>WKFP01014842.1:3382490-3500587 GCA_011057875.1 Pterocles orientalis | reverse complement strand
ATGATAACACAGATTGCTCTATCAAGAAAATAATACATTATAGGAGATTATGGCTTGAGATTTAATGCATTTGTCCAGGAGGAAGAAGAACAACAGTCAACTCAAAGAAAATTACTCAAATGTGTTATGAATACATTTTTTTGATGAACTCCACATTCCAAATTATTTTTAAATATCTAAATCTAACTGCACTTGAAATAATACTTTGGGTCTGATAAGAGGAATAAGAGATACAGAATAGTTACACAGAAGTCACAGTTGCAATAACAGAAATCACTAACATGATGTTGTCAACATCACTTTAGCGATTCAGAGATTTACTGGACATCCAAACAAACAAATCCATAAAAACACATTGTTGCATCATGGACAGGTCTTTAGTCCATTTTCCTCCACGAAGGAAACTTCCACAGATTAATTCATTCATCAGTTGGATCAGGGAGAATCCAACAGAGATAAAACAATTTGCCCAAAGACTTGGGGGGGTCAAAATCTGAATTCCATATCCAGTGGAGAGAAACACAAGCCTAGAGAGTAATTCTCCTCATGTAATGAACACACAGGTACCTTGAAGATATACGCTTATGTATGTGTGTATATATATATATATACACGCACACCCACACACAAGTAGTGAATATATATATACACATACATATTAAAAATCCAAAGGTTCAAATGGAAAATCTAAACTGAGGTTTAACAAGTTTAGCAAAGGATTTCATCCTTTTCTCTGAGATCCTAATAAACAATTTATTTGGTTACACAGATATTTCCCGACATGATGCACCTTCTCTTCCGGCTGTCCCATCTGAGACCCTGACTCTTTCCTACGATCATTTCTTGTCTAAATACTTTTTGCTTGTGATTTTGTTTTTCAACTTTCTTTTTGCTTTTCTAAACCAAAGCATCATTAGGACAGACATACAAACAAACAAACAAAAAAATCACAACAGAGAATGGCCTGCTAACCAGGGGAACTTTGACCTAAGCCAGACACATTTCTGTGATTCAGGTGAATTCTACATGGAGAAGAAAGTAGTAAGATCTGGACCAAAAGTCTACTACAAAAGCTGCTACCCAGACATTACCAGAGATAGTCCCACCTTCAACTGAAAAGCAGCTGAAACAGTGAAAGGTGGGCAGGCAGCTCTTAAGGTGCTTGAAAGCGTATTTTCTGCATTACACATGTTGGAAAGAAAACCAGTCCAAGTTCAACCCATATTTTATATTTCTCTGTTTAGGGAAGAAAAAAAAAGCCAAACCACTTTCCATTGTGTTCCTCAAAAAGAAACATTGACCAACATTTAAATTTAAAAATCAGAACTGTCTCTCTCCTCAATTTGTTCACTGTACATGACAGCTCCTTGGAAGTAGACCACTTCACTTTTCTGTGAAGCATGAGCAAATTTTTCCAGATGTTGAAAGAAAGGAAGAGAACAGAAACAGATAGGCATACGCCAGAAGAGAGAAGATAGCTAATAGGTGGGCTCAAATATGTCAAAGGACTATGCAAAAGAAAGAGTCCAACTCAGTTCATTCACTTCTGAAGAGATGCAGGACACGCTACTTCATGTGCTCTAATGGAAAAGTTATCCAAAACAATGAAATACAGATCTGGTTGGCAGAGCTCCCGTGACTTGATAATACTCCTCCATGTCCTGCTAAGTAGCTCTGTTGGATTAAATCCTTCTATGGTGTTCTAGCAATTTCAGTATATCCACTTTATCAGTTTAAAAACACTATTGGCACACTTCATGCAAAACATTCCTAAGACAAGGGAATATTGACTGCTGGATGCATACTGCATGCCTCACAGTGCCTTTTATTCCAAGGCATGTTATAAACTTTGTGAGCTGAAGTAAAAGAAGAAAAAATAACATTCGAACAGCTAAGACTGAAGATTAGGCTTTCCTAAATCTAAGTGAGCTAACTTCTGAACAGTGTGGCAAGAGACTACTAAAAAGAGGCAGTACAAATGCACAGCTTTTCCACAGATACGGTGGGGGAAAATGTTAGGGGAATAAAACGCTGCTTTCATCCAAGTGAAAACAGTGCCAAACCCCAATTTCAGGCACCACAAGGGTTTAATTAAAGGTTTATCTGGAGATGTTTACCTGTAAAGCGTAATTTCAGTTGCTACTTAAATGCAATCACTTCAATCAGAATACGAAAGCATTCACAGGACTAGCACCGTAATGCCTTAAACATTTGCGATTTCTATATATCTCAAGCAACCAAGCGCACAGCAGGAGAGCAAACTGAGTATTAAGAAGCCTGTTTAATGCTCTCAAACTTTACTAAAAGCCAGACAGGACAAAATTTTAGGTAACATAATTCAAGATTTCTGGCATTTCTTGTGAGATAAACAGCAACTCACATTCGGAATCTCAGTGTTGGCTGGGTTTTTTTTTCTTTTTGGTTGTTTTTTGGTTTTTTTTTAAATGTACTCAACATTTCACTCCAGCATTTGCTGTTAGCCATTTAAGTCAATTGACTCAAAGGGAAGAGTGCCACCTGCTGAATCAGCAACAGTTTACTATGCTTCCAGAGCTGGAAAATAAAACGGATAGTAGCTTCACTTCTGTAAAAGAAAATCATTCCAGATTCCATATTCAAATTACAAAATTCACAGTAAGAAAAAATGTATAGTGGTTGGGGCTTGATATATCCTAATTAAAAACTGTCAGAAGAACAGAATTTGATGCGTATAAGACTTTGAACATGGGCAGACAGACCTCTTAAGAGAAAGCAGACATCATGGGAGCACTGTGATCAGAAAGCATGAAGCCATTCTCTTGTCCAACTGAGAAACTACTGATGCAGTATGCATTTCAAAGGACTAGAAAACACACTTCGTGACCTATGTACAAAACAGCAGAATCCACCTTCCTAGGATCAGTTATATTTCTTAAAATGTAACATTTGACATCGAGGTTTATACATTAAGTACTAGATATCACTCACTTTACATGTTCTCTACATAAAGCCAAAGTTTCATGACACAGTTTTGCACTCTTCGATCAGCAGAAGTAGCTTAAGAAACATAAATTACAAGTCTCAGGTATGTACATAATTACATATGAACAAAATTTTTTGAGCTGAAGGCTATTTGAATAGTCTGCATTTTACACAACAAGACCACTATGGTAACCAATAATGTTGTGAATACTATGGAAATAAAAACAACATACAAAACTATCAGCAGCTAAAGAAAAACACATAGCTAAACATGTTGCAGAACTCTCACTTACAATGACATGATTCATCTTTATGTACTTACACATCAAAACAGAAATGTTTTCAATTGCCACTTACCAAGTACAAGAAATATCCACCAAAGCCAGTATTGTCCATTGAAATATCCAGTAAAGTAATCTGAAAACTGAAATTCAAACACGAGGCTTAGTTACAGCAAGACAGATGACTAAGACACATTCAATGCACTATGCAAATACAGAAAGCACAAAAGAAAATGCCAATTTAAATAAAAGTATATATCCAACTAAAATGCAAATCTGATATTTGTGCAGCAGTTTAATACACAAATATGACTTCCAGTGTCAGCTGGTCTATGACAAAGTTATTTTACAATCTGTAAAAAATATGTATTTTTAAATATATATACACACAAGCACACACACACATATATATATATATATATAAGCCCCCCTTGTATTACTTGCCAGAATCATGACATTTTCTGTTACGAATCACCATGTGCCGATTTTCCTTTTTTCCCCCCAATGCCTGCCACCCCAAATACATTACAGCAGCCTGCTGCTTTAGATATTAACACCAAAAGCCACATTAGTTTAATCTTATCAGACAGGGATGTTCTGCTGACCTCTCAAAAGAGGAGCTTTTGACCTTCTGTATACCCCCTACTGTTAATCGCTGCCAAGAATACCAGCCCCATAAAGACCCCCAACTCATTAAAGTCTTTTCATTTTCCAACCAGCATTCAGTTCCCAGCAGCAAGCTGAACGCAAGTAAATGAACCTTGAAGTGGCATTTCAACTGTTCCCGTTAGTGACCATGGTAGACAGTTTTGTCCTCCCTGTGATGTGGGAGGCAGCTGGAGGGCAGGGTGTGGATGGTATTGGAGACAGGTACCTGTGCCTTTACCAGACTCCAGACTGCATGCTTCACTGATAAAAAGGCTAATCAAATGCTTCCAAAACTCACATAAGAAGTAGGAATGGGGAGATGTGTGAAAAGTTGCCAAGAGGAATAAAATAACCTATTTAGTAGCTCCACAAACTTTTCATACACTTCCCATTCTGTTTACTGCATCCTGCCACAGTGCTTCCCGTTTGCCATTTCTAGGACATGTCAGCAGTATCAAACGCGAGGTCACACTTCCGTTTACTCAAAAAAAAAAATAAAGAAGAGAGAATACATGGCTACACATGCAGGCAGATAAAAAAGCCAGTCCACTTGAGGAACTCTAGATACAGTTGGTTTTTATTCTTCAAGCAACTGTACACTGAGATCAACATTTTCTCCAGAATAAAGCCGGACCATGTGAATTCTTTAAAGGTATAAACCTGTACTGTATCCATTTCTACAGGCAATCCAAGAAAAAAATATGAAGAAACAGAATTGCTTAGCTGAACTAAAGAATTCGAACTTACATTAGAATTACTATAGAAACAGTAGCATTCCCATAATTCGGTAGAGTTAGCATTTCATATTTTGGCACTTCACTAAAATATCAAATGAATACTCAGTTCCCAGAAGTTCACAACATTATTAATCCCATCTCACTTGATAAACAGCATTTTCAATTCTCTAAACACATATACCAATCCGCTTCTTTAAAAGTTACAGTTTAATTTAATTGGAAAGAAGATCTACTAAAACCAATAATCAAATACTAGCTTATGTGCACTGCTCTCTCACTTTACTTAGGCAGAAGTCACAGCTGCACAATTTCCCCAACAGCAAAATTGTGCTTTTGTTCTCCCACCACCCATAAAAACTGATACAGAGAAAGCATATGTGAACTAGGATTGTTTAAATACTATAAAGCTTGGTACTACTGACTCTGAGTAAGAAAGGGCAGAACAAGCCTTCAGAGGAGACTGAGACAAAGGAACAGAACAATTTTGTGCACACATGCGTGCTTGTGTGGCACCATTAAACTGTAGACATACACCTTATGAGCTTTCTGCTATTGTCTCTAGAAAGGGAAACAATACAGGATGATGATAATCTTCACTGTGAAAAAGAATCAACCCGAGGTCTTGGAACTAGTCAGCTCTAATATTTTAGAATTAGTAACAGATTATATACAATAATATAAACATAGTCTAGAATACAGTAATTCTTCAAGGAAGTTTAGCATATATCAATTTTTGTGTTTGATATGAGCACATTTTCAAGCAGACAGGAATAATAAACTGACACAATAAACAAGTTCTGCCCTCTGTTTAGCATGCCTCAAGGGAAGCTGAAAATATCCCCAATGAACACACAGTTGAAAAATTCATGTCTTCTTGCTCCTATAAGATAAATTCCATCCCAAACCCTGAATTCCAACTAAATACACCAGAATCACATTTGGTCCAGTAGCATTCCCCTGCCCTGTGGAAGAAAGAAAAAAAAAAAAAAAACACCAAACAAACAGACAAACAAAAACCAAAAAAACCCAAGTCTTAGCTCTAAGAAGGATGCAGGACATGTCCAGAAAGGACCACGCAACCTCTTCTCTCTAAAATCCCTGTACTATTGTGCTAAGATCAAATCAAGTTAAGTTACCAGCACGGGGGGGGGGGAAATCAAGGTTGGCAGGGCATAAAAGATTACTAAGTTATCCAAGATCTCTTTCTTCAATAGACAGGAATAAGATTTTAAATTTTGTGTCCCACAGACATGTAGAATTCAAGTTCATAACAAATCATTACATTTCATCTAGCATCCACTTAACTTCCACCTGGCTAACGTATCTTTCTGAAAGTATCTAGTCTTGGAGTGAAAATATCAAGAAAATGAATATCTAAGATGATAAAAATGTGATTAACTTCATACTCAATTTTGACTTGAATCAGTATGTATCTTGCAAGGAATGAAAGAATCAGATACAAGGAAGAAACACTTTCTGATTCCCCCCCAATAGGCTGAGTCATTTATAAATCTTTTATACAGGACACTATAATACCAATGACATTTTAGGCACTTGCTCCACTTCTTCTGTATGCTTTTAAATATTTGTGCAAAGAGTGAGTCATTCTGTATGTATTTTAGTGGAAACATAAATGTAAAATGGTATGTCAGATAAAAATAGATTAAGCTTCACCATTAGTAAGCATATATTAATATATAGCAAGTAAATTCTCTACTCAAGTTGAAGTTAAGAGAAAATTCTAGGCGCTCTTTTAAGCACTGGAATTTAATCTACTGATTTTTAATTCCATTATTACATATCCTTGAATGGACTGCTATGGTTTGGTTCTACAAACAGAGTCTGTACAGTGTAAATCAAGAAACATACCCGTACAATGAGAATCCATTTGATCAGGGAGAGACCAAATCCACAGATTGCACCATACCTTCCAGCTATGGTATTTGTTATACAGACCGATAAGCAAAATCCAATCCAGTTGAAAATAAAAGCCACTATAAAATAAAAGAAACAGTAGCTTCTGTTAATCTGTATAGCTAAGCAAACAGACTTAACATTAATTTCACTTTTAAACTAATAAGGACATGCTTTCACAGTCAGTAATTCCCTTCTGGTAATTCAGGCTTTCAGAGATTGACTTTGAACCCAGACATTCCCCATGGTATAGTCACTTAATAACAAAGCAAATGGTAAACAGGCTACAACCTACTACTTTAAACAAGAGAAAATTCCAACATAAAATAAAGTATTACATTGCTACAGAAATCTAACCAGATGACATTAGACATGAAGGGTAAAAGCAAACAAAGGAACATAGTATACAAGACTCGGAGTAAAATAAAGAAAAAAAACCATCTTGCTACATTTTAAGAACCAAAAATATAGTTATATGCACACATACGTGCATGTATCAAGGCTGCGTATTCAGCTTTATCCAGTTTGTATCGAACAGAATAAAAGTATCCGCTCTTGCTCTGTAAACATAGTATAGAAACGAAGATAAGTTGAGAAGGTGATGTTTCAGTGGTTATTGTCATCTTTTTTAGACCTATATTCAAGCATAAGAAGCCTTGGAAGTCTTACATAGAAACTTACGAAATCAAGAAACAAAAAAGGACACTGAACATCATTACTACTGTTACTTCAATTAAAACTTTTGCAAAACTCTAGTAGTTCTACAATTTAAAGTTTCATATCTGCATGTGTGCTTGGCAATCAACATCATCATCGGTATCGACTTCAGATTGTGTGCACTAGGTCAAAGTGTGGGAATTCCCAATTAGGTGATCCCAGCTTTCAGACTACGTGATGGCAACTAAAAAGAAAACCACCCAAACAGAGATGCTGGGGGACCTGGTAGAAGGAGTTCCAGAGAGGACAAAACAGTGAAAAAAATCTAAAACGTTAGGGAAGTCCACAGTAAATATAAAAACCACTGATGAAGCAAGCAGGAATGGAATTGGGGCAGAGGGCAACAAAACCCCTGTGCACAAATCCTTAATGATTTAAGTCCCCAAACTTAGGGAAAAACAAAGCCCACATAAAATTCAGACATGAAATCACCACAGAGAAAAAAGTCTGTCCTTTCAGTAAAAGTCTGAACATTTAAAGTAAAACATTAGGAACAGAAAACTGGTCAACAGTTTACTTGAATAAAAGTAAATTTAGGAGGATTATCTATAAACAAACACTTTTTTTTGTAATTTAAAACCTTGTTACAACTCCTTTAACAATCCACATGAAGATGTCATGATTTGCCCACAAATGCAAAAATAGTCTGTAAAACTGCAGTGGGATTCCACAAACTGTAAAGAAACTGAACTTTCAAGGGAAATTTTGTAAGACCTTACATCAGTCATCTTGCTTCAGACAAAGCCATAGGTGACATATGGTATCAAGAAGAAAGCTTACTTTTATGCTATTTACTAATCTTAAAAACAAAAACCCCAAAACCCACAACAAACAACTTTGAATAAATGCTGATCCAAACTAGCATAAGCAGAGAAAGAAAAAACAAAAACAACAAAAAAGGGAAAAAAAAGTGCGTTTCTACTATGTAAGAACTACACAACAACATTGTGACCCTAATGTTTACCTATCTTTCCAAAACACAGGAAAAGCATTTACATTTGAGAAAGCTTCGATGCATTGTTTTGAAAACAAGCTCTCCAAATACACCATACTTTTAAGAGTAACAGATTTCAGAAGCTAGTTCTTCAACACGTCTCTGTTCCTGTTTCAGTGTAACAGCTTATTGCTCTCTCCCTTTCTCCCCACTACACAAGCTACAAAGGGTGACTTTGTGATCACAGCTCCAAAGACAAGGGTGCTAAAAAGGACAGAAGATAGACATATTTCTAATGGACGACACAAACTAGAATTCCCAGAATACTTACCATTTTAATAGGTATATATATAAAAAAGATTTTTATAGCACCTGAACTAATTCGGATGTGCATTACAAATATTACAAATAACCCAATCATAAATATAGGGAACGGAAAAAAAAATTGTTCTTATAATCAAAGATGAACACAGTGACAATTTTACCCTCCTAAACTGGAGCTAAAGAAATATTCCAAACAAAATCCACAGTCACCAGATAAGTATTATATAAGCAGACAGTACAAGTGAGAAAGAAAAGGCATGAAGTACGTAGAAGATGTAAACTATGCAAGTTCATACATCCCAGCAAAACCGAACTATTTACAGAAGAAAAATCTCACTATTTAGGTTTCTATCTGTAACCATCCATTAGAAAAACTCTGCAGTGAGGATCTAATAAAAATTCTCTGTCTTCATCAGTATGAGTAATGTATTACTTCCACCTCCATAAAACCTAGGCAACATAATAGGTAGGTTCTCCCCACATTGCCTTGGTGTTGCATCATTTTAACACACTTAAGATGGAAAACATGTAGATATTATTGTTTCCCATCTTTCCCATTGCTTCTCTCTCACGTCCCTAGTGTCCTATTTCTACTCTTAAAGTCATAGAATCACAGAATGGTTTGGGTTGGAAAGGACCTTAAAGATCACTGAGTTCCAACCCCCCTGCCATAGGCAGGGACACCTACCACTAGACCAGGTTGCTCAACGTCTCACCCAACCTGGCCTTGAACACCTCCAGGGATGGGGCATCCACAACTTCCCTGGGCAACCTGTTCCACTGCCTCACCATCCTCACAGTAAAAAACTTCTTCCTAATATCTCATCTAAAACTACCCTCTCTCTTTCAGCTTAAAACCATTACCCCTTGTCCTCTCACTACAGTCCCTGATAAAAAGGGCCTCTCCATCTCTCCTGCAGGTCCCCTTTAATTACTGGAACACTTTCCAGAGCCTTCTCTTCCCAAGGCTAACAACCCCAACTCTCTCAGCCTGTCCTCTTCGGGGAAGTGTTTCAGCCCTCTGACCAACTTCGTGGCCCTCCTCTGAACTCCCTCCAACAGGTCCATGTTCTTCTTATGTTGGAGGCCCCACAGCTGAACACAGTACTCCAGGTGGGATCTCACGAGAGCAGAGCAGAGGGGGAGAATCACTTCCCTCGACCTGCTGGTCACACTTCTTTTGATGCGGCCCAGGATCCAGTTGGCTTTCTGGGTTGCAAGCGCACATTGCTGGCTCATGTTGAGCTTCTCATCTACCAGGACCCCAAGTCCTTTTTCTCAGGGCTTCTCTCAAGCCATTCTCCACCCAGCCTGTATCTGTGCTTGGGATTGCCTCTCAAGCCTGTCAAGGTCCCTCTGGATGGCATCCCTTCCCTCCAGTGTGTCAACTGCACCATAAAGCTTTGTATTGTCGGGAAAATTGCTGAGAGTGCACTCAATGCCGCTGCCCATGTCTCCCACAAAGATGTTAAACAAAACTGGTCCCAGTACTGACCCCTCAGGATCACCATATGTCACTGGTCTCCACTTGGACACTGAGCCATTGACCATAACTCTTTGAGTCCGACCAACCAGACAATTCCTTATCCACTGTGTTGTCCAACTGTCAAATCCATGTCTCTCCAATTTAGAGACAAGGTTGTGTGGGACACCATCGAATGCTTTGCACAAGTCCAGGTAGGTGTCAGTTGCCCTTCCCTTATCCACCAGTGCTGCAGTCTTGTTGTAGAAGACCACTAAATTTGTCAGGCACGATTTGCCCTTACTGAAGCCATCCTGTTTGTCACCAATCACCTCCTTACTTTCCATGTGCCTTAGCATAGTTTCCAGGAGGATCTGCTTCATGATCTTGCCAGGCACAGAAGTAAGACTGAGTGGTCTGTAGTTCCCTGGGTCTTCCTTTTTTCCTTTCTTAAAAATGGGGGTTATATTGCCCCTTTTCCAGTCAGCAGGAACTTCCCCTTACTGCCATGACTTCTCATATATGATGGAGAGTGCTTAGCAACTTTGTCTGCCAGATCTTCATTGTCTTATTCTGGTTACAAAATACATTATTTCCTTTCAGAAATGCATTTCCAGCTTCTGAGCAGACTGCAACAAATAGGATCTTTATCTACCAATTACTTTTCTCTACATCAAGATTAACCTCATCTACCTATCTGTATATCTTTTTCCATCATGATTTCCATGTGTATATTCCACCAGTCATGCAAGTTTTCTAAGCTTTATGACCTACATCGCATCTGGTAAGAATTACTGAATTTCTGTGTAAGTCCTATCTCAACTAATTATTGCAATGAAAGTTGTTCATAATTCTCATCCCTATATGGCCATAGAAAAGCCACAGCATAATTTTCTTCAACAACCTGAAGGAGAAAACAGAATAGTGAGGGAAGAAACTAGTAAAAGGAAGTACCTACTATCTTCTCTAAAAGTATCAACTTTCTCCTCTATCTACTAGAGACAACTAAGTCATCACATGTATTTCTTGCTGCAACAAATGCAATCCCCTCCCCTACTTGCATGAATCCACTCACTTTGTAAAATGTGAATGCTCAGCATTTAAAGAGATGACCTCGTCTTTCATACTGCTTCAGCTTCCCATGACACTCTCATATAGTGTTCCTGGTCTGACGCTAATAGACGCTATCATGAAGAACAAAGAAATTACAGAATCACAGAATGTTAGGGATTGGAAGGGACCTCGAAAGATCATCTAGTCCAATCCCCCTGCTGGAGCAGGAACACCTAGATCAGATCACACAGGAACGCATCCAGGCGGGCTCTGAATGTCTCCAGAGAAGGAGACTCCACAACCTCTCTGGGCAGCCTGTTCCAGTGCTCTGTCACCCTCACCGTGAAGAAGTTTTTTCTGATATTCAAGTGGAACCTCCTATGCTCCAGCTTGAACCCATTGCCCCTTGTCCTATCACTGGATGTCACAGAGAAGAGCCTGGCTCCATCCTCCTGACACTCACCCTTCACATATTTATAAACGTTAATAAGGTCACCCCTCAGTCTCCTCTTATCCAAGCTAAAGAGACCCAGCTCCCTCAGCCTTTCCTCAGCAGGGAGATGCTCCATTCCCTTCACCATCTTCATGGCTCTGCGCTGGACTCTTTCCAGCAGTTTCCTGTCCCTCTTGAACTGAGGGGCCCAGAACTGGACACAATATTCCAGATGAGGTCTCACCAGGGCAGAGTAGAGGGGGAGGAGAACCTCTCTCGACCTACTGACCACCCCCCTTCTGATACACCCCAGGATGCCATTGGCCTTCTTGGCCACAAGGGCACGGTGCTGGCTCACAGTCATCCTAAAAATAAGATAGCAAGTCAAACAAGCTGCTACAACTACATCATGGTTTTCACTAAACAAGCATTCTTAACTTCTGTTTGCCCACCCTCTTCGTGCAGCCAGGTTCTGTGTTCATCATCTAAACTTCTACTGCAAGACAAACTAGTCTGGAAAAAGAATTGTTTCCTATCCCACAGTTAGCTAGTGTTTGGATTCGTATTTGAGCCGAACTTTCAACTATTGTCCTCCTTCCTTTCAAATATTTAGATGAAACTCACACTGAATGCACTGGCATCATGATTTCAGTCTTTCTTTGCCACTCTAACAGCATACACACAAGTGGGACTGATAAAAGTTAAGATTTTAGTGTTTTATACATTAAGTGACAACAAGAGGACTAAGTACGTCTATATAAATGTAATTCACACAAAATTAATATAGTCATTGGAGTTATTTCCTCACAACAAAACTCATAATGACAAAATTAGCTTTTTCAGAGGAGGAAGGTTCGACTAAAGTCCTTGTTAAATAAAAAGTTTCTTGATGTTCAGTGTAGCACCCACAACAATTATCTTGTACCTGTATTTCTCTTTATGGTTTGCAGTAAGATAATCCCAGTCAAAATATAAAGCACAGAATGTTCTAAATTTTGTGAAAGTCTTAGAATCTGACACACAAAATAAGGATGTTCTTGAAGTATTTCCACACCCAAAGCCCTCTTCTGAGGGTTAGCGGTCAGCATAGAATTTTTCTTCTAAAAAATTAAAGTCAAAAATTTAAAATCTTTTGTCTATAGGCAATTCCAAAGAAGTTAGAGTAAAATAATTCAACTTGGTTTTCACAAACAAGTTTGTATCCATTGCCATTCTTCATTCACCAGTAACTACGGGGATAAGGCAAAAATCATGTATGAAGCTGTACTTTCTCATTAATAATTTATTAATCCACACTTGCTTTTTGTCAGTGGTCATTAAGTTGCAAAGCAATATTGACATATCCTTTCATTCTACTCCCACAATTTACAGTAAACAAAGAAAACTTAGTTTTTCAAGTTATTAAGCAATCTTGTGCAAACTTTTTGCGTTGTACATATCGCAACACATCAGAAGATGCAACAATAATGACAAACATACTAGAACAAATCCGCTTTTTCCTTAGTTCTTCTTGCACTTCACTTGCTGATCTTTTTTACTTAGCTTTCCACAGCCACACGAATCAGCTATCTTAAGTTTATATTCAGTATCACGAAAAGGAGCCAGCAAAACTGCTCGGAAGGCCTATGTTGGTTCCAAATTTTAACCATATCCCAAGCCTGTTATAAGATTATAATGGCAACCATACATACAAAAAGCAACCGTGCTCAGTTACATCTTTCACTCCCTGATTTGTTTGCCCAGTGACTCATTATTTTAATATACAGCAAACACCAAAGAGCTTAACATTTCATACCTGGCCTCAGTTTACTAAGCATAATACTTTTCACATCTTCATCCACCACTGGAAATTCTTCTTCCCACTCCTGCATAGAATTTATTCCATTCTTGAACTGGGACACATTTTTGCTCCTTCCTGAAGGGCTCACCTCAAGTCTGATGATGATCACTAGAAGCATTTGGTATGAACTTCAACAGATAATTTTTTTTCTATTCTGTGATGAATGTTCATAAACTTCCCCAGGTAATTTATTTCTACTGCTTCATTACCCTTGTTGGCAATTTTCTCTTAATGCCCAACTAGAAGCTTCCTTGTTTCAATTACTCTGTATTATATCTAACACGTATGGAGAACCCATATAGATCAAATAATTTTTACATTTACACTCTCCACATCATGAGAATTTATTGGTGTGAGTTGTACAGTGTCTACATTGCCCAGATGTTGTTCAAAGAATACAAATCAGATCTCTAGATGAAAACTTTGGCTGTATCATCACTTTTCTCCTTCTTCCTCCTTATTAACCCATCTGTGATGTTCAAATTAATATTCATTTTTCCTAGGTTGTAGGGACAACCCAAAACTCCCCTCCATGTTTTCAAAGAATACAGATAAGCTCTGCAACTCATTCTGGGGCCTACAGGTGGAAAGGCTGGTTGATATTTATAAAGCACTCCTTAAAGAGAAGGGAAAAACATACAAGCCTTTTATTACTGCCCAAAATGACTGCCTTCACATAAAGAACAAGGATAAGCCAACTGGACATGATTCAAAAGACTTCCACTACAGGCAGAATAAGCATGAAAACCAAACTCTGGGTCATGACAGTTCCTTGCTCTATCACCATTACAACTGTGTTCAAAATGGAAAGAAACAGCTCAGAAATTCCTCCTTTTTGTTGTGCATATATAAAAAAAAAATTAACTCTGAGAAGTTCACCTACTAACAACTTTCTCGGGCATTCTGAAAAGTGTATACCATCCTGTATAAGGCACAGTTGACTTAAAAATACATAACAGAAAAAAAAATAAGTAGTCTGATAGCAAAATTTGCTGCATTTCACATTCATAGCAAAATGAATATACTCACTAACATATTAATTTACCTCAACATCAGAAACTGACAAACACTAGCCCTGATCATTAGAGAGTGGCTTCTTTGCTCATCAACATAATCACAGATTCCAAGAGCAACATTTCTTATGATTTTATCACATACTAAAAATAAACTAGGTTGTTTTTCAATTTTTTCCACTGAGTTTGTCAATCAAGTGCTAAAGCAAAAAACACACCTGTTCACACAAAGCGCTTTTATTCTTTAGAGTAGATTGTCTCATACTAATTAGCTATGCTAAACATTAGAGTACTTTACAACTTAGATGGGAAACAAGCTTGTAACAGGCACCAAGCTTCTGAAACAAAAACCCTCAAACAAATAGATCTGGCCGCTAGATGGCCTCAAGACAGCAATTTTATGCAACTTGGCCAGCTACCAGTAGATGGTGGCTACATACCAGTATTTGATTGCAATATGCAGGCAAGCTCAAATAAAGGTTTATTTTATTATACTTCAGTTGAATAAAATGAAATTAAGAAAAGCTAACTTCACTGTTTTATATTTACAAAAAAGACAGCTATTTGTTCCATGCTCCTCTCACTAGAGAACAGTTCGTAACACTGTTCTCCTGCATTTTAACTAAGTTGGGGAACTTGATTCTAGTCTCTCTGTGATAATGCCACCTCTACTTGCAGCATTTGAACATATCCCACCCTGAAAAAACCCAAAAGATAGCCATACTGTAAATTTAATTTTCATTCCTCCTCTTTTAATATCTACATACATCACCTGTACGGGGAATTGTATCTCCTTATTAGAGGGACAGGAATACACCACCCACAATTTATGATCTGCCCTTATTAAGTTAAGCTAATTTTTCATTTAGTTCTCCAATTTCCTTAAGAAAAACCTACTGAAAATTAATGTTACAGGCCTATAAATGCTGAGTTTTTGTGAACTACTCATACTATGAACACAAGTAAAAATTTCCATATGTAACCGATATCCATAACAGCCACAGATCTCAATTACACATACACTTGCATAAATTTCTCAAAATGTCTAAGCACTCCCTTTATGCATTTCATTCATAGGCGAGCAAAGTTGGCAGTAACATAGTCTCGGAATAATCAAGATGACAATAATTATGATCTACAGACTATTTTTATCAAATGTGTAAAAGTAGTGCTCTGTGCAACCAGCCTCAGCTAAACAGCTATTTGAAGAGAAAGTTGCCAGTTTATCCAAGTAAACATCTGCATGCTTTAAGGAGGACATGAGGTTCTGCACATGGAGTTTTGGCCAACTGCATATAAATATCATTGGAACCTTTCTGGAGCCTTTGATTCCAGTTCAGCTTCTACATAGCACAGTTTTTACTACTGCTGTGCTCCTAGGTGCAAGCTAACAAGTCTGTTTTCAGCTGTGATTTTTAAGGACTTAAAACATATTAGAGCCAACAACCCACTTGACCTCCAAGTGCAGTGCTAACAAAGGCCTGAACCAGGATTTAAAAGCAGGAACAACTTCACACAACACAGAACCTAAATAGGTTAAAATACAAACAGTTGTAGCACGCAGAGAAGTGGAAAAAGGTAAAAAGAAAAATGGAGCCACACCCTTCCCTTTGTCACCAAAAATATACACCCTTTCTATGGTCCAACTACAAGAAGAGGTCAGACTACAAAAGTCAGTTTGTTACCCTATATATGCATTTACATATTTGCTATGTGAAGTAGACATATTTTTATCCCCAGATGCAAACACCATACTGTCCTAGTACATCATACACCATGAAAAAAACTTCTGTTAAAGTTCTGTAACCTGCTTCCGTAACAGTTAAATAAAGAGACTGTGAAAGATTAAAGAACTAAGATGAGATCTAGGTTGAAAGACTTAAAGGAGATTTCATTGGATAATCAACCAGCTTTCATCCTGATGAATGCTAAAAAGAACAGCTACATTCCCAACACCAGGCTGTCGAACACATTTACTTCAGAAAGGGAAAATATCCTCAGAAATTAGAAAGAAATATGCAACTGGCAAAACAGAAGCAGCTTATTTCTAGAATTAACTTATAGCAGTTAAATCCAATTTCATCAAAGCAATACATAAGTTACAAGACACACACAGCGCGCACACACAGTACCTGAAGAAGTGCTATAGTAGCGTTGTTTGCAACCAGACATTACCTGAAGACAGTATATTGTTGTATGCTAGGGGTTAGTTCAACATGAAAATGAGCATTGTTGGATTTGTTACAAAAATCCACTCACAGCTATGTAATTCACTATGCTAACATCAGCAACTTTTATATGGCACATATAAATGTGACCCTCTCTCAAATTCTCTCTCTCAAATTTTTTCCGCTTAAAAATGGATGGCCAGATATCTGTGATCCAGCCTTTAATTCAAATTGGTAGTCCAACTAGAAGATGACAGAATTTCCCAACTCATAGGTAACAGTGTAGCCTTGCCATGTCTCAAAACACCTACTATGATTTGGCTTTGTCCACTTATCTGTGACAGATGCCACAGAAAAAAAAGTGCATTATATTTGCTACATCTGGAACAGGAAGTGTTCATATCCAGGTACAGCTAAAAAAATCCATTCATCACAGTACATTAATGCAGTTTATCACAGCTATCTTTTATATTCCACAGTAAAAAGGTACAATTAAGATATACCTCAGTAGGTCTGGGATACAAGATAACTTACTGAAAAATGCCAACATGAAGATGCCATCATTGCCCACTCTAAGCTGATCTGCATCACTGAAATCATCCCGTGGTGGATATTCTTCTTCCTGGATTTACAGGTTAGTGATAATTTAGTGAAAAGTTTATTTTAGAATAACTGTCTGTAGGATTAAAATATCAATTACATTTCTAAAGCTAGAAGAAAATGAACATTTCTGTAACATGTCCACACCAAGAAGTTTAAAAGAAAAAGAATACATATCTATAAAACAAGTCTTATTTGTTGCCTATATTGACAGAGCCCAAATTTTTCTGTAAAAGATATGTATGTACTGGCTATTCATCTTAAATGAAACTAGAAATTATTCCAGATGAGTACTTTAACAATCAAAACCAATAGAAATCTCTTTCTTTTCTTACTCTTAACTATCTTGATATGCAGCCAAGCTATTAAAATATTTTTTTGAAAAGTCATTACATAATATGTTCTGTATTTTTCCTGCCAGAAAAGTCTTTTAATGCTTCCCAAAATACAGAATAAAGCTTTAGAATAAAGTTAGTATCTTAAAATAAATTGCTGAGATAACAGCACAGCCCTAACCAAACTCACTCCCCTGTTAACACTGCAAAACCAACGCAAATCAAAGAAAACCTCCGAGGACACTAGAGGGAGCGAGAACATTACAAGTGTTCTAAATTCAAAAAGCACAGGACTGAAGTCAAACAAAAGTAAACAGAGACGTCAGTCAAAATAATCCAAAGACTGCTCCCATCCTGCCCAAATACTGGGTCTTAAGATACTGAAAGTACGAGTTTCTTTCGTTTCTCCTACTTGATTTTCAACAGAACTTGGCAGGTCTTACATATGCAGTTCTGTGCACAATTAAGACATTGCTGCAACTGTAGAGTGGGAAACTTAGAAGTTTTCATTATGACAGTACTTTCACTAAAGACAGTCTGATGACAAACAGATTAAACACACCATTTTTACATTTAAATGAATAACATCAAAACAATGCAGGATGATACAAGTTAAATAAAGCTGTCAGTAGCAGCAGTAACATGGTCTAGACATAAGCATGAGTAATATTATTTTCCCTATTTTCTCCAATTAATCATAATGTATTATAATTGAGATAAGAAATTACCTATAAAAAAATAAACCAAGGGAGATTAGTTCAAGTGAAATTTACTTAGCTGTTTCACCCACAGTAAACACTTACTACTGAAATAACGTACTTCTGTTTTTAACATACTATTCAGTGACTGTACCCAATGTTATTTTGTATAATAATTTCACAACTAAAAGGGCATTAAACAACCACAGTGATCTAAACTTCTGCCATGTGATTGACGTGCTCACTTTTGTCAACACAGCAAAATAATTTACCAGGGTACAGCGATTATGGTTAAACATGTGCTAGAACAAACTGTACCAACTCAAGGCAGCCAGCACTGCTCTTTGTAACACAGACATGAAATTCCAGCTGCACTATTTCATTTCAGATAAATTAAGAAGGACTCTGTATCACATAAATAATTTTAAAAACACCGCCATTCACATGGACAAAACTAAAGGAAGCACAAAAAGCTAGCTGAACAACAATCTTAAGGGGCTATAATTCAACTCTACATAACTTCAGATGTCCCTAAATGGTCATCTTAAGTGACTATGAAAGCATTCATTTATTTAGCTCAACTTTGCTGCAGCTACAAGACTGGGGGGGGGGGGGGGGGGGGGGGAAGGGAAGGAAAGGCTGAAAATACATTTACCAAAGATGTTAATTTGAACGTGTTTATCTCTGAAAAGTATGCCACAAAAGTTCCTTTTTCAAGTCAACAAAAAATATTTTCAATTTTGATTTCAAGAGGTCTATAAAACCCCATATACAATTATTTTTGGACTTTTCCTAAAACTGTCTGCTAACTACTGTACTTCATACTGACATTTCCAAACCAACTAGTGAATTACGCTCTACGCAAAATGTTGCTTCAGAAAAAATAAAATTTTGTTCAACTAAAATAACTAGTTTAGCAGGTTTCTCTATATGCAAAGGCTTCTCTAAGGTTTATGTGTGTGAGAAATACGGGTCAATATATAACCCAGGGACATGAGAGCAGACATTTGGAAGTAGGCATTCTTGCAATAAGTATGAACAAGTTGTAATATATCATACTTCATGTCAAAAGAGAATTATATTAAACCAAGTTCTATTCACTGTCTCCAAAAACTGGAATATGAAAATTACCCAAAATGTTTAAAAAAAATGAAAGTTTCCTGTGCTTAAATCAAGTTCAGCCTGTATCTGCATCATTTACGATTATGATCAGTCTTTTAGATGGAAGACACTAATTAGCCACTGTTCAAGCCCCGCTAATATGATCTGTCTTTCACAGTGCTCTCATTTGATCTAGTTTGTGTCAACCACCCCAATCTTTCTTCAAAATATAATTGTTTGCCACCATTCACTGAGGAATGAAAAGAACAATTCAAAATTATTGTCCTCTCTGCTGATGCTTATAATGAAATGTAATTTCATAATACTACCTCTATCAGATATGGACATCTGTATCAATAAGAATTATATATTTAATGGATATAAACCTTTTTAATTAGAAGAATGTCATATAACACCACACACAAATCCATAAAATATATGTTGCAGTATCTCATATTGATTTTTGACAAATTTGGCCATATCAAGGATCATGGACAACATTTCTTGTTTGCTAAATATGCTGAGATCTGTATAAACCGAAAACTTACTGTTCCTATGACCAAAGAAACAGCTAAACAGCAAAAAATACTATCAGCATAAATGGCATGTTACACAGAGTAATTTCTCTAAGCAGGAGGACATCAAATGGTACACAGAGTCTAATAAAGTCATACTATTGACGCCTCTGAAACTACAGTGCCCTCTGTAGTATTCTGCAAAAAGAGGACTGTTTTTTCCCCCCCAGTGCTTTGTAACTTCTTTCAAATTGAAACCCAGGTTGGCATATAGGGAGACAATCACCTTTAATGAAGTAAAGAACCTGAGTTTTCAGGGAACTCCTTGGACAACTAAACTGATATAACTTGTCCCAATGCAGTGGATTTACAGAGAAAAACTTATGAAGAAAGGGTCAAATTACTTAATAAATAAAACCCATAAATTACACCTTCAGCATACAAGACAATATGGAGAAGTTAATGGTGGGAGAAAAAAAGGCACAATGAACCCCAGAAGCATTTGTTTGCCTGCAGGAAAATTCTTAGTTAAAAATCTAAACTAGAGAGAACTATACCATACCTCTGGACGACTGAGGAATATTTCATCAAACACACTCCTAGACTCCCTAAACTGGTTGTGCTAAGCATGTAAAACCAGAAAAACGTAAGACAAATGCAACTGAAAAGCATTAAGTAAAAGCCATTTATTGCAACATACAAACAAGTAATTTAACTGTTAGCAATATTTTTGCCCATTTAAATTAACCTTTCAAAACTGCCTTTGAGAATTTGAAAAGGAAAAACATCAAAAGCCAGGGCAACTAATGCTATCACTGCTGATGACACAGGGCTGCTACAATTTCTTTAATACATTGAGCTATCTGGGAGCATTTGAAAGAAATAAATGTTTATGCACAATGTACTCTTGTAAGACAAACTACATAAAGGACTACGAAAACAAATACTGAAAGTTTCAGTAAATTTTAGGTTTAGATTGTTGGTACAATCTGTGGATGCAGGGCCTATGATGAAGCCTTTGACCACACTAATGTCTTTTGTAAGACTGCTACCTTATTTGGGGGTGGGGGGGAAGGATGAAAATTGGTCATTGAATGCCCTGCCTTTTCATTTTCTTCTATTCATTGAATAGGTTTGTACCCTTCTTTACCTGCACACTTTGGACTATATCATGAACGAATTATCAGCTTCATGTACCACACATGGATGTTTCACTTTTTCCAGTTGTTCACATTATTGTAGGGAAGAGGCAATATACCCTCTTTTTACAAGACAGAAACTAGAGACACAGATCATTGCAGAGTTCACATTCACAAGAGCACTCACTTCATAAGGCTGAAAATAAAAGCTGGAAAATCTACATTGTTCGTGTATGTTTTGCAAAGTGTAAATCACAGTTGTCACTCCTTGTGATCTCCAAGACAGTGAAAGTGGAAAAAACAATTTACTACACACCAGTAGTGCAAAGTTAAGTCACTTCTCCATGCTCAAAATCCTTCCCCCTCAAGATGGCAAACCACCACTCTAACCATAATATGATCTTTTTTTTCTTATTCTAGTCATCTGCTAGATTAAGACAGCCTTATTACACAGTCTTTGTCCACACCAATGTAAATCCATCAGAGGTACTAAATAAGGCTGGGATTTTGTGGCAGTATCACATGGTAAGGTAATTAAAATGGCAGTAATCAAAACTGTGTTGGCACATAATTTTAGTATCATCTACAAAACTGGAACTCACCTGCAGCATTGCCTACTTTTTCCCAAATCTCAACTTTGCAACCTTAGTAGTGTTTCTTTAATATAGCTTGTGTCTCTGCATGTGTGTGCTTTAAAAAAGAAAAAAAACTGAGAAGAAATTCACAGATTCTATCAAACTTGAGATCTTCAGCAGTCAGCAGAACTGTGGCTTCTAGGTACACTGAGCAGACTTCTGATACTTAGCACTGCTCTAAGCCTACAACTTTTTAGCCAATCTCTGCTTTGGGGGAATGACGGTGTGTTCATACAGTTTTTATTCTGTAAGTGACATTCTTGTGCTGTCAGCATCTATTTCTTGAATGTCAAGTTCCACTGTATGTTTTGGAAAAGCAGACTACATAAAAGTTTATTTATCACTTTGTCACCATATCCTACTCTCCTACCTCTTAACTCCAGATTCCTTCTCCCTCCCTACTCCTTTTTTCTCACACATCAGCTTCAGCTCCTTTCCCAGTACTGCATTTTGTCCCCAGTGGGGTTCTGTTCTCCCCCAATCCCAGTTTATCCTTCTCCCCGTTTCTCATTTACATCTCTTTCTACTTGCTCCATACCACTGCTCTCCATTCACCCTTGCCTTTTCTCATTTTGACTTACATCAACCCTCTCTGATCCCTGCCTGTTTTTATTTTAAGCCAGTTACCTCCTTGCCCAACCAAAACCAGACTTCTCTTCCTACAACATGTAAGCTTCAGAGGCTCGGAGTCATTTTCCTTCTTCCCTCCACCTATCACTGATGCCCCTGCAGTTGAATCAAGTGGCTTTCCTGTCCCCTTCCAATCAAAGGCCAAGAATAATAAAACTACTTCAGGCCACACCAGAAATTTCAGTTTTGCAGTTCCAGTGTTTTGACCAGAAGCAGTCAAGAGCAGTCATAAGGCATATCTACTTTTAGTCCCGTAATCCTACTCTGATACAGAACATTTGAGAATGTTCTCTGGCAATGGAATACCTGCTCTCCTATCCCCTTCAGAGCTATGAGCAGTCTAAACTTGTTCAGGCAAGACAAACTCCACATACGTACTAAATTGAAAGCTGTATGTATTCACTGTGGAAACTCATTTTTCAAAAACTGGTAATTTGGCCAAAGCCAGGCAGACTTCCTCAGGAAGGGGAAAAAATATTTTTGACACAGTGACCCGAACATGTGAGAAAGAGTTAAAAAAAAAATAAAAGCTCAAAACAACAAAGAAAAAAACACTGTTTTGGTTCTTGGTTTTGTTTTTTTGTTGGGTTTTTTTGGTTGGTTTGTTTGGATTTTTTTGTTTGTTTTGGGTTTTTTTGCTTAGCCTTATTCTTGAAATTGACTGAACCCTAGCCTGAGGTTTTCCCTGTGAAATTCAGATCAAGGAAGACTACTTGTATGTCTGTCTGAAACTTTCATCCCACAGGGTTCTAGACATACAGAGTCAAAAGCAACAAGAATCTTGCATGTCCTGTCTGAAGTGTCACAGGACTGGTAATGGTACTCTAAAAGTTAAGGTTTGGATTATTCACGTTCCAAGTAAATAACAGAATCACAGAATGGTTTGAGTTGGAAAGGACCTTAAAGATCATCAAGTTCCAACCCCCCTGCCATGGGCAGGGACACCCTCCACTAGCCCAGGTTGCTCAAAGCCTCATCCAGCCTGGCCTTGAACCCCTCCAGGGATGGGGCATCCATAACCTCCCTGGGCAACCTGTTCCAGTGTCTCACCACCCTCACAGTGAAAAATTTCTTCCTAATGTCTAGTCTAAATCTACACTTTTTTAAAGGTTTTTTTTTTAAGTTTTGCTTATATGGCAAGCAGTAAGGACAGACTACATAGAATCCATGCTCCTGCTAAAGCAGTTAAAAGGTTACAACTGGAAATCACCACTTCACAGCAGAAACTTGGCAAGTAACCATGCAAATATTCCTGGTTCCCTGCTGCATTTAGTGAAACAGATTTGTGTAACAACTTCACTGGCAATGTTACACAAGTTCACTTTAACTTTAGTTGTGCATACCTTAAAGTGAGTTTTATTCACTGTAATTACTGCACAGCAGTCAAGGAAGGAACTAGATGAGCAGATTTTTTTTTCCAGTCACAAGCACACTGCAGTCAGTAAGATTTTAAATGCATTTCAAATGTAATAACTACATTTGATCTCAAGGTGAAGATTTTTAGTGAAAGCACTGGAAGTGTAATTTGGGTATAGTAAATTACAGCAAATACTACCAAACAGCAGAATTTCCACACTCCAAAACGTAAGGGGGGGGGGGGGGGGAAACACAAACTTTGCTTACAAAACTAACATTTAACACTAATTGCAGATATCAATTTACTATTTTGAAGACTGTGTTCTTTATAACATTAATTCTTACAAACCTATGAGCACTGAATATATACCTATTACTTAATTGACTCTTCACCATCATTCGTGGTGTGGGTTTTTGTTTGTTTGTTTTAAGTACTTGAAACATTTCTTAGAACATCAGCATTAAAGTTTTCAAGGAGCAAATAACAAGGACCTTTCATTTTAACAAAGATCCACATTATTTGGGGTTTTTCCCCTTCCAGACTGTTGGAATTCTTCTTCTCTAAAGGTCTACTTTGTTCATTTTTTTTAAATCATCTGAAACATTAAATATCAGCAATAACTCTACAACATAACAGTAGTGGATAACCAATTCAAAGATGACAAAACACTCGATAAACTCCCAGAATAGTGCAAAATTTGGCTTTTAAAGCTGTTTAGACAGCAGCTATGCCTCAAAAAAGTGTGAATACGATACACTTTTCATAGTACTTTATGACTAACTTAACACTATCTATATAAAACTTAAGCATCCAAAAATATTTAAATCTGCATCTCACCATTACTTTAATAAATAGACTATAACATGGGCCCAACCGTTACAAATGATATGGTTAGCCTAACATGTTACATAAAACTCAAATAAAGCACAACTACGACTTACTCGCTGGGCAACTTCTGCTGCAGCAGCTGCCATTGCTGCAGCTTTGGCCTTCTCTGCTTCATCGTAAGTAGGAAGAGAGGTAGCTACACTGTATGGAGGTGGCACAGGATAAAATTCATTCTGTGTTTCTGTTAAAAATAAAGAGGTTATGCGTTTTTAAGCCAGAAAGATGACAGGAATATTAAATTTTACATGCATATAACTACTGAGCATTGATTATATTTGTATCTCAAGTTCTAACAAGTTTTAAAAAACTTTATTTTTATAAAATGAAATAGCTAACAGACTAATGGTGCTTTTAGTTGCTACTCAAGGCAGAAAACCTTAACCTAGATGATGCAAGGAGCAAATAAATTTATGAACAAAAAATTGTATTTGCTGAGTTACATCCCTAGGCATTCCAACAAAAGGCTTTTTGTCAGATCATACACAAAAGGCATACACAAAAACATCCAAAAAAAAGCTTTTAATTATCAACATCAATTAGTTACTTAAGTTCAGCAATAACCATGCTGTTTTTTTACTAGCATGACCTTGTTGCTAATTCCAGTTGTTCTATGAAAATAAGTTTTTCCAAGATTTCAGTTTCACCACAGCCTTTTAAAAATCGTCCTTCTATCAAGATGGACCACAGACTTCATTCTTATATGTTAAACTAGTAAAGCCTCATCACACAGAATAAAATTATTAACAAAATGAACAAAAATTATTTTAAAGACACATTGAGCTTCCTTCTGCAGCGAGCAGTAGTTTGTAAAAAGATTGCTTACATAGTAAAGATCTGTCAGGACAGATCACATAGTAAAAAGATTTGTCAGCACACCGCCACAGAGATGTTACATATAGGGATAATTCTGCATACCTATGGATTGAATTTGCAAACAGTGTCTCAACAAACAGGAACAGGAAATTGCTCCTTTAATCAACACGAAAAGAATTAGGTTGGAGATTACTTCTAAAATATTTTCTGGCACATGGGAGATACAAATCCAAGCAGCTTTGCTTAAACAGGGATTTTGATTTTGTCTGCTCTTAAGTCTCCCATACCCCAAAGAAAAGTCACAACCTCATGAAAAAGGGAGCAGCAAATAAATAAAGACCCCTGTTACTCATTTTCCACAAGAAGTTTTAGCAAGAACCTTTAAAGCAAAATTAATCTTTTCACAGCAATATTTTCACCAAAAAACAGCACACACTTAAAAAGTCTGAGTTTTGACAAATCTGTGCTTCGGTGGGTTTTTTTAAATAAAGAGGCAATGAAAATTGCTAATGAGTTCTAATAATAGAGCACTACTCAAAGATGTAGATTAAATGCGGAACTGAACTACCTGCAGACTTAAATAAAACCTATTACACTAATTAATGAACATTCATTTAGTCTAGTAATTTGGAACAATCAGCATAATTTAGAAGTGTGCTTCTTCTGAACAAAACAGACAAAGGCCTGTGCATGAAAGCGTAGGTTTTTTCTGCAATTGTGTGTGTAGGAAAAAAAAAAATAAAAATCCTGCAGCATCATACCACTATGAACCAAGTAGTGATTAGTGATTCACACACACTCCTCCCTGACAAGCTGTTATGTAAGCAAAATACCTGAGGTTGCAGCTGCTTCTACAGCTATGCTACAGTAAGGTGGAGGGGACGTATCTGCTTCAGATGAGGCTGCTGTCTGGAGAGTCTGCGTAGTCTCTGTAGACATGGAAGGCTGCTCAGCTGTTGAAGACTCTGGGGGGTCATCCTCATTGTGAAGCTTAGAAGAAAAAAACACAAATTTCAGATGCATTTAGAGAAAGGAATACTTTCCATGACAACCTAGTACTTGCAGAACCATCTTCAAAAACAGAGATTACTCTTCAACAAAGCCAAAAATTTTTTACAAAACAGCACATGACTACTTTAAGTAGTCCAGTTACACGCTTTTAAGGAAATAGTTAAAGAGAATCTTAACTGCCTTCTTTTTTTCCTTCCCCAGAAATCGATTCCTTCTCATCAGTGATGTACACAGAGTCTTAAAAATCGTTTTTCAAAAATGTTCACTAGATGGGAAAATGTTGACTATGAAATACTTTCTATTATATGAATATTTTATCAGTATTACACTTTTTTCTTAAATACATTGACTAAATTTATTAACCCATTTTAAAATACAACAGTTGACCAACACTGTCTTTTACTCTATTTATCCAGAAAAAATAAAAATGAGACACAATTCTACTTCTATAACTGGGATTTTTATACTCTTTCATCCTGTCAGAGAGCTTCTCTACTCAAATTCTGAGACTTTTCAAAACATTCTGCTTTTCTTTACAATCTGAAAAGAATCCTTTCCCTATTAAACTTTTAAGTTTGATTTGTTTGGTTGTTTAAAATGCAGATTTAAAAGGACATGCCCAGTTAAGCATATACAGAAAGAAGAATTTGGATAAGCAAGAATGTTGATTAAAACAGTGGAATTCAGCAACTAATATCTTTTCTTATAGAAGCTATTTCTGATTATTTTAGGTAACTTGACAGTGTTTAGAATATGAATCAAACTTTACAAAGAGAGTACTAGCATTAAACAAAAAAGTGCTAGGTCCCCACTACTGTAAACTACAAGATAGATGCCTAGAAGCCAAGTACCTAAGGACTACATAAAACCCAGAAAATTCAGTTGAACACATCTGAAAAGAAGAATTCTGTAACTTCAATTTGGTAGTTTCTATGAACACCCTACAGAAAAACATTATTTTAATTTTTATAACAAAAGTATTAACAATACATTAATTTCACATTAGGCAAAGTACAAGCACATTATTGGAAAAAGGGCATTCTCAGAAGAATGCTGAATTCTTTAAGAAGTGTAAAATTCATACCAAAATTGTTTTATATCCAGAGTACATGAAAGTTCACAGAAGAGCTGAGGTTGGAAGGGACCTCTGGAGGTTATCTGGTCCAACACCCCTGCTCAAGCAGGGCCACCTACAGCAGTTGCCCAGGACCATGTCTAGACAGCTTTTGATTATCTTCAAGGATGGAGACTCCACAACATCCCCAGGCAATCAGTGCCAGTGCTCAGTCACACTCACATTAAAAAAATACAACCAAACAAAAAGCCCAAAAGTGTTTTCTGATGTTCAGAGAGAAACTAGGAACCTCCTGTGCTTCAGTGTGTGCCCATTGCCTCTGATCCTGTCACTGGGCACTGCTGAAAAGAGCCTGACTCCGTCCTCTGTGCACTCTCCTTTCACATATACATAAATAAAATTCCCACCCAAGACTTCTCCAGGCTGAACAATCCCAGCTGTCTCAAGACTTTTCTCAGAAAAGAGATGCTCCAGGCCATTCATCATTTTGGGGGCCCTTTGTTTCACCTTCTGCAGTATGTCCATGTCCCTCTCACACTGAGGAGCCCAGACCTGGGCACAGCACTGTGGCCTCACCAATGCTGAGCAGCAGGGAAGGGTCAGCTCTCTCAACCTGCCGGCAGTGCTTTGCCCAGTGCAGCCCAAGACACTGCTAGCCTTTGCTGAAGCAAGGGCATACCGCTGGCTCATGTTCAAGTTCTACAGGTTACAAATTCCGTACTTTTCCTTCTAACGAAAAACTAAGGGTAACAGCAGGAACTACAAGCACAGAAGACATTACAACAATTTTCTAATTTGACAAAGTTACTTGCGAAAGCATTTTCCAGGAGTCCCTCCAAAAACTGTATTCAACGAACTATAGCTTAAAGAATTTATCTATACATATACACTACATATACACACACACACATACATAAGTATTTAAATACAGAGGCAGAATACACACACAAACACATACTATTAAGAAGCCACCTTCAATGCATATGATAGGGTTGTGGAGGGTTTTTGGATACTGAGTAATCGGGTCATTTAATAGCTAATCAGTGATCCAGAATTAGTAACCTGAGAAATATGTACAACCACTTAAGAACAGTTAAGGCAAAAAAAACCCCAACCCCCTTCAAAATAACCTAATATATTTAGGGATACAGAAAGCAACTAAGACAAAACAATTCTAAAAAGGCCAAGCAAGTCAGAAAAGCAGCCTGACTGAGAGCTATAACTGTTATAGTTCTAAATTAAGTACAATCATTCACAATAAAAATCTAGTATTGCAACTCATATAGCCAAAATAAAACCATTTTTAAATAAAATTGTAATTTGATTACTAATGAGACAAATAAACAAAACCTTACTGCATACTTTTACACTAGTGGCTGGCACACACACCCTCATTTGGGATGTGTATGTAGATCTGGCTACCCCATCCCAACAGCCTGGTCTACAAGCAGGGGAAGAAGCAAAGCCTAGTTAATGGATTTCTGTCTGTCACCTCCATTCTTCCTCTCCTTTCACCCTCCACTTCAATCACTGCAACTTTTTTTTTCCCTACCAAATCACAGCACGTGCTGTCACTATCCTGAAGACACACCGGGATGCACAGCAGCTCAGTGGTCAAGGAGTACATTACTGCTCAAAATCCACTTCGCCACCACTGAGGAAATTAAACTTGTGTCTTCTACACACTTTCTTGGAAGTTACCTTTCTCCAAATTAACTGTAATTTAATAACAGTTACAAATGATGGCGGTAACATGAGGATGGGAGAACATGCACATGAGACTTCTTGCCTTCAAAGGCTGAGTTAACAAGTCATTCAATTGTTATAGCAACTGCAATTAGGAAACAGAAAAATTCCATCCTAAAGGCTCTATACAAAAGAGTCCTCTTATACCCTTTAGTGCATTCAAAAGGTCTTTATTTTATAAGACTCATATTTAGGTACCAAGCATTTCTATTTTTCCTGTCTTCTACTATACAGACCTTTCAGAAATTCTGAAACTTCAGGTTATCCTGATGCAGCAAGTTAAAGAAAAATCGTAACACTTCTTACAGAATACCCCATCATAAAAATCAGAAGAAGTGGATTAAGCAGCTTGAGTATTTACAGCAAGAATAATAAACATAAGCTGTTCCACGAACAGAAACCAGCTTTTGTTAGCTGTCGTTCATGTGTCCCGTTTCCTACTCTCTCCTCAAGGCAATAACTTCAGCTCCTCTCAGGGGACTCCACTGGTGTAAAAAACAAAATAAAGCGAAACAATAAAAGTTCTGCCTATACCAGCAGGGTAGATGGCGGTGGTTGTATAATTTTGTCTCGTACCAACTCCACCTTTGTCTTCACAGGGCCCTGATTCTCCTCTGCAAAGTCACCAGTTTGCTTGAAACCAGTAGGAATCTGACCACCTTTGAGCCTCCCCCTTCCCGTTTAATTTTGGCTCATGCTGGCTGGTAAATTTAGAAGTTATTTTTGGAGACAGGGGAAGAAGAGGCCTGACACTCCGCATAGGTTTCATTGCCATAGAAACCAAGCTAAAAACAGGAGGGAACAGAAAATGTCTGTTTCAAGGCATTACTTATGCTATGTACCTAAATGTTACTTGAAACAGCATTTCACATTAAAAGTGAAGAAATCGTATCTAAGATTTATTTTTTCCAATAGTAAGATTATTTTGCTCACTTTTTAAACTAAAGGACTAAGGAGAACTCACAGTTCATCATCCCATCCCTCCCAAGACCCCAATGAACCACTATACAGTAGTAAGCAGTACAGCTGCTTCTGTCAAGATTATGGTCAAAACAATTGCCAGGACCTATTAAACTACAGACAACTGTAAATTACTACCTTCCCCTGGCCCCCACCCTCACATTTTAAAAGCAGGACACAAAGACATTCTCTTCCTTCACATCTTAGTCTTAAAAAAAGGGAATACTTTGTTATTAGACATATTACTCTTAACTGTTTACAGAAGTATTTCAATCTCTGCTTTTGTCGCCATCATACTATTGTACATTACAGGCTCAAAAGTCATGATGCTCATGTTCTCAAGCTACATCAATGTTACGACACTGTCGTGGGTCCATCTGGGATAGGGTTAATTCCTCACAGAAGCTGGGAGGTGAGCACAGCCAAAGGGATATTCGATATCATGCTGACATCATGCCCAATATAAGGGGAAGCTAGCCCAGATGGCCCCCCTCTTTTTGTGAAGCCCTCGGTGGGGAGATATTCATTGTATCAGTGTTTCCATTGTATTCTATACCTTGTCTTATTGTTATATTCTCTTTTCTTTTGCTTTCCTTGTGTGGTATTATTAAAAATCGTCATTACCTCAACTTGCGAGGTTCCACTTTTTTTTTTTTCTTATCCTTCCCCATCTTAGAGGGGTCCTGACCCAAGACAGACACTTAAAATTCAAAGTTCAATCGAAGAGAAACGGCTCTTCTGCCGCCTATGACTCAAAATCTCATGGCAACTACTAAAAGGCATATAGTACAGGAGAAAAGCATGAGTTTCCTTCATATGATTTTTACCCTATCTTCAGTTTCTTTCCCAGAAAGGCTCTATAGACAATGATTCACTATTTCATTTCAGAAGTTAAAATCAATGTCACACCTTTCAGCACCAAAATATTTTGGAAAATAGAGCTACCTTTATTTTATAATTTTTTTAATAATTTCTTTAAAGAAGTACTGCAGCCCGCCCCCGTAATTTATTTCCTTAAGTCTGTTATATTGATTGTGCAATTATTTCCAAAGAAATCAGATGCAATGCCTGAAATCAGCTGACATCCTACAATGAACACCAACACGGGAAGGTTCTTAGTACAGAAGCCTTTATTGAGGATACTGATGCAGATGCTTTCACTCTTAAGGCTTTTCAAAGTAACAGCTTAAAACGGGAGGAGGAGACCATTCTCTACTTAATACTTCTCGTTTACCTGCAGATAGCAATTTTGTCTGACCTATGCTTGCCTGGATAAACAGAGTTTGCTTCATTTGCAGGGAACTGACTGATTGTACAAGGGTGGCAATACAGGAAAGTTACTAAAATACGCCATTTAAAAAAAATCAGGGGACGTCTTAGGACAAGATTAGAACCATATTTTCTGATAAAGTGTATTAAGGTAGCACGCCCTAGCTCTGTTACATGGCAATAAAGAAGTTATGTAAACAGTGAGACGGTGCTGGATGGGTCTGGCCTTGGAGACAATGGCAGCGATTTGGGACCATTTACCCCTTATCAGAGACTACAGGAACTGGTGTCCTCAGGATGTGACACTTCCCGAAGCATGGGAGCCTTTTGTTATTATAAATCTTGGAACCTTCTTATAATATGAAAACCACACCTCCAGAGGCACATTTGAAGGCTGCCTCCTCCAAGAAAGAAAGAAAGGATAGTTGTGGGCGACTCTCTTCTGAGAGGAACAGAGGGTCCAATATGTCGGCCTGACCCTACCCATAGGGAGGTGTGCTGCCTTCCTGCGGCCCGGGTCAGGGATATTTCTAGAAACCTCTAGAGAGGATGGTGCAAACGCAAAAATTTTGGATTCTTTGATCACGGGGCGGTCTACTCAGCACCTCGCCTGAGGTCTGCCGATGGGAATTGCCTGTCTCCGAAAGGGAAACAGATACTTGCCCAGAAGCTGGCAGGACTTGTAGAGAGAGCTTTAAACTAGATAGGAAGGGGGAAGGGGATAAAGCCAGGCCTGCTAGAGATCAGCCTGGGGAAGTGGTATTGGGATTAGGAGAGAGGCGAGGGGCTCAGCTGAGGTGCATCTACACTAACGCACGCAGCATGGGCCAACAAGCAAGAAGAGTTGGAAGCCATTGTGCGGCAGGGAAACTTTGACCTAGTTGCCATAATGGAAACGTGGTGGGATTGCTCCCATGACTGGAGCGGGGCAATGGATGGCTACAAACTCTTCAGGAGGGATAGGCAAGGAAGGAGGGGTGGCGGTGTGGCTCTCTACATTAGGGAATGCTTTTCTGCTACTGAGATTGTGACTGGGGATGATAACATTGAATCCCTATGGGTAAAGATCAGAGGAAGGGCTGACAAGGCAGACATCCTGGTGGGCCTCTGTTATAGACCTCCAAACCAGGATGAAGAGACAGATGAGGTATTCTATTAGCAGCTGGAACGAGCTGCACGGTCGTCAGCCCTTGTCCTCATGGGGGACTTCAACTTCCCTGACATATGCTGGGAGTACAGCACAGCACAGAAGAAGCAGTCTAGGAGGTTTCTAGAGTACATACAGGATACCTTCTTGATGCAGCTGGTCAGAGGGCCCACGAGAGGAACTGCCCCTCTAGACCTGCTGTTTGCAAACAGGGAAGGTCTGGTAGGAGATGTGGAGGTTGCGGGCTGCCTTGGACAGAGTGACCATGAAATGATACATTTCTCAATTCATGGTGGAGCTTGGAGGGGGAATAGTAAAACTGCTACCTTGGACTTCCGGAGGGCGAACTTTGAATTGTTCAAGAGACTAGTAGGGGGAGTCCCCGGGCATTCAGTCTTAGCAAACAAAGGGATCCAAGAGAGCTGGTTGCTCTTCAAGAAGGAAGTCTTAAGGGTGCAGGAGCAGGCGGTCCCCCTGAGCTGCAAAATGAGCCGGCGGGGAAGAAGACCGGCATGGATGAATAGGGAGCTATTCTTGAGGCTCCGGGAGAAAAAGAGAATCTACCGCCTGTGGAAGGAGAGACGGGCAACGGAGAATGAATACAAGGAAGTAGTTAGGATGTGTAGAGGCGAAATCAGAAAGGCAAAAGCCCAGCTTGAATTTAACCTGGCCACTGGGGTGAAAAGGAATAAGAAACTCTTTTATAAATACATTAACAGTAAGAGGAGGACAAAGGAGAATATCCACTCTTTGCTGGATGAGGCTGGGAATGTGACTACTGAGGATAAGGAAAAGGCAGAGGTTCTGAATGCCTGCTTTACGTCTGTCTTTAAAAGTCAGACCAGTTATCCTCAGGGTACTCCTCTCTCTCTGACCTGGTAGTCTCGGCTGGGGAGCACGCTAACCCCCCTGTGATTCTGGAAGAAACGGTCAGAGACTTACTACTCCAACTGGAGTGCCACAAGTCCATGGGGCCAGATGAGATCCACTCGAGAGTGCTGAGGGAACTGGCAGAGGTGATAGCCGAGCCGCTTTCCATCATCTATCAGCGCTCCTTGTTGACTGGTGAGGTTCCAGAAGACTGGAGGCTTGCCAACGTGACTCCCATTTACAAGAAAGGTTGCAAGGAGGATCCAGGGAACTACAGGCCTGTTAGCCTGACCTCGGTTCCAGGGAAGGTTATGGAACAGATTGTTTTGAGGGAGATCATGCAGCATGTGCGGGATGACCGGGGGATCAGGCCCAGCCAGCATGGGTTCATGAAGGGCAGGTCCTGTTTGACCAATCTGATCTCCTTTTATGATCTAGTGACCCATCTGGTGGATGAGGGAAAGGCTGTTGATGTGGTCTACCTAGACTTCAGCAAAGCCTTTGACACTGTCTCCCACAGTATTCTCCTGCAAAAGCTGGCAGCCCATGGCTTGGATGGGTACACTCTTGGCTGGGTAAGGAGCTGGCTGGAGGGCCGGGCCCAGAGAGTGGTGGTAAATGGAGTTAAATCCAGCTGGCGACCAGTCATGAGTGGTGTTCCCCAGGGGTCGGTGCTGGGGCCTGTCCTCTTCAATATCTTTATTGATGACTTGGATGAGGGCATTGAGTGCACCCTCAGTAAGTTCGCAAATGACACCAAATTGGCTGGGAGTGTGGATCTGCCTGAGGGTAGCGAGGCCCTACAGAGGGATCTGGATAGGCTGGAGAGCTGGGCTGAAGCCAATGGAATGAGGTTCAACAAGACCAAATGCCGGGTCCTGCACTTTGGCCACAACAACCCCGGTCGACGCTACAGGCTTGGAGCGGAGTGGCTGGAAGACTGTGTAGAGGAAATGGACCTGGGGGTACTGATTGATGCTCGGCTGAACATGAGCCAACAGTGTGCCCAGGTGGCCAAGAAGGCCAACGGCATCCTGGCTTGCATCAAAAACAGTGTTACTAGCAAGAACAGGGAGGTAATTGTTCCCCTGTACTCGGCACTGGTGAGGCCGCACCTCGAGTACTGTGTTCAATTTTGGGCCCCTCACTGCAAGAAAGACATTGAGGCCCTGGAACACGTTCAGAGGAGGGCTACGAAGCTGGTGAGGGGTCTGGAGCACAAGCCTTATGAGGAGCGGCTGAAGGAGCTGGGATTGTTCAGCCTGGAGAAGAGAAGGCTCAGGGGAGACCTTATTGCTCTCTACAACTTCCTGAAGGGAGGTTGTGGTGAGCTAGGGGTCGGCCTTTTCTCTCGTGTAGACAGTGATAGAACTAGAGGCAATGATTTCAAATTGCGCCAGGGGAGATTCAGGCTGGACATTAGGAAATATTACTTCTCGGGAAGGGTAGTCAGGCACTGGAATGCACTGTCCAGGGAGGTGGTGGAGTTGCCGACCATGGGGGTGTTCAAGAAAAGTCTGGATGCTGTGTTGAGGGATATGATTTAGTTGGGAAGTATTGGATATGGTTGGACTGGATGATCTTCTAGGTCTTTTCCAACCTTGTGGTTCTGTGGTTCTGTGTGGTAGACACCCGAGACCCCCTTGAATCAAGACCCCCACTTACCGAGCATGCATGGTAAAATTAAAAAACACTGTGCCTTTAAATTGAAGCAGGAGAAAAAATAACCAGTTGTAGTTAAGAAGAGATAAGAATTAACCAATTGTAATTAGAGGAATGGGGCAAAGAGGGCACAACCAACATTTTGAACTGTATAAATACCTGCCATGACAAAACAATATCTCGATTTGATGTGTGGATTGATCTGTTGCACACCAGGTGATGAACTCCAGTTTTCTGGACAACAGCTGTAGTCATACTCACAGCGTAAGACCCACAAAGAGCACACAGTGTTTCCGTAACCTGATTGCATGCACATTTCAAAAACCACTGTTTTCTCATTTCTTTAAATATGATCTGCAGAAATCAGTACACTGTAAAATGATGGCAACATAACTTCAACAGCACATTGCAAGCATTTTAGAAGACCTCCTTTATAAACATACATTATTTGTATGCTATTTATAGAATTTCTTTACTGTAGCATAAAATTAGGCAGAGGATACTACCATATGAAAAAAACCCCACCCACAAAAAAAACCACAAAAATTAGCCAGCTTTCTTTCCCTATTTCCTTTTATACCTTTATTACCCGCTCATCTTGAAAAATCCTGACTTTTAGGTAAGCTTTTGCATAACTTATCGTAGCAATGGTTCTGCCTGGGCCACCAAAGCTTCACAGCTTTCTCACTAGCAATCTTAAATTACAAACACTTCTAATGTATCCTCCTTTCTAACCTTTCAAATTATATTAGAATTACATTTTTGAAGAAGCTTGACTCCTCCAGTTTTGACCTCACACTGACTAACTCACGGGTTCTTTCAAAATGCATTAAAACACATACAACACATAGAAACTCCATAGTGCTGGACCTAAAATATCATGCTTAAGTACAAGTACGGAGACAACTATGTATATCATCCACGTACAACCTCTTAGCAACAGAGATTCATCTTCTTTATTTTGTAGAAATTAACACTTCAGTCTTCTAGAATCAGTTTTTCAGACTATGCCCAAAGGTCAACCAGAAACACCTACCTACTCCAGCTTCCAGTGCTGAAGGGAAGGGCACAAAAACCTCACCCCAAGACTGCCTGTGCAAAAAGTATTCCAACATTTCTGCATTAGATTCATGACATCTTCCATACTGGTACACAGATATTTATTCCACTGAAATTCCCACCTGCCTACTTGTAATGATTTGAAAATCTGTACTAAACTGCTCCCTACAAATGAGGTCCTATTTATAAGAAACTGAGGCTTGAAAGCAGAATTCTCTACCTACATAAAAACAATTTCACTTTAACAAATACAGGCAGTGTATGAAATGCTTGTTTTGTAACCACATTTTGCATTTTTCAGCTTTAGTAGTCAAAAATAGGTTTATTCATCGGTAAAAAGGTAAGTATTAATCTTGGGATTTTCAAGGGGGAAAAAAAAGGAAATATTGAAATAAAATTTAATTCTGAACCTGTTACAAAAATGCTTCATATTGGGGACAGCTTTGACCTCTATTTCCCCATCTCTACTGTTTCCGAATGACAGAACAGCTTACCCTATTGACCGTTACTTTTTTATTTTTAGAAAAGCCCAGAAAACCTATACCATTAACCCATAAACACCATTCAAGTGCTAAATTCAATCAGCCCTAATTTAAGTCACTAGTAGCTGCTAAGCCATCAAAACTAAAACCAGCAATATGTAATTACACTTAGACAAGAATGATAAGAGCAGAAGAGATAAATAAATCCCTCTATAAAATTAATGTTTTAATTTTCTTGTTTATCAAGAAAAAATATTCATAATGGCTTCTGAAAGAAATATTTTATAATTTTGTAAAACACAAGAATTCTTGAGGGAAAAAAAAAAAAATCACACTGCATTTTAATTTACTATCTTTAGCTTTCTCCTCAGTATCAGGTTTTACCCTCTACCAATAAAGTAGTTTACAACAAAACAAATCTCTGTTGCAACATGAATTTACCATAAATTGCATGCAGACTAGATTGTTAATTTCCCAGCTAGTAGGAAGGCAGTTATTTGCTGTCCAGCATCAAACGCAACGCCTCCTGAAACACAGTCGTGGGCCACAACTACAACACTCCAGAGAAATATCATCCTCTAGAGACTGGGAAGCCTTCAGATTAATAAATACTCTACTAAAGTACTAAGCAATTAAGTTCATGAGGCACTTCAGTACATTCCAGTAAAACACAAAAGCCCAGCAACTTTCAGCTTTTTGCTTTTATATATTTAAAACCAAGTGATCAAATTTTATCAGAATTCCTGACTGCACAGAACAGACCCACATGATTTTTTCCCCACCATCCCATCACTTGGCAAGCATCAACTATCACATATACTCAGATTTAGCAACAGCCCTTCATGACAGTGGAGTGTTTTTTTTCTTGATACATCTCTGCAGCAAGTTTTCAACAGCAGTCAATGTGTTGTAAGGTCAAAGGTGTAAAATCTGCACAAGAAGCAGGAAAGCAGAACAGAAGTCCACTGCTGCCATTCCACAGCTGTGTAGAAATTCCAAGTGTGTCTGCTAAATAAGGATTAGGTACCATGGAAACCCACAACCTCTGGAGACAAACTTCCACAGAAAATAATCCAAAGAGATTTATACTGAATGTCGCTGAAAAAATATGTTCCAACAGAATGGCTTTTCTGCCAAAGTGAGCCTCCTCATGTAAAAATAAACTGATCCATAGCAACTGAAAGTGTTTTACATGCATTTCACTTAAGTGATAGTTAAATACTCTAGTCAGTTCTCTTTCAGTAGGGATCTTTACCCTATTGGATTCATCAAGGTTTTTTTCAAAGAAGCTTATAAGCATGTCAGGGGAAAAACAAACAACCAACAATGGTGATCAGGACTTTGTGAAGGAAAAAAAATTATATAAAAAATATATATATACATAATGTGTTTGTGTATATATACATCTATATCTATGTGTATGTATATAGATAGATAGATCTCTCTCTTCATCCCAATGGCTTTACTTATAGTGTTTCACTTGCTCTTTCATTTTTCATGGATTATAATCCAGATTTAAATAATTACACATTTAACAGCACAACATACATATTTGCATTCATTCCTTTGCTTCTAAGCCATCTACTCCTTCCCATCCCCCACATTAACAGCACAAGTGGAGCTATTAGTAAACGACAGTAACAGACCATGTGTCAATATAAGAACTCTTTTAGAAAAGTAAATATTCTAAGACTAACCCTACTAGGAGAGTAAAGTTATCCTTTAAAATACATCCATTTCTCTCCACTTTTTTTTCAGTTTCTTCTCTACTAAGGAATTATTCAGAAATAATTCTAAATACTGGAATTTTGGTTTGATCCAAACAGACATATGCTTTATGTTTATTGAAAAATTATAAAACAAGCATAGCTTTTAAAATGTTTTCCTATTGCATGGTTATAGGAATTAATTGTGGAACTGGTCAAAAAAAGCCTTCTGTCATTAATAAAGACTATGGCTGGAACCAACATTTTTCAAATCTTCAAGCTTGAGTATAAAAATATTTATAACAAAAAAAGTTGGTAAAAAGCTTATTCTAGAGCTTGTACACTATGAAGTACTGCAACTCTGAGTTACTCTAGAATTTAGAAGTTACTAAAAAGATTGTCATGTAGCACACAGCCTTCTTTTTGTCAAATGTCAACTCGGGAACAGCTTGAGGAACTGGTTTAAATTCTACAAAGTACAAAATGAGGCTCTTCTCCTTGAAGAATTTCTGTTTAGAAATAAGAGTGTATAATATAGACCTATAAATAAAACAGAAGCATGTTAGTGAGACAAGTGGTCCGTCTAAGGAAGTGTTCCATCTCCAACATAATCATCAGGAAATACATGGACAGCGCACAAGCCTTAGTCACTTACTTGCCATCCATCTTCCTCAGACTCCCCCACCATTCACAGCTCTTATATGATGGCCAGTAAAGCGTACATCTCTGCCTTTTCCATTTGCATCTGTTATGGATTTGATGTATGTGAATTTGTGTTCCTGAATCTGCTAGCACTATCTGCCTCAATGATCTTGCATATTAATAAACTGCATACATTCGCTTCTCCTTGTCTTTTCTGTGATTCAAACCGAATTTCTCCAGTTTTATTATTGCAAAACTTGGTGAATAGCAGCTCCACAACTGCTTTGTCTGCTGCCCTGGTGACTTTGTAGGTACTGATCACTTCCAACTGCCACCACCCATTTCAGATGCCACTTGTAAGAAGCTGCTTTCCTTTAAATTCTCTAGCTCCTCTAGGCTTTTTTTGTGAAATCCCAAAACTGTGTACAGTACCCAAAACACAGGCAGGTCTCAGGTTGCATGCAATGATGCTTCCTATTCATTCTCACTATCTTCCCTGATGATGGATAATGTTTCATCGGGATTTGTTGGTAGCTGCCACTGAGAGCACCAGCAAGCTATTAGTGACAGCTGCAAGAATTGAAAAGTCAAAAGGCCATGTCTTTACTTACCAGCAGTTTCATAGAATAAGTACAGAAGGTAGATCCTGGTCACTCTGTAGTTGCACAGAACATACAAAACATGTAAACTGTAAAAGTAGAGGGAATAGGAAAGCCTGAAAAAGTAGAAAATGGACAGGGCTGTCAACAAGACTAAACTCAATATTCAACAGCTAGTTCCAGCTTCCATTTTAGCTTACATTCATCTGGGCTGGATAATTCAATATTGATTGAAAAAGCTAAATACTCCTCCAAATACATTACACATATTTTACTTAGTGTCCCAAGTACAGAAAGAAGGTTCACGCACAGAGCTTTCTAATGAAGATAATACAGGAGGGCCTTAAAAATGGCAAATTCATTTTAGAAGGGAAGGGATAAAGAAAAAGAGTTTCTTCCTGAAGAAGTATAATGGAAACTGAACTGCAGAAGGAGCATACAGTTTCACCTTAAGTCCCTGATCTGTGAGAAGCAGGAAAAGAAAAGGACTTGTGTTTGTGTCTCCCATATCACAACTAAGTAACTGTCCTTGAAAATCACGCAGGAAAACTCTAAGAAAAAATTAAAATGTCTCAACTTTATTGACAACAGAGTTTTTATCAGTTGTGTATTTGAATAAAGCTAGTCAAGCAGAAAAATTTCCTACTCAGCAGTACAGACTAGGCCAAAATTAAATCAGTAATAAAATAAAATATAAATCAGGGGATATTATTAATCAATAACACCAAATTAACAGGTCAGTCGTGCCTGAATTTTTCAACATAACTCATTTTCTTACTAACTGGAAACAGAGTACTCAAGTTCCTCAATTTAAAGAGATAATATAGACAGAAATTTCAACAGCTTAAAAAACCTACACACATCCACACCAGCTGAACACACATTTTGCATGTTTCATGCAAAAGAACAGGCTCTAGTGAAAAGATTCTCACTTCGATTTGGGGGTCTTCTTTCTCTTCCATCCACTATGGGATACACAGCTTTCAGTAGAAAAACCAAACAATTTACACAACAGCAATGAACATTAAAGGCCCTTTCTCTAAAGAATGCATGTCTGTGTCTCAACAGATAGTATCAAGTTCTTTCAACCCTACTGTTAAAGCTAAACAGTGCCCACTAAGCATTTTAAAGCAAAGGTGCAAAATATGTGGCCCAAAGGACAATTTTATGGAGCTCGCAGCTGCTAGACAGAAGATGCAGTCATTTGGAAGCAGGGATCTCCCAGCAGGTTGTTTGAATAGATGGCAGCTAAACAAAAACAAAACAAAAAAAGCAGCAGTCCAGGAAGCTCACATCTTCAGAGAAGAGTAGAAGATGACCAAACTAGCACTACCTCTAAACCATAGGGGGTATTTAAAAAAAAGAATGTAGCAGACATTTAGGTACATGAGAAAGGAACGCACGCCACACCACTCATCATCAACTGCTTTAGCATCCTGCTTGTTTGAATTATGCACTCTCATTATAGAATTTGGAACAGGTTTTTAAGAACAAACATCTTGTGCAAATCTTTTTCCTAATCATTCATTCTGTGCGTTTGATGCAAGTCAGTTTTGTGACCAGCACTCTGGAGTTTCAATTAGGAGTCTTAATGCTTCAGTACATTCCTCAAAAACACCTTAACACCTTAAGTACTGTTTCCCTTAAATCCCCAAAAATATGACAATTGATTCAAAGTACCATGATCAAAATAGACAATTGGCCTCAGTATCACCCGGGACTCTTATCCTTTGTGCTCTACCAAAGGCATCACTCAGTGTCAAAGATGACAAGCATTGACTACACTAACCATTAACAAAGCAATGCTTAAACATGAGCTTGTGCTGCTTTACAAAATATAAAAAAAACCCACAGACTTTATTTTCTGCAATAAGGAGATAACCGTTACTGTAAGCATCTCCTTGTCAATAACTTCCTCAAAGCTCCTCTATGTAACCTTTTCCGATTAACCAGGGAAACGCAAAAACATGTTAAATAATTCAAGCCATTTATACAGCTTTACCAAGGACATGATTCTGACCTCTCTAACAACAATAATCAGATAATATTAATAGGATAATTGTTAAAAGGTAAAATATTGTTCAAAGCTGAAATGGACAAGCTATGTTTGTGAATATGTTAAGTCTTAGTCTCTTACAATAGTAAGAGACTAAGATTTTTCTTCTATTTTTTACTGGAAAGCCATGTTTTGCAAGAAGTAACATGACAAATTTCTGCCAAGTAACTCAAGAAAAAAAAACCATGGGATTACAATCAGAAATACACATACAGGGTATTGACTAGACTTTGTTGTCTCTACACCACTCAAACTCTGAGGTTTGTTTGTTAAATCATTCCGTCCATTCCAGAAACAGTTGGAGGAGTCATAGCCAGAGATGGGGTTGGGCAAGGGTGACTCTAATGTTTTGGCTAGAGAGTGACTGAGGACAAAATCAGTTTTAGGCTAATCTTAGCCTACAATAATGGAAATGATGCTTAAGTGGAATAAACAGTTAAATGTTAAAATGGAAATGTATTTTCCACTTTCATTGCAAGTCTCAAAGCCGTAAGGCATCCACATCCTCACATGTGCTGTGAGCCTCAGCTGTGCAAGTCTGAAATGACTTCAACACAAACCAGAAGAAGTTAGTCATTTTCATTAAAAACACAGCCAGCAAAGAGGGTGTCCCTCTGAGTAAAATCGGCTTGCTGTGCCAGTACTCGTCCAGGAAGTGGGAGACATAAGCCTTAGGCAGCTCGAACCCACAGTCTTGGCTATGCAATAGCTCTGTTTCAGTAGGAAGAGTTTGCAGCACCTCTCTAACCTAACAAGTTGCCAATGTTTTCTTTTTTTTTTTTACTCATCATCTCTTAGTATTACTCTTCTTCCTTGTTTGAAAATGGATTGCCTAACGTGGGTGCACTGGTATACGTCTGTTTGCTCATTCCTCTTTACAAAGTAGCTGATGCACCTGAAGTCTAGAAGGAGGTCTGAGGCTACGAAAGTAAACGCAACATTCAAATCTATGACTGTAAACTGAGCACTGAAGGCTCACAAAGTTAGGTGTGATGACATTACCAGTTGCTACATCTTCCTTTGTTTTGTCAACACTGTCACTGGGATCAAAGTTTCACAATAAGCCTAGAACTGGCCATTTGTCAAAAGTACCTCATCTACCCCATCTAGAAGACTGCTACTAATATTTTGCATTAATAATATAGCGCCTGATTTCTACGATTATCCTGATGTGGTTCCTAACACATTTTCCACATACAAACAAGCTGAGAGAGTGCTTAAAGTTTTGGCTTTTTTAAGTAGCATTAAAATAACATCTAGCTTGGCCACATCACAGATGACTTCTGATAACCCTGCTATTTGAAAGCATTTTATTCCTGTTACTGAACTTCTGCTTTTTTTAAAAGGATTAAAACACTTACTGGACGTGGCATGTATGCATGCCACAGTCTGAAGCTGTCCTTTTACATTACGTGACTTAATGTCACTACACAAATTAGGTATATGGTTTTGTGTGTCTTTCAAGAACCTAAAAATTCCTGAGTTTCACAAGATAGGCTCAGCCACGTCAACAGCTTGCTGCCAGCACAAAGGACAGTCCTGTTCCTACTCTCTCCTCCTGCACAATTCTTGTGCAGACTCAACCAAGACCTCTGGGGAAAAACCCAAATGGAACAACCCAGGTAAGTCTTACTGGTTTTTACTATGCATTTTTCAGTAAAACTGGTGCCCTATGTGACTAAACCAATTTGTGTATAGGGCTGATAAAAACCACTTTATGCCCCCCTGTGCCCACGCCAAAAAAAGAAAGGAAACTGCCCACATGCCACAAGCTGAGCCCACAAGAACTAGAAAGTTATTGTAACCACTGTCACTCCTGCTGTACCAGTGAACCAGCATTTCTTCCTGTGAATCAGTTGCAGAGCTGCGCATTGCATCTGTTGCCCTCTGAAAAAGAGATCCAAAAACCAGGCAGTGATGGCAACACGCAACGTTAAAACACCCTTTTGTAAATTTGCGAAGGGGAACAGACAGAAAGGATCGTACCTGTCTGGTGCCTCATCACCTTGATTTGGCAGGAATACACAGAGATATGAGGTGTATTTCCTTGTTCCTATGGAACATAAAAGTACTCAAAAACTTAACTAAAAAGTGGAAAAAAAAGCATTACTTTTTAATTGTTAACTGCATTATTGTTGTGGTTTTGTTTGGTGGGTTTGTTTGGTAGTAGAGGAGGAGTTACAGTCACGGCTCCTGTAAGAAGCTGCTGGAAGTTTCCCCAACTCCAAGCCGGACCCAGCCCTGGCCAGGGCTGAGCCAGTCAACACCTCTGCAGATGACAGATTTAAGAGGGAGCACAGTGCACGGAGCGAGGGTGTAGCCCTGGGGAGGGCCTGGCCAGTCCTCTGGCCAACTGCTGCCTTCTCAGCCTCCACCATGACCCAGGCGACCCAGCACAGCCCCTGCCCAAGAGCCGGGAGTTTCTCAGGAGCCAGCGAAAGAATCTGTGTCAGGGAGAAGGATGTGAGAGAGAAAACTGCACAGACACAAACATCAGTGAAGAGAAAGGAGACGGAGGGGGTGCCAGAGCAGAGACTCCCCTGCAGTCCCTGGGGAAGATCACAGTGATGCACGTTGTCCCTGTGCAGCCCATGAGGAGCAGAGCTCACCTGCAGCTCACTGAGACGTAGCCAACGGAGGACCCCATGTTGGAAGAAGTAACTGTGTCTGAAGGAGGAATTTGTGGAAGAGACCCATGCCAGAGAAGTTAGTGGAGAACTGAGGCCCATGGTAAGGACTCTCCCATGAGAGGGACCCCACACTGGAGCAGGGAAGACTGTGAGGAGCCCTCTCCTGAGGAGGAAGAAGCAGCAGAGACAACACATGATGGACTGACCACAACTCCCATTCCCTGCCCTCTGTGCTGCCAGGGAAGCAGGGAGAAGAAGGTAGAGAAATCAGGAACAAAGCCTTTGGGCCTGGGAAGAAGGGAGGGGTGGAGGAGAGGTGCCTTTTTAAGATGTAGTTCTCTTTCTCATTATCTTGTTCGGTTTTTTTTTTTTTTTTCACTGTTAACAAATTAACTTGTTTTTATGTTTTCCCAAGTTGAGTCTTGTTCTTTCCCATGATCATAAGTGGTGAGTAAAGCCTCCCTTGTCCTTGCCTCAGCCCCCAAGTTTCTCTTAGCAAGAGGCTGCTGTGGTGTTTAGTTTGCTGGGTGACCTTAAACCGTAACAATCACTACCATATTTGCAAACATACCCCAATATTAATAATTTTACTTCTTCATTTGTGGCAGGATTCTTCATAAAAAATAGGGGAAAGTGTTTATAAAAATATTAAAGCTACTCTTTCAAGAAAAAAAAAAAACCACTGCGTTTAACAGACAAATTTGTCACAGGTAAAAGTGTTACAGAAATAAATTTAATAATAAAGATCTTAGATTTTTAACTCCAGAAAACAATTCAGATGCAAGGGCATCCCATCCTTTGAAAGTATCATTCACCTAATTTCAGAAGATCCTCATTTGTCCTTCTGAAGTATCAAAGGTCTATGCTAGGTGTTTCACAAGCAAAAAGCCAACGCACTGAAAAATTTCATCTTCAGTGATTAAGAGGTTAGTATCACTAAAAATATCAGTGTAACGGTCACAGGTAAGCAACAGTAAAGCTTATCACTTAACTCATCTTTACTCAATATTTTTCACTCCTATAAGCATAGGCCCCTAAATGCATTATTTTTTCTTCCAGTTACAACATCACCAGATCTGTGGATTTCCTTAACACAAGCTAGCTCAATCCGTTCAGTAACACCAATTACGTAAGAGTTCTCCAAAGACAATTCTATAGAAAATAAGCTAGATATAAGCCAATGGCCTTATAGCAAAGGTGCAGAATAAACAATATTTGGGTTTTTATTTGCCAATCACTATTAGGCTCAGACCCATGAAAAGAAAGGAAAAAGGAAGAGATTTTTCTTTGTGCACATTTCCTGCGTAGGTTGACTTTCATCTGTTTGAGACCTATAAAGACAAGTTGACTTTGATTAAGGTTTTTAACCAGATAACATTGTGAGAGTAAAGAGCCAACGACACTGGAGTTAAGAGGTACGGAAAATGAAGCCTTATCTGAGATAACTATAAAACTACTCACAACACGCAGTGTTATGCAAGCAAATGGATTGGAATAAAGTGTTTACAATTGCAATTTTAATCTCTTAACTGTGTTGCTAAAAAGCACACACAACTTACATTCATACAAGATTTAAAAATCACAATTTCTTTATCCCCCTATAGTGCTGTACAATAGCAGACCGCTGTCTCTGAGTCTTGCATCACACATCACTTACAAACCCCACCAAACCTAGGTGCTACAGTGGCAGAGCAAGTCTAGTGACAGCTAAACTGGCATCCATTTGGACTGCTGCCTTTGGATCTGTCTGTCCTGGCTTACCACCTACTTGTTTTACGACATACCTGTCTAGCTCTGTCCACCTCATAAGTCAAAGACTCATGATTACCTGACCTCTGACTGATAACCCAAAGCTTTAATCCAGAAAGACTGGGGGGAGTGGTGGGTTGATGATAATTCTTAAGCAGTTCAGCATGCAAGCCTTGCAGCCTTCAAAGGGATTTCTGTGCCTGAATCACTCATATGCACGTGAAATCTTCCTTCCTCAATCATCTGAAAAACCACATTTCATGGAAAAAAAGGCAATCACGAGCTTTAATACTTAGTTGCTCACCCAGGCTTATGCACTGCAGAAAACAGCTGTATTTCTTTTTGTTTGTTTCAGTATAGATTCACAAAGTATCACTCAAATAACTTTCTGCAAACAAGCTGGGCTAGGAGCAGACATTTCAGACAAGATAGTAATGCACAAATTAAGGCCAGATGACAAAGACCTTGAAGGTAAAAAGAATCAGGAGAATGATCACTGAATAATTTTTATCCTGAAGTTATGTCTTGGTCCTATTATCCAACAACAAGCTGAATACATGAAGAAAAAGAAAAAATACAACAACAAGGAAACTGAACTGACTATAGCTGTAATGAATGTAAAATTTAGGACACGTTTACCAACAGGACTGCAGCATGCAAGTGACTAAGGAAAAAAAAAGGAAGTAAAGCAAGACAAGAAAGGTTGGCTAATTTACTTCTGATGTCATACTCCTGCGGGGAAGCAGGACAGATTCTTACCCATCAATTAGTTTTCTGTTTGCCCTATGAAGAAAGGAGAAAAATGGAGGGGCAGAAAGCAGTGCAAATCACATATGCCAGCTGCAGATAGTTACTTAATGCTGATGTACTGCTCATGTACCGCCGGTTCTTTGCTCACAACACTTACTTCGCCACAACTCCAGGTACAAGCTTTTTAACAGTTCTGCTCAACATTCTTAAACTCTAATAACAGAGATGTACAAGAAAGAATAAGATGCAGAATACGCAGAATGAAGCTTCAGTGCTATTTCTGAGAGAGATAAAAAAAACAAGAGAAGTGGAGAGTTTGCTTTATGATCAGACATCTTCGGGTTCATAAGTAGTCATAAAACTGGCTTGTGCTAAAGCTCTGAACTAAATTGCCTGCCACTCTTAAAGTCTTTTAGTTTAACTTACTTGAAGAAACCACAAATAAAAAGAGGCAACAGCGAGATCACTCCTCAACTTCACTGAAGTACTACTGTCACTGCCAGGAACAGAATGCAAGTCAGTAATTCTTTCAATAATAATGTACCCCTATAATTATTTCCATTTAGAAGAGAAATTGCCCTGAATAGAGCAAAACAGATAAATTAGAAGTGAAGACAGAATGGGTACAATTGGGAGAAAAAAAAAAAAACCACACAGCGTTTGCTATTATTCATTAAAAAAAAGAGATACAGTGAGCATACCAGATTTAATGGGTTTATCACTAGAGAGCTAGACATTCACAAAACTGATGTAATATCAGCCACATCAAGTCATATTTTTCTTGTCTTCAAAAACTAGGACACAACCATAAAAACTGCAATAATCTGTGGCTTACTACCTATCACAGCCATTACATAAGCAAATACATTGTAACACTTAAGATCACATGCTTGAATAATCAGGTGCCAATTAAGTATATCCGCAACTGCCTTATTCCTCCCATTTTCTAACCTAACCACAATAAGTAAATAACATTACAAAAATCTCAATGTCTAGCAGTCAGATATAATAGAGAGAAGATAAAACGACACCCTGTTTTCTATGGGACAGTAATCAGTAAGGTCATATTTAAACTGTGGAGTACCTCAGAGATTAAAATAGCACTCCCATTGTCACAACAGATACAATGGAACTTCATGTGCTGTAATTGTGAAGGCTTCAAAGGACACTCCCATAACGAAATTCAGTGACACAAATTGACCTCAAAGTTTAATACACACGGGAAACTGAGTAGCCCAACTTTTGCTGTTGAAGTTTAAGATTAGCCCTTTTGGAAGGCTGCACCAAAGAGCATTTACCCAAAGCACCAGCACCTTCCCTACAAGTTCCTAATCAAATGTAACACAAAACAGAGGCAAATTATTTCTTCGTTCCATCATTCCACCTTACTATGGTTTTTTCTACTCCTTTGAGTAATGGAATTGACATTTCCCTTATATTTGTCTAAAATTTAATAGCATATACATTTAAGGCCTTTTAAAACATACCCAGGTTACGTCAGGTCTCAGGGAAGATAGCGTTTGTAGGCTTTTCAGAAAACACTCTGCCAGCATTTTTGTTCTCCGTTGCAAAGAAGAAGGAAGGACTTTATGACTTCTGCTGACTCCCAGTTATGGTAACGTGGCACAGGATAAGAACAGTGCTAGAAAGCACTGACCCATAAAGCACTTGGCGACCAACTAGCATCCTAAAGGCACATGTCACTCCTGAGAAGTCACAGGGTGCTACGTGTGTTCACCAGCTATATGACAATCCCAATATATAGTCGTCCAAAACCATACAGAAATTTCCCACTCTGTAAGACTATAGAAACAAATATTCCAAACCTATTACAAGGGTTTTTCTGCTACTATTTTTTTTTTTAGGCCATAACCCAGAAACAATCTGAATCTATCACTATTGCACAGAAGTAAACGGGATTACTTCTGTGGACATTCTTTTCACTGCTTAAGCTGTAAAACACAAACAGTAAAGTAAATAAATCAGGAGTCAGACACAAGATTGTAGTAGAAATTTGAATTACAGACAGTAGCAAAGATTTCAGACTTCCATATCACGTGCTTAGATACATAGTAAAGCCATGAAGTACAAGGAACTCAAGGATAAAACTGAAACTTTTGAGGAAACTGGCTGCACCTAAGTCATTTTTGCCACCAGTATTCAGAAAAAGCTTATATATTTTGAGTATAATTGACATTAAGCTAACAACTACAAGATTAATATAACTGACGTTAAACTAACGACTGTGAGAAAACAAGCAGTTCAGTCAATTTGGGCAGCAGGAAAATCTTTACAACAGAAATTATTTCTCTAGGGAAGGTCAGGAAGGAAAGAATGGACACTTAAACTGGGACTTCACGAACTGCAAAGCACTGAAGACTGTTCTTCAGTAAGACAGCGTGGCCGTGCATGTGCACATACACACACAGAGGCTTACTGAAGGTCAGTCTTCTGCATCGTATTCTCCCCTGTATCTCATCTTCAGTAAGCCCATGTACACGTGTGTAGGGATACACACCGCACACTGGTTCAGAGATCACAGAATGGTTTGGGTTGGAAGGGACCTTAAAGATCACCCAGTTCCAACCCCCTGCCACGGGCAGGGACACCCTCCACTAGACCGGGTGGACAACACACGTACACGCATCACACTCCATCCCTCTGCCAGACAGCTACGAACTACGGAAAATAAGGAGGTTTTAGAGCAGAAACTCCACTTCGTTCCCTGACACGCACTCACCAGAGACAGCTACCCCTACCCCTTCCCGAACCCGCAGCAAGGCCGGCGAACCGCTGTCCCGCTTCCACAGCGCTCGCCGCAGAGGCCCGACACCCCCTCACCGGCAAGGGACGCACCCGGCAAAACCCACCGCGCCCCGACCGGGACCAACCGCCCAGGAGAGCCGGAGGGAGGGGGAGTGTGGCGGGCAAAGGCCGTTTCTCATACAGGCCAGCAGCACAGGGGCGGGGGGAGCCGCCGGCGCCGGGGCCCCACCTCCCAGTCAAGGCCCGGCTGTCAGAGCCCCACCGCCGGGGCAGAGAAGAGGAGGGGGCCGCGCTCGGGCCCGTACCAGCGCTGGAGAAACGCCAGGAGGTCCCTGCCAGGGAGCCGAGAACTGCGGAGTGGGGGGGAAGGGCGCCCCGGCCGCCCCCTCCCCCGCGCCGCCCCGACCCGAGGAGGCAGGGAGCACCGAGAGGGGCCTCGCCGGGGACGCGGCACTCACCACTTGGTAGCGGCTAGCGGGCTGGTGGTGATCCATCCTGGCCGCCCGCGGACACCCACAGGCACGGCCGCAGCTCCTCCGACCAGTCCCAGGTCCCTCGGCCTTTCCCCCGCCCTCTCAACCGAAGCTGGAGCCGCCACCGCCCCGTCCCTCCCCCGTTGCCACCGCCCCCCGCCCACCCCGGCGGCGGAGCCGGCCCCAGCCGCGCCCTCCCCGCGCACCGCCCCCCGTGCCAGGGGAGGTGCCCCACGCCGCGCGCACAGCAGAGGGGCGGGGCGCGGGGAGGGAGTCCCCACCCCCTCTCCGTGACGCACTGCCATACGCGTGCTCAGGCGCGCGTTCCGCTGCAGCACCCTACCCCGATACGGCCGGGAGCGCATGCGCGCAGCTGCGGCCGGGCCCGCCCCTCCGCGGCGGTTAGGAGGAGGCTCGGGAGCCATGTTCGGCCCGGGCCGGGGTGAGCGGGGCATCGGCGGCTGCGGCTGGAAGGCAGCGCTGTCCCGCCTGCCGCTCCTGCGTCCCTCCTCTTCTCATGTTTCTCTCGAGGCTGCCGAGCCCGCTGTGTGCCCTGCAGTCTCTCCCCTGCCGGTATCGCCATCACCTCAGCTGCTGCTGGAGGCACTCGGGGTCACTGCCTCCCCTCGGCCCACTAGGCCTGTTAACTAGTGCCCAAGTTGGAGTTTCTAATGCAGTGTATTCCACAGAGCTGAGAGACACAAAAAAAAAAAAAAAAAACCAACCCACTTGTAAAACCCGTGGAGGTCAGGTGACGTTCTCAGAATTTCAGATGGACACTCATTTCTGGTTTGTACACCTCTGTTCACAAAATGTCTTCCTAGGCTGTCCTGTGCCACACCTCAGAAACAGAATACTTTGGGGAAATTTGTTTTTAACAACATAGAAGACAGTAGAAGTTAAACCTCTTGCATAGGCCATACTCAGCCTCTTAGGTGGGTTACGTGGTGCCCATCTCACAACCAGGTGTCTGCACCTCTGCACTTTGCCCACTCTGTTTCTCTGCAGTACTGTTCTAGTGAGGCTGCAATGTGCCTTGCTTAGATAGTTGTGTCTGGGGGGTAAGAAGAAGTAGTATATGGCACAGAAAACATCTTGGGATGTTTTCCTAGAGAATTATTTTGAATAGGCATCAATCTAAAGTAATTATGAGTCATGAGCCCATTTGCCCTTTCTTCCTTTGAAGGCAAAGCACCATTCTATGACAAGGAAATGTGACTTTTCTTCTCTCTTCCTCCTAAAACTGTGTTTATACGTTTATGACCTCCTAGGGCAAAAACAGCGAAAAACAAACACCTTCACCCATAGTGGTATGTCAGATGAGGATGACTCATTCCCAGACTCCCAGACTGTCAGAGATGTAGCTGTGGTATGAAACAATTTCAAAATAGCTGCAAATGCAGCTCCTAGCTGCAGTGGAGAGGAGTGTACTGGAGGATAACTGATGCGCAAGGTATGTGCTCTCACAGAAGCAGCTTCTTGCTGCCACTAACGACTTGCACACCGAACTTCATCCTGCAGCCCAGATCATCACCTTTATCCACACTGCTTGCTAGTATAGAGGCTCACCTGTGCAGCTGGGTAAGCATTTTTGTGCAGGCAGTTATTACTGATAAACTGGGTGAGGACTTGAGGGAGTGAAGTCTCAGTAAGCGCACGTAGGCGGGCAGAGAAGTGGATAGTGAGCTCAGAGTTTTGTTTCTAGATGGAAGTGGGAGTGAAGATATACGGGATTATGAGGGAGGAGGAGGTGGAAGCATGAGGCTTTCCGCATGTGGCTGGGACCTTGGTTGCAGTTCGTATCCAGCTAATGCAGCAGTTATTGAAGCTACCCAAACAAAACAAGTTTGGGAAATGTGGGCCTAATCTGTTGCTCATTGCATTTGTTGTGTTCCTGATACAAGAACTACATTGCACATAAAAAGCCCTAGCATTTAGGAAACAAAGTTGGCAGAGAAATATAGGTTAGAAATGGATTAGTGTTATTATTTTCCTAACAGGATTTCCTCATTTTTCCTCTTTACATAACGAAGGTTTCTATGTTTAATTATTCTGTCTTAAGAGGAACAGTTATTAGTAAAGGTCATATGGAGTTTAAGAGTAGTTTGTACAGAGTACTGCACTGTGCTTCTGTTACCAAATAGAAAGAAAATCTCTTGATTATATTACCAGATTTGATGGGAAATGGAATTTGGACCATTCATGTAATAGGTTTAACTTCTAGCATCATCTATATTGTTAAAAACAAAATTCCCCGAAGTATAGTGTCTCTGAAGTGTTGCATGGGACATCTCAGCCTAGGAATATTACCAGTGTACTTATGGGACTTATCCTCAAAATAAACACTGTGACTAATTTAGTATTTAAATATGTCCATCTTTCAGTTCTTATTCTTTCTGGAACATTATAACTTTTTTTTAAAGATATGTAACTGGATAGGAGGCTATGTCATTTTACAGGTAGAAGGCTAAAAAGGAGAGTTATGCATATCTGTCAGATCTTTGTATTTTCAAAATAGTGTTGTGTGTATATTTTAATTTAACTGGTTCCAGAGGTTTTGACTATGGCATTGATACAGGGCCTGGATAAGAACAGGGGACGTAAGAGTTAATATGGGAATAGCAAGAAGGCAAGAATGAGGGAAATAGCTAAGATAAGATGTTCTTAGGTTGCCTAGCGATTTACTAGAAAGTAGATAGTTTGTATAACATGATGAGCTGAGGTATGGAGTTCCTAGGTTTTACCAGTACAAAACCGGTTGGGACTAGACCTGCGGTTTGGACAACAGTCAGTGAGCGACTGAGCCTGTGAGGTTACAAGCGGACAGGAGGAAGAGGAGTCTGACTTCATCCCCAAAGACCCCAACGACCACCACCAGAAGGCACTGAGCAGACTCAGCTGGGAGGAGATTATGGAAATGCTAATTTAAATACGAAGCGAGGATAGGTAATGCATATGTATAGGCGTATTGCAAAATATTATGAATATGTAATCATTTGCTCTATAAATTTAAGATAACGATGCCATAACGGGCGCACACAATAGGAGGAGCGATCCCCTGTGTGCCCAGCGCTGAATAAACATACCTACTTTACAATCTGCTAGATTGTGGAGTTTGTTTTCCGCGCGTCAGCATAATATTAATCTATAATGCCAAGTATTAGTTGGCTAGCACTAAGGCACCTTTAGATCACAGAATCACAGAGTGGTTGGAAGGGACCTCTGGAAGTCACCTGGTCCAACCCACCTGCTCAAGCAGGGCCACATAGACGTGGTTGCTCAGGACCATGTCCAGATGGCTCTGGAGTATCTCCAAGGATGGAGACTCCACAAGCTCTCTGGGTAACCTGCGCCAGTGCTCAGTCATTCTTACAGGAAAAAAAGAAAAAAAAAGTGTTTCAAGTGTTTCCTGATGTTCAGGCAGAACCTCCTGTATTTCCATTTGGCCATTGCCCCTAGTCCTGTCACTGAGCACGACAGAAACCAGCCTGGCTCCATCCTGTTTGCACCCTCACTTCAGGTATTTACATACATTGATAAGATCCCCCCAAGCCTTCTCCAGGCTGAACAGTCCCAGGTCTCAGAGACTTTCCTCACAGGAGAGATGCTTCAGTCCCTTCATCATCTTGGTGGCCCTTTCCTGGACTCTCTCCAGTACATCCATGTCTCGTACTCTCTTACACAAAATACGTATTGAATTGAAATACATTCAGAACTGTTAGGACTTTATTACTTAGATGAACAAGTCATGTTGACGAAAACACTTTAATACTACTTTTAAGATTTGCTTTTTCAGTTTGACCTTCTTAAACCTTAAGGGCCTACAGTGACAGTCATGGTTATCACTGTTTTCTGGATCCTGCAGTAAATTATTTATTGTAATGAATCTGTATTTAAGGAAACATAAATAGTGTTCTAAATATGTAAACAAAATAGTGCCAATGTCATTTCAAATAAAGTGTTGCTTCAGATGTGTTTTAGGAATGAAGAAACTGAATTGATGTTAGTCAGCAAGTTCACAACGGTTTAAACTTTAGTCCACCATGAAAACAAGCCAATAAAAGAATCTTCTTGGTAGTAATAGCTGTTGCAAGCTCAGTTCTGTGAAAAGTTGACTTGAAGGATGTGATCTGAATTCAGACAAGTCTGAATGTAATTGCACAAAGGCCAGCAGTACAAGACTGTTAACAATTTTAAACTTGTTTTTCATTCATTATTCAATCAATGGCCAGCAAATAGGAAAGCATTATATTTAACTTCACACTTTTTCACCTGTATAAGCCTATTCAAATTTTTAAGATTTCTGATGTAATTTCCATAACAGGTAGATTTCAGAACTAGATTAATTTTATCTTAATAAACACACACCAAACACACTGCATATTCTGCAGTTATTATTTTAGTTACTTTTTTAAGTTATTTTAGTTATTATTTTAGTTACTATTTTAAGTAAAAGTTATGCTTACTATCCTTTTTTGCTTGCTGTACCATGTAAAGAATGTAGAATAAAAGCTGTACATTTCTATCCAAAAATGAACAAAAAAAAATCTGTTTTTCCAGCTTCCTTTTCCATCTTAAGCATTGGTTTTCAAGTCTCTAATACAGATAACGTCAGTGGGAAATAAAAAGATTTTTCCAAACATAAGCCTAATTAAATTTACTAACCTAATTTACTCATGGACTGACCTGAAACCAGGCTGTGAATTTACTGATTGTTTTCCTCACTGTTTTCAAACTGTGTTTATAAACAATTTAGTTTTAATTCCATGTTCTTGGTTATGTAAATAGCACAACATTTCTGATCTCTATGGGTTTAGATAGCTACTTTAAGCAGGAAGTTGGCTTAAAGAAATCACTAGGACTGAATTTCTTAGAAAGAAACAGCAGGAGGTTGGCTTGGTTTTCTTCATCTTTTTTTCTCCCTTTTTAGACAATGCCAGAGCCATCATTAACAGGAGCTCTGGGCTACTTTTAATATTTTGTAGCTGAATCCAGATTTTCAATTACATGGTTGACATCTTTGTTCAGTGTGTATATACATCCATATAGTCTTGCAAATCTAGTCCTTGGGTATGTCCAAATATCCTGCAGATACATCTGAACAAGCTTTAAAAGTTGTTACTACAACATGGAGCTCAGGGTGGGAAACATCTCAAATATTTGCCTTGTCTGGGATGGAGTTTGCAGTCTGCATGGATCTCTGTATTGCCACAGCTATTTGCTGTTAGTCAGAGTATTAAACTAGTTCAGTCATAGCTGTACTTTGTCAGATCCCTACGTCTCTGTTGTCTTCCTTACAACTTCCCACCTTTGCTGGCCACAAGCATGGTTAAAGCAGGAGACCATGGTAGTGAAGGAACATTATCTGCCGAACAGACGTAGCTGCGCTTCAGACAAATTCAAGGAGCCAATGGTCACATTAGCAGCAGTACAGCTTCTTCAGTATAGCTTGGTGTTTTGCAGAAAAAAAGGGCATAGCAAGCTGCCACTGAGAGATGATTGTGTAGTTAGTTTTGTAGAGTAAGCAATGAGTCCAGAGGAAATGGTACAGAGTCCAGAAGTAAAGGCTGAGACAGAGTGTGCTTGTCTCTGAGAGGGGAGTCTTCTTCAAAAAGTCGAATTTCCACTTAATGTGACACAAACTGGATGTTGCTATGAAGAAGGAATGCAAAGGCTGGCGGCATTTTACGCAGGTAACAGAGGAGAGTAACAACAGTGAGTAAGAAGGATCTGCCAAGTCCCACCTCTTTGAAGAGGCATGTGTACTTTGAGAGAAGTCAGAACAAAGCAGAGGAATCAGGAGCAAGCACGTGTGCACCAGTTTGAAATTGTTCTCTTTAAAGCTGGTTTATCTCTTTAAAATCTATGAGTTTATAACTACTTTTTGGAAAATGCCTTGTAATAAAATATAATAATGCAGTCATTATGTGTAATAAACGCCAGTAGCGGACACTACCTGAAAAAAAAAAAAAAAACCCTAACAAAAAACACATAGCTGGGTTAATTACATTTTTTTAAAATCTATGTGGTACAGTTTTTCACTTTTTCAGATACAGATCTGGTGTTAAAAACCTAGTCTTGACAGTACCCATCATGTGCTGTTATGGAAATAAACCATGTTTAAAACCTAAAACAATCCCTATGTGGCTCTGAAGTTTCCATTTAACAAACAGGGTTGAATGGAATGTGCAGAAGTCAGGCAAAGTTGATAAAACCAATGACAGTAAAGTTGAAATACAGAATAAAGAATGTAAATATATGCCAAATTATGAAAGAATATGGGAAATATGTGAGAAAATACCTCCAGTTAGAAAACAAAGAACAAAAAATAAATCCCCAAACCCTTGAGCTCTGTTGGAAAAAATTGAGGAAATGGTAGAAAATACAGATGGCAATATGCTTTGTGCATTGAAAGTCAATAAAGATCGATGCTGCAAGAAGAAATCCATTGCTATTATTAAGTTCGGTTTGGGCAAGACATTTCCACTTTTATATTGGCAAAATTTGTATTTTTTGTGCTATCAATAAGGCATGATTCAATAGAAAATAGTTATAGTGTGTGTACCTTAGGAAATAGTTTATTCAAATGTTTGTTCAGCCTTTAATCTGAAAGCTACTTTAAAAAATGGTTCTCAGTCTTCTGTGAATTATGTGAAATATTGTCTCTCTTAAAACACCTTGAATGAAATTATATGAAAATAAGTATTAGAAAAATTAAAACAGTAAAGGCCTAGATGTTATCTGAAAATTGTTTTGTTATACAACTAGAAGGGGAAAGGCCAAGTAATGGATACACAAGTAACTCCATGCTCTTGCAGTGCCAATACTGCTTTAAAATATTAACTACAATGCGTGATCTCTGACCTACAGGAATCGAGGGAAGTATTCACAGTAAGTTACTGCTAGGTCAGTGAGTCTAGTGTATTGGCATTTCTCCTAACACTCATAACACCATATAAAAATCTATTTGAAAAAGCTATAAAGTGAAAATTATCTTTACAGTATCAAGATGATGCTGATCATTCAAATTAGGTGTCCTGTAACACACTGTACTGCACAGTACTGATAATAGTTTTGTTCTAAATAACTGTTTCCCATATATACAGCTCTTGAGCAGGCTTTATGCCAGAATTGATTTTCATCTATATAAAATGAAGCTCTGCAGAAATTATAAACCCCTTGGATTAGGAACCACCCTTTTATTCTGTGTTTGTAATACAGGTGCATTATAAACCGCACAGTGCTACGCTGTTACAGTGGCTCCTCATAATGCTAGCTTAGTCTTCTTTGAACATTGTCGTAATATAAAGCAAAATAGAAGATAACCATGCCATTAGCCACCATATTATCAATGAAACCTAGTTAGCTGCAACAGTAACTCAGCCTAAATTCTAAGGCCCTGTGCATTGAGGTTCCATTGAGTAAGCGTTCTGTATCTTCCAGAGTCCTTCCAATGACTTTTAGAGGATTTCTAACATGCATAGTTTTTACTCATTAGCTAGATACATGAGCTTAGATGGCAGTAAAAACTGCTTGAATAAAACTGCTTACCTTAACAGGTAGCTTGTTAAATGTGGAGAAAAATGTTATTTTTCACTGGAGTAGCATGTTAACAATAAAACAACATGTGTCTCCCTGTCAGAACACCCTGTACTATTTCAGCTAAATAGAGGCAGTAGCCCGAGTTTTATCCAGACACACCTCAGGAACTAGTAATACACAAGCACATGGTCATAACTGTAATTAAAATTGCTCAAGTATTTTCTTTCATACTCTTGCTTTCAAAAGCATGTAGCTTTCTGGAAAAAATGCCCAGTACACTGAATCTGAGTGGAAGTATCCTTCAACATCTGAGCTGACCTAGGACTGCAGTGGCAGAAAGTAAAAATGGAATGTGAAAAATGATCTTCAATTTCAGTTTCCACTGAAGATGGCTTTTGTTCAGTTGTGTGGTGCATGTATATAGCTTCAGGCATGATATTTCAGCAGTCATAATTTTTGAGGCAAAAAAAGACAGCGCTGTGCTCAAGTGTCTTAAATGCCACTGGAACTGTACAGAAGTGCTCTTAACTCAGCAGCTGAGTGAGGGTTTGATCCTACACATGCTTATATGAGTTCAGCAAAATGAAAGGAGGAGCGCTTGTCTTGAAATACTTGTCAGCTGTGTTGCCCAGATTGATTCCACTACAGAGCAGTTAGCTCACCTAAATTTTGATGCTTCTGCTACAGATGTCTGCATCAGATGTGGATGCTTTTTATAGTGAGTGGATAAAAACATGTATTTTCATTGTGCCATTCATCTCATTCTAAGATAAATGCCTCTGGTCCTGTCACTGGGCACCACTGAAGAGCGTCTGGCGGCCATTTCTTCATTCCCTCCCTTCAGGTATTTATACACATGGATGGGATCCCCCTGAGCCTTCTCCATGCTGAACAGCTCTCTCAGCCTGGAGAAGCCAACAAGGAAAGGTGCTCTCCTGGACCCGATACTTAAAAACAAGGGAAAACTGGTCAGAGATATGACAGTTGGAGGCAGACATGGCTGCAGTGACTGTGTGACCACTGGAGTCACAGGATTCAGGAAGACCCAGGAGGAGGATCCCAAGAAGAGGAAGCAGGGCAAAAAGCAGGACCACAACCCTGCATTTCCAGAGAGCAGACTTCAACCTCTTTGGAGATCTACTTGTAAGAATCCCATGGGTTATGACCCTGGAAAGGAGAGGGGTGCAGGAGAGATGGTTGATATTCAAAGCTCACCTACACCAAGCTCAAGAAAAGTCTGTCATGACAAGTAGGAGATCAAAGGCGGCAGGAAGCCTGCATGGATGAACAAGGAGCTCCTGAATGAATTCAGATGTAATAAGGAAGTGCACAAGATATGGAAGCAGGCACAAGTGACCCATGGGTTGTGCAGAGTGTATCTTTGATAAAGGTATGTTTTTCAGAAAAAATAGCAGTAGTTACTTCATCTCAGTATTGTAGCTTTTTTTTAATTATTTTTTTTCGTGTGTAGGCTATCTCAGTTGATTAGCCCTTTTGGGCTGGAAAGTTAAATAAAAGGCCACTTAGGGGATAATTTTGCTTATCACAGAATATGGGGGAGAAGACAAAAGAGGGAAAAAAAATTTAAGAGGTTAATTCTAGGCATAGGAGACTAGTCTCCTGTACTTTTGGAACTGTGTTCACATGCCAGCCATATTCTCTTCTAGGTGAAAATCTTGTGGGCATCAACCACCTAGCTCTGCAGTGTGACCATAGCAGAATAAAAAGCTCAGGTGCCCATCTCAGAAATGAGCGACTGAGGATTAGGACCACAGCATGTTTCAGCCATACATCTATGACTTAATAAGTACATTGAGTAAGGATTATGTGAGCTTATTTCCTTGCCATTTGGAATACTCTGCAGCAAGAGCTTCCACAAGTGCCAAATCATATGCTGACAATACTGCTATTAAGCTGTTTGCACGGACATATAATAATAAGCAAGGCGGTGGAAACTGAAAATGTGAGCATCTGTAAAATCTTCAGGCAATGTTACGTCTCAGAAAGAATACACCACACATGAGGAGAAGCAGGTGAAAAATTATTTGCAAGAACCTTTGGAAACTTAGAAACCAACAGATGTGAGAAACCATATTGCCTAAGATGCTGACTGATACTTTGAGAGAGTTTGACTGGAACTATGAAATAGTCCTTTCCTTCCTATACGTACGGATCTAAGATTGCTTTCCTAGATCCTGTTTCTATTATCATATCCGAACTCCATTTGCAGGACAGACTCAGACATGCATCATAACAAATTTCTTAGCCTTTGGTATGTACCATACCAAGTTTCAAGAGAAATGAAGACCAGAATTGCAAGCGGAATGAGACCCATAGTGTTTTCCAACTTTTTTTTCTGATATTTACAGCTGGAATGAAGGTCTAGGTGTTGTGCAAGAATTCCATCAAAAGTGAATTTATGTGTGGCAGGTATAGTGACAAGTCAGCAAGTGCTACAGGAATATGACTGCAACTCAGGTGTCAACAAGCAGCACAGAAAGTTGCTTAACTCAGCACACAAATGTTCACTTGGAAGAACGTGCTGGTCTCGACTGTTTCTACTCTGAGGAACATGTCGCAGTCGTGAAGGAAGCATGGTATTTGTTGGGCTCATTCAAACAGCATCAGAGTTATGAGTGATAGAAAAGCTGGTTCCAAATGTATAATGTACTAGTTCTTCTGATGTATGAGCTCTCGCAGAGGTAAAGCATGTGTAGATAAGACTGTGGTATTTGCATTTCAAAACAGTTTTGCGAAGCATGTGCTTTTCAGGATGTCTTTTAGAAATGATATTTGATCTTAGCACTATCAGAGCTAGGTAAAGAATATGTTAATAACTGACTCCCCTTGAAGATCAAGGAATGCTTGCCAGGATTCAAAACACATTCAGGACAGTATAGGCGGGACTGGGCTCTTCAAATGGTGGTATCTGTTACAGGGTAGGCTGAATAGCTCTCCAGACTCTTCAGCCTTACAACCCAGTACATGCAGTGCTACTATTACATGTAGCAGGATTCAGGTTCTGTGTTAAGCTGACAACACAAGCCTGAGTCAGGATTCACCTGGACTTGTCTTGACCTACCTGGAGGTTGGATTTATTTTTTTAACTGTAACAGGAGTTGTCTGATAACCAGGTGATTGTCACCTGATTTGTTGCAGCCTTTGCTTAGATTTGCACAGTTGAATGGTGTTAGCGTTACTGTAACATACATTTTTTATAAGTAGTTGATACAACATATACTTTTTCTTTCTATAGTGATTTATCTATGGTACTAGAATAAAAATGCAGTGTGCAGAAGTACAGGCACAGGGTGATAACTGAAACCTTGAAAGTGCAGACACAGGATGATAACAGAGGCCCCTGGTTCATAAACAACTCAGCAGTAGTCAGTTGATGACTGTCAAAGGAATGCAACCTTGGGAGCTGGGTAAAACAGTTTACGAGTAACAAAAAGAGCAAAGAATCACACAGAATCACAGAATGTTAGGGATTGGAAGGGACCTCGAAAGATCATCTAGTCCAATCCCCCTGCCAGAGCAGGAACACCTAGATCAGATCCCACAGGAACGCATCCAGGTGGGCTTTGAATGTCTCCAGAGAAGGAGACTCCACACCCTCTCGGGGCAGCCTGTTCCAGTGCTCTGTCACCCTCACTGGAAAGAAGTTTTTTCTCATATTCAAGTGGAACCTCCTATGTTCCAGCTTGAGCCCATTGCCCCTTGTCCTATCACTGGATGTCACAGAGAAGAGCCTGGCTCCATCCTCCTGACACTCACCCTTCACATAGTTATAAACAGATTTGATGGAAAGAGACAGATGGTTTTATGAAAACTGTTTTGTTGTTGACAACTGGATGCTTCTCAGATTCCTGCTTTGAGTGCCTTTCATTTGTCTTAAGACTATTGGCTGTAATACACTTTCTGCAGAATTTGAGAGGAAAAAAACCTGCCTGAATGTAGCTGTTTATTAGCTTCCTCCTCTCAGATTCTCTGCACCTCCTCTCCCTTGCTGTGTCTCACTGTCTCTTCTGGATCAACGATGGCAGCCGTTCCCATTTATAATATTCTAGGTTAAGCATAATTTTCCTGCACTATTCCAAGCCATGCACCAGGTTTTTCAGCTGTACTGATTTAGAAGATCATTGGTTTTGCTTCTTCATGGTGCTGTTCACAACTCCGTCAATATATGGTATCTGTGAGAAATGATCCATTTGGCAACCATGGCTTGAAGAGAAAATCGCAGATGGCTGACACTTTGTTGGTTGATGCTCTACCCAAAAGACGTTGCACGTAGCGATGTGTCAATGACGAGGGCAGGAGGATGGGTCACCCCAGGAGTGCTGATGTAGCAAGGAGGCTTTATGGGGCACCCTGATCCCATCCACAGGCTGTGCACGGGCCTCGGGCTGCCTTGGGAACTCAAGAAACAGATTTCTCATGAGCTCAAATGTGTCTCAGCTGATGATGGTATCACAAGAGGAGTCCTGGAGCGCTCCTGTAACATCGTTATTCAGTACCAATGAGCACTGAGGAAAAACAGCCAGCGAGTAATGCCGGTTTTAGTGGTCTGACTTCCTGCTGACGGTTCGCGTGCATTGTTTGATTGCCAGAGGCAGTGCAGGCGAGGGGAGCAGGACAGCGGCTTTCGAAGGCAGCCCAGTGTTTGCAGGAGCACGTAACTCGAAGCAGAACCTGCAGTTTGCTGTTAGGAGGCACTGATGGAGACTGAGCTTGGAGCTGGTAACTGTCTCAGCTAACAGCTGGGAACATCTTCCTGTGATAAGCGGTGTCAGGATACAAGGACATTCCTGTTTGTTTCAGAAACCTGGCTGTGCCTCACTGAAGACTGTTAGGAGAGGGCCTGATTTTGGTAAAGATAGTTCAGACAGACTCAAAAACCTGTGGTAGCCAAGCTAATTTTCTTTTATTTCCAAGTCAGAGTATACAGATATTGTGGGGAGATTGTTCTTAGCATCTGAAGACCCAGATCATAGGTGAGGATTTCTGCTTTTTGATGACTGGCTTCTCTCTAGTTAAACAAACAAACAAACGTTTTCCTTGGAGCCACAGAAGGGAATTTCATTCAGCTGTGAAGACAGCTGGTTTGCCTCGGGGCAAAATGTGTGAAGAAGCAGATGTCCAAAAAAGGAGAACCATTAAAGAATAAAAGAATTGAAATTGTGAAATGGGAGTTTATAAATAAAGTATGTGAAAGCTTACTGCACGTAAACTAAAATAAAATTTAAGATTACTGGGTGCTGCGTGTTGCCTTAAAGGGCTCGTCAGGCTAACCCGCTGTGTTCACATTCACGGTCTGGTTTCAGGCTTTGCACTGCGACAGAGTTCTGCCATTTTCAGTATGTGTGCGCACATCCTGGAAACAGACAGTAGAAAGTTTTAAATTGAATGTCACTTGGGGTTTTCTTGAGGTTGTTTTGACAATATTCCTTAGAGCATTTTCTGTTCATAAAAAATTAATGATGGATTAAGTCGAAACATTTCAAAATTCAAATGGACGTTGCAGTGCTATGAACTCCCTTTGGGTTTTGCACGTTCCTGAAGCACAGTCTCTACAGCCCTCACAATGGCTCCGATTGTAAATATTTCGTCTGAGCTGGTAGAGTAATTCTTCAAGATGAAGTAAGTTACTGTTTAGAGTTCCTGTTCTGGCTCTTGGTGGACATTGTGTGCATCTTGGTCATGATTTTCATTATTATACTTGAAAAGTCTTTTTTAGGTGTAATTTGGATATTCTTGGGTACTGTGATAAGCCGCCGTAGTCTGTTGCGGGTGTATGTCTGTCTGTCCCTAATTCAAATTCGTATGCTGCCAAACCCAGCATTCTGCTGCTGAAGCTGAGCAGTCATTCACTCTAACTTTGTGGGAGAAAAAGCCCGCTTCCCTCAGATGTGTAGCTCAGCATAAAGCATAAGATTTTGGTTTTGTCCCAAGAAGTTATCTTAGTTGATTTCCTTGTTGGTCATTTCTTTTCAGTGTTTCTGAGCAGAGAAAGCAATGGTTAAATGAGCACTGACTGTGTGTCACAGGCACAGCACTGTTTCCAGGGGCATCTCTTCATCTTTATGTTGTAGGAATAATGATAACGACTTTGATTGGTGATCACCGCCCGAGCAGCAGCTCTCTCTTCTGCCCCCATCTCTGCTCGCTCCCCCCACTGCTGTAGCCACGAGCACTTTGTCGTGTTGGCACTGGAATCGAACTGCCTTACTTTGAGCATGAAAAAACAACTTTTATCATTTCTAATATGCAGCCTAGGGGCAAAACAGACAAAGGCGTTTGGAGGAGGAGGTTCCGAGGGAGGCTGGAGTTCCCATTGTGCAGAGCTGGGGAACGTGGCTTCGGTCACAGCTCTGCGGCAGGGATTGATCACAGCGGTGCTGCTGGTCTGCCCGTGCTCAGTCCCACACTGTTGGGCGGTAACTAGCACCTTGCCATCCTTCCTGAAGAAAACAAAACCGCTTTGTTTTGATCAGAGCTGTCGGGAGACACCTGTACTGTCTAATCTGCTTCTTAAAGCTGAAAAAACTTTGTCTTCCACATTTCTTGCAGAAGGTGGGCTGGATCATTTCTTGGACACTTCCAAAGACAATGCTGATTTTGCAGCAGGTTTGAAATCAATACCGAAGCCTGCTCTCTCCTGGGGAGCGTCTCTGTGTGGTACTGATGTCTTTTCAGAGCCAGGGGTTTCTCTTTGATGAAATCCCGTATGGCGCTGACCCTACAGACCACGTCTGCATTGTCCAGCGTTTTACCTATGTTTTGCCTGAAGGAATTTTTTTGTTCTAGCAAATATCAGTCACGGTAAGCTTTTTGATGTCTAGCCATCCATGCGTCTTGTGACCTAACTTTCAGTTTATCTTAAAAATAATTTTATTTTATGTCTACCTTCTTCTGAACTCTGATCACCACTGCTGTCAGCTTTCTGACACAATTCTTTTACTGCAAACTACTTCCAGTTCGTAGAGCTATTAAAACCCCAGCTAATACCCTTTTTTATCTCAGTTTCTGTGAAACACTTGTAATAAATCTCCTTTAAATCATTTTTCATGGAGCCACCAGCAGGAATCAGACAACCTCAATAACTTTATTCTGCAATCCCATTGCTGCTTGATTTAATCGGTTTAGGCGCTGTCCTTTCTCGAGATGCCTCTAATTTGCCTTTTTGGTGTGGATTGTGACACCACCGTTTTCTCAAAGTAACAGAGATCACCTTTATTAACGTCAGCATGCCATGCTACGTAAGTCAAGGAACAGAACTAGATGTAGTTACGTTCTGCTGCACTGTCCTGCTCATCTAACATTGCTCACAAGCATGAAGCAATGCAATAATTATCCCATTCTCTTGTAAAAAACCTTGACTCACTGCATAATTTTGCGTAAGTTTTTATGGTACTTCTCATATTTGTGCATGAACTTTTACAGCTGGAATAACTTGGAACTTGTTCTGCATTTTAAATTATTTGTTGTTTTTGACTTCTCGTTAGCAGCAATGCCATAGTTTTCAAAAATTTCCCCTAAATGTGATGTGCCTGCCCAGCTTTGTGCCTGGTCTCCATATGAATTTCATTTTTCTGTGGTGTGGGAAAGGTACTAGTCCAGAGATAAATCCCTTTTTGATTGGCTGCTCCACATAAAGCCAACAGCAACTGTTCCTAAGCCGATATCACTGATGTTGTCACAGCCCCACATTAGAACTTGACTGCAGCTTGGAGACATCGCTGGACATACCTCATGCCTTCTATTGAACCTGGTCTTTAAGGTTCTTTTCCTTGTCAAAAGCAAATCTTACTCAGTCATTTAATGGGACATGAAGCCCAGACATAGTTTTCTGTTCTGAAGGGTTGGAATTTAAAATAAGTTTAAATTATGTATGAAACGTATTTGTATCTATTAATTCAGAATTTGTTAAAATACATATAAATAACACAAGCTGCCACTTGATGTGGCTAGAGTATTAAAACTTGCTAGAATATTTTAGAAAAAAATCCTGTGTTACCTGCCCCATCCTTTTTAAATGAAGAAACCAGTTTGAATTAATCCAGCAGTTTGGGCTGCTGCCGGCTCTCTCTGCCGTGCTGCGGTTCCCCGTGTGTTTTAAATGCAGGGCACCCAACCTGTGGATGTGCTTGTTTCGAAATTGCACTCAGGCATACTTAGACTCTTACAGAATCCCTCCAGACAGGAGTGTGAGTGTTGGCACTGCACGCCTGTTAGGACCCGGAGGTTGTTTCTTTGATTGCTCATTAGTGAGCTTCTACTAAAATGTTACTTGTCTGGTAGCCGGGTGTACAGCCGGCGGGGCGGTGGTGCCCGTGCTCTTTCAGCAGGAGGAACGGGCTTTAAAAACAAGCTTTGAGAACCCATTGACCTCCGTGGAAACGGGCTGCGCAGATGTGTTGCAATATCCTCCCCACTGCAGCAGACGTGACTAAACAGACTTTGTCTGCCCGGCAGTTCAGCTGCTTGCCAGAGTGTGCGGGGCTCCATGCGAGCCCCAGCTTGTTCCCAACTGGTACGGGAGTTTTTCAGTTTGTGCAAAAATCTTTTAGCTGTTCCTGTTCTCTTCATTTTTGGGTTTACTCAAGAACTTTAACTTTTCAAGGAACACCTTAGTCTTTGCATAAATAAACACACTTTCAGTATTCAGATTTTTCTAGTTTCTCGAATTCCCTGGGAGCAGAACTTGCCATAGCCAAAAAAGCAAACCTGGCTTTATACGAAAAAAAGTAAGAAAACCCAGCGGTGTTTATTCATAACCACAGCAGTTTTCCTGTCATCGTGACTCACAAAAAGAATGTGGGGATCTCAGCTCAGCATTGTGCTCTAGTGTGGAAGCTGCTGAATGCCAGTTTAGAGCCCCCGAGTGGTATCCCCAGCATGCCAATGGAACTGGGCACGGATACGGCGTAACTGGTGTCAGGGGAACTTTTTGCTGTTGAATTAAATGAGACAAGGAGCAGGGACGTCATGAATAAAAGCTGTTTCCTCTGGCCTTCCCACTCTCATATCTGTCTCGTGTCTGTCTGGTAATCAGAAACATTTTCTGAAGCCCGGGAGTTTACAATATTGAACACCGCAAAGAACCCATCACAGACGATGAGGCGTACAGATCCAAACCTGAGATACGATTGGTAATGCGTTGGGGGTTTTTTTTAATCCCTCGGTATTGTTGGTTAATGTGATGGAACTTTTTTTGTTGGTGAAATTTTAATAGAGCTATATTGCCACAAAGACAAAGGAAGACAAAAGTTTCCATGAGCAGCTACTTCCTCACATCACCAAAGTCACCCAGAGCAACAATATTTGGATATCAGATTGGCAGGAAATGACCGCATCAGGCTGTGGCAGGCAATCACTTAGTCTTTCTGAAACCTTTTGAACTAGAAAACAGTTCCATGACTTTCAGAAGAATTATAAAGCATGTGTATGTGGTAAGTATAGATTATTTGTTCTGCATTAAAATAGCTGGGCAGTATTTGGTTAAGACCTTGCTACCTAGGTTTTTCAGCTGGACATGGAACTCACCATAGCTGAGCAGCACATGAAAAAGAAATGCCGTCGCCTTTCCCTCAGCAACTCCCCTCCTCACCAACAAATAAGCCTTTAAAGTGAGAAAGATTCAGCTCAGACGCTAAACCCCTTAGAGGATTTCATTGTTCATGACAAAGAAAACGAAGTCATCTGAGTAATATAATAGTGTTGATGCAGCTTCAGTTCTAACACCTAACGACCAGTTATTCGATATATGACAGAATCCTAGGAAATCAGGACTGGAAGGGAGCTCTGGGGATCATCACGCACAGCTTCGTGCATCTGCGGGCACCTTGTCCCCGAGCTTAACCGCTGTCCCTTGACAATTTCTCCTTATGTCCAGCCAGAATTGCTCTTGTTGTAACTTGTGCCCGTTCTCTTCCCTTCTTTCTGTACGTGCTGCTCTGAGGAGTCTGTTGTCTGGTTGCACAGGTGATGGTTGGCTGGAACAGAGAAAGGAAGTGATTTGCTGAGAAGTTCGGGAAGTGTCTCACACGGTGAACTTTATGTGCTGTTTGCTCCTTGAATTTCTTGGTAAACCTTCATTTTCAATCCTAAAAGCTAGTTTTAATCAAAGTTAAACAAAATACATTCTGAAAGTATATTTTCGTAAAGGATTTTCTCCTGTACTTTCCTGGTGGATCCAGTAGCTGAAGGGAGGTATTGAATTGATGTTTTCTCTTAGAGAAAGAAGGAATTGCTTTTCTAAAGAAAATCGTTCATTTAGGTGAAATATATGTGACTAGGAAGAGTCTTCCTATTTCTTCAAAGGTTGCCTTATCTGGAGAGTGCACTGAGAGAGCACTGATTTATAAAAATCACAGTTCTCTCAGCTATAGCCGCGTATATCTGGGATGATTTATGAGGGTTAGCTCTGCCAGGTTTTGTTGACCACATCGTCTGGTCAGTGGAAGAAACAACTCATGACTTTGAAGAGAAAGGTAAACTTTGTTTCGTCTTTGCAATGAAGCTAGATTGTGGATCATTATATTAAATGTTGTGCAGAGGGGCAGTGAAGAAAATAGTTCCTGCTGTTCATATCCTGGTTTAATTCCCCCAACAATGAAACTGCCATCCTCACTAGCTTGGAGCTGTGCTCACAAATTCTACTTCAACAGCAAAATTTTATTGTGGTTAATTTGGCTTTCGGGAACGTCAAAGAGCACGTTATCAACTTGTTATCATACAATTTTGATTGAGCATTTGTCCCCTGTGGCTGGGTCAGTGTGGACGAAAGGCCAATGGTAAGTGATGAGATAGATGCGTGGGCGGCAGAAGCTCTCCCTAACGGCAGGACGAGCTGCGGGCTGTAACCCGGGCGGGAGCTGCAGTGAGTGACGTGCGGTTAAAGACAGTTTGTGATGCACGGGAGATGTATTGCTGGCAGACGCACACACAGGGAAAGGAATGACAGACCAAAATGATAGATCTGTGCTTTGAACGGGATTACTGCGATTGGTGTGACTCTCAGAGCAATGGGAAAACGAGGGGAATGTAATGCATGAGGGGATGTGGGCTTTCACCTCTGGACAAACAGGGCTATCTTAAAAATGTTTATGATACAATTGTCTGGATGTGTGGCTCAAAGAAGGGCAGACTCTCATGTCCAGGATGGTTTGAATTGCTGAGAGGAGGATGGAGGAGAGATTTCAAAGGCAGAAATGACTGGTGCCTAGCTAATGCTTCCCTGCTCATGACTACGAAGAAACCAAATGGCATTTATGCCTCTGGAAGCCTCTTTTCTCTAATGGTGTTATTTCCTAGTGTCTTAGACCACAGCCTGGGTATGGTGCGACTCTAATTCAGGTTTAGCTCCTTAGAAAATATTTTCTGTTACCCATAATAAAAAACGAAATGGGGAAAAATGTCCATCTCTGACGTGGAGGGTATCAAAGCCTCGGCTCCTAGTTAGAACTTTTTTTTTTTTTGGTACCATTATGAGGAGAAAGAGCTGTTTCAATAGAATAGTAGTTCATTTGTTTATAGAGAAATATTAGCATTACGTAAGAGCTGTTAAATAAACTTTGTGATAAAGTAGCAGGCATTCGAAAGGTTGATCCCAGAGAGGTGCTTAGCTTTACAGAAAATACAAAATAATATCATTTTTTTTCCTAAGCTCCCAGTATTTGGAAGAATACTACTCTTGGGAAAACCATACTTTGTGTTAGATGTTTTTGGTGGGGTTGTTTGGGGGTTTTGTTTGGGGTTTTTTTAAGTCTTCTGCATAACACAATAGGTGAATGCAGCACTGGTGTTTTGTAAGAATATTCCAGCAAGCCAAAAAAAGTTTACGAAAATTTGGTGTTAAGTGAGAACGGATGGTTGTACATGGAGATGGGTTGGTTGTACGTGGAGATGGGTTGGTTGTACATGGAGATGGGTTGGTTGTACATGGAGATGGGTTGGTTGTACATGGAGTTGGGATGGCTGTACATGGAGATGGTTTGGTTGTACGTGGAGATGGGATGGCTGTACATGGAGATGGGTTGGTTGTACATGGAGATGGGTTGGTTGTACGTGGAGATGGGTTGGTTGTACATGGAGATGGGATGGCTGTACATGGAGATGGGTTGGTTGTACATGGAGATGGGTTGGTTGTACGTGGAGATGGGTTGGTTGTATATGGAGATGGGTTGGTTGTACATGGAGATGGGATGGTTGTACATGGAGATTGGATGGCTGTACATGGAGATGGGTTGGTTGTATATCGAGATGGGATGGTTGTATATCGAGATGGGATGGTTGTACATGGGTTTTAAATATTGTCCAAAAAGGTGTCACTCACAGCATCTTATCAAACCACTGCTGGGGCTTGCTGCTCTTTGCACCAGAGGAGGAGCATGGCCCGATGACACGGCAGTGCTGCTCGCTGTTGCAGCTTCTTGCTCTGGGCTGTGTCCCAGCTGAATGCTCTTGTAGCATGGCACCGCCCAGCTCCTGCAACCTGCTGGGAGTCACAGCAGGAGAGGCTATCCCCGTGGGCTCTGCTGTATCGTACAAAACAATTCATTGTCCAAAATCATGCAGAATAAGCTGGTAAGTGTATCCCAGTTCTGTCGCTGGGGGGAAGAGGAGGTGGTGAAGTGAAAATAACGGGACTGTTATTACAGTTAGGATACTGCAAAGTTAATGCCACAAAGAGGTAAAGTGTGTGTTCACAGCGCAGGAGATCTGTTGCTTGTTTTAAGATGAATTTGATGGGAAATAAATTCACCAGCCTTGGTTTATATTCCCATTTTGAAAACTTACTAGCTATATTTGCTGCCCTGCAATCAGGCCTTTAAAAGTAGCTTCTCACCCTGTCGCTCACAGGTGGGTTAATGTGTTCTTTCTGTGGTCCCCATTGATCCCAGAGACTCGGTGTGATTGCTGTCATATCGTAGCACAGGAGATCAGAGTAATCCCGTCTGGGGGGGAAGGAGCACTCTGAGCCACAACAAGCTGTCTAGCTCATACGCAATGGGAAGCCTTTACCAGAGCCTATCGACAGTATCCTCTGCGATACGGAGCTACGCAGTGCAGCGTGCTGCGTGAGACTGTGGTGCTACAGAAACACTGTAACAGGCCTTCGCGAAGCCTGACTAGACTAAATAGACTTGCAATAAAAAGATTGTTTTGTACCAGATAGATTACACTGGGGGGGTTGTGTTTATTTCTCTTCTTTTTCAGAGCGCGAGGTTACAAATAATGAAGTGCAACAGATTGGGTTTGGTTTTGTATTGTGGACAATTTGCTGCGCTCAGAGAAAACAGAACGCTTGGCGTGGGCGTGCAATCTTCCAACAGTTCGGTGGCATCGGGCGGAAACGAGGTTCACCTTCCATCAGGAGCTTGTTAAAACATTGCTTTCTGACTGCCTTCTGGGAGGGAAAAAGACCAATGGGAGAGCAAGTGGGCTTCCACTTTGTTCACGTGGGTCTAGCAGGAGAGAGGAAGAAATGGAAAATGAGAGAATTAAATAAGGAGAGTTGATAGCTAGGACACACACAAGTATTTGCAAACAATCTGTTTGTCCAAAAGATGTTGAAATTGTGGTCAGAAAATCAAAAGCTATTTTGAAAAGGGTTACAGAGTCCCGAGAGTCATGCAGGACCCTCCTAGCACTAAATCTCTGCACAGTATCATCAAAATTCCTGTTTCTTCAGTTGTTTCCACATTAATGGAAGTGTTATCGTAAAAATAAATCTGACCCAAGTTTTCAGCTGAATCTGTGTTGGACATGTGGTTTCAGAACTGTTTCATGAGTCACCACACAGGTTTTTAAGTGAACTGGAGGCTGCCTCGGTTATGTAGAAGGCTGTGTAATGGATGGGCATAGCAAACCCTTCAGGAGTGAGGCAGTGTGCTTGCAGAGCTCTGTTGCTGATGCACCTTGGGCTTTTTCCTGATGATTTTCTGGCCATTTGAAACAACAGGGCTTTGGCAGAACTAAACCATAAACCTGAGCTGCCTGTTGTATTTCTAGAACATCTCGACCTTTAATATCTTAATATTTTACTAGTTGTGCTTTTATACCAAGGCTTGCCATTTTCCCTGTAATATTTCTTTTTATCCTGTTTGATAAACATAATGGGAAAAGTGACATGTGGGATTTTAGTAACAATCATGGGAGAAACTGGCATGCAAGACCTTGGTACAAATGCATTTCTCTAAGGTTTTGAACTGTATAGCGTGAAATAAATCTGATTATTGCAGTCTCATTTATGCATGTAATACTGGAAACCATCTTCCTTTACTCATTAGTTTCAGCTGGCATCTTCAAAAATTATTTTAGTTTCCAACTGTGTGAACACCATGCTTTCTGCATAAGAGGAGAAAGTTTTCCATAACTTTCCAAGGTCCATAACTTCTTGATGCCTCCTCCACAAGATAGAAATGTTGTGTATATACCACATGGATCTCCATGGAAGCAATGATGAGATCAGTGAGGTCACTCGACAAATCAAAATTGTAATGAATCGATATTTTGATTGCTCTTCAAGTTTTCTGTTGCTTATGTGTTATATACAATGCACTGGAGGAAATACGTTTATGCAAAAGATGTGTATAAAATGTGCATGCGAGATGACGTAACTGCCTGTGGGAAATCTGTGTCAGTTTTTCTGCCAAACGTTATTCTTTGATAATGGGAATCGAGCTGTAAAGGATCCCTATTGTTGATTTCAGAATTATTTAGAGTAATACATATTGGCAGCAACACTTTGTGGAGATGGAGTATGGATGATTAAACAAGAAGATACCTTGGGCATAGGGTTGAAACATGACTCCTGTCTGAGTTAGGTGACCTTCCGATAATACTTTTTGTTCTCGTCTGAAAATGGTTTATGCACTTGAATCAGTCAATACAACTTGAAAGATTTCAGTGGACTTTTTTTGACTTGTAGAAGTTGGGGGTTTTTTTGAAAATAAGAGGGATACCTGGTTTGTTGGGTGAATAGAACGGGACGTTTATAACCCAGCACCTTTAGGCTGTTGAGAAGATGGGAAGCAGATGGGTGTTCTGAGCCTGTCGGGAAGGTGCTGCTCTGCCAGCCGTGCGCAGGTGCTGTACGGGAGCCTGGCAAGGATGGTGATGGTGGAGCATGCTCATGGCATGTGAGGGCTACGGGCTGATGTGAGAAGTGTGATCCGTGTGGCAGGAGATGATTTCTGGAGCTAAAGTAAAACACTGGAGCAGGCTTCTTAGAGAGGCTGCGAGATTTCAGAAATATGTAAAACTCAGCTGGGCGAGACCCTGAGCAGCCTGGTGGAGTTGGCCCTGCCTTGAGCGAAGGAAGGGACAGGACGATTCCAGAGGTGTCCTCCAACCGAGCTCGGTCTGTGAGCCCCCGTTAGAACACTGCGTGTACCTACGTATCATGTTTTTCAATCTCTTGATGGTTTCTGAGTTGTTTGTTTCTGAAGTTGGGTTGAGTAGCTTGTGTAGTCGCATCACTGCTCTTTTTTGATCAGTAACTGTCAAACGTTTGATTCCCGTGACCTGACAGCTAATTGGCAGGTCTCAGACAGCAGTTAATCACCTGTGAATGAAAAAGACGCAGTGGAACGTGACAAGCTGTTGGTTTACAGCAAAGCAAATAAAGCCCGTGTAGCTGGGATGGCATAGACCCAGATATGTAAATGGACTTAATGATTCTGAGAGATCTGCTTGCCTATGTCATCTAGAGTTCCTGTACGAGTCTGCGAAACCCTTGAAAGTGTGTGCTCACATCTGCATGTGGAATTTTTTGTAGGATTTAGAAATTTAATTAATAGAGACTTGCAGATATTTTTAATGTAAAATCTGGGCACATCAGGAAGAAGATGATAGAAGGATTTGAATGTGTACTTTTATATACTGTAGTGTTTTCATTTCAGCCCAAGGGTTTATGTCAGATCTAATCATATACAATCACAGTATTGACAGAAATTGCGGCGTCATTCAAACAGACGTTCTGTGTGGATAGCTGCCTTTTGGTGGCAGCAAAATGAAGTTTACAGTCCCACACAAAAAAGGATAATGGCAATCGTCAGACCTCCTTGGTGGGAGGATGGTTGGTTGGTTGCTTTCACAATTGTTTGTTTTCAGTTTTTAAGAGCCTGAGGAAACAAAAATAATCATAGAAACTCTCTTAATAGTAGAAACTATCCTCTTAGCTATACGTCATTCCAACAGTGCCAGGGCTGTGCCCTGAAAAAGGGCCTTTTCAGCTCCAAAGCACTTTTAGAGGGGGAGAGAAGTTGGGTTTATATTTGCTTGCTTCTCTGCTTTGTTTTTTTTTCCTTGTAAAACAAGAAACAATGGAAGGAAGTGTGTCTGAGGCATTCTTATACCAAAAAAACCCTAGTATGCATTTTTTTTGTTTCTTTTATTGTATTGTTTCATTAACTGTTGGTCACATAAAAAAAACAAAACAACCTTTTCATGAATATTTTCATCTAGGAATCTGATGCAAGAAAACTGCTATAAAACCAGAAGGGGCTAATTAATGTCCAGTGCGACCATTTGTGTATGTTTGAATGTATTATTAGAGGATATTAAAAAGAGTTTCTAGCTAAAAGTTGACACTGAAAACAAATAACGTTCTGTACTGTTTACTTGCCTTTTTCTGTTTTGTTCTTAAATATATCTTTCAAAGTACTTGGCCTCTTCAGGTGTCAGTTCTCCAGGATATTGAGAAAACGGTCGAGTTTCCAGTGGGTGAAAGGGGATGGCGGGATTCCTGAACATCCCGCAGCTGGCGAGACGGGAACCGGGAGGGTGACTCTGAGTGGGGTGACGTTTGCAGCCTGTGTGAGAAGTGAGGCCGCTCATGGGAAGTATTCGACGTGTCTTCAGGAGAATTGCATGCAGAGGAGCTTGAAGGAGAGTGGTTGCTGTTGGTTGAGATCAACATGAGAATGCCTTGTGACCTCAAACTAGCTGCGGTTATGGGCTGAAAATACAGAATTTGGGAAAGGCTGTAGAGTGAGAGCAAGCATCAGTCAAGGATACCATCATTTAATACAAGTACAGAGATGATGGGCTTGAACTTTATTGCAGTGCAGTGAACTGTTCAGACTTGAAAGGCTGTGAAGGCAGAGGCAGGAAAAATGAACTTGTGTAAGGGATGCCAGGAATTTGTCAGCTGTGCCAACGAGCCATGGTGTACAGGGGTCCGGAAAAATTATCCACAGTTTTCTCTATCTGCTATTTAAATAAAGCAGCTTGAAGAAAGAAATGCAGGTCTTGTAATCCTGGGCTTTGGCTTTTTTGTTTAAGGTGAATTTCTTTTTGTGTGTAAGTTTGTAATCTCTGTGTCAACTGCAGCAAGAAGTATCCAATAGTCTGTAGTCAGTTCTTCAGATACTAGCCAGAACTGATTTTAGCTGTAGGTTAGTGATACAAAGTTAGCACCCTCTTCTGAAAAAAACCAGCTATATCCTGCCGCAGAAAGAGAGATCTGCTGTAGAGGAGCAGTTAGGTGTGGGCTGGACGAGCAGTTGTTACAGGGAAACCACTGTGATGGTTGTAGGATAAACTCTTGGCACCAGGAGCAAGAGGGGATCCTTACTGAGGTGCATTGCCTTGGCTCCTTAGATAGCAAAGACAACTTCACCGGGGAGTGCACGGTGCAGGCTCTGACATGCATCCAGGTGGAAATTCTGAACAAAGCCAAATGCTCACGTTAGCGTAGAGTGCTGTTCGTGTTGGTCGCTCATTTATGGCTGTTTTCCCTGTGGGAAAGGGGGATGGGGAAGGAATTGTTGGATATACAAAATGCCTGAAGTGTTCTCAGTTTCAGTGAGATGAAGGGTAGTGCTGACTGTACATCAGGTATCAGAGATGAAAGGAGGCTGCTGAACTTTGTAATCACCCCTCAGTCTGTCCCGTGAAGTCTGAAAAAGCTGCGGGTTAGAAATTGCAGGCACTCAGTGAATTTCAAGTTGCGATTTCATGTCTGTTGCCATTCCCGAGGGATGCAGCCAGCAGACCAAGACTAGCGCTGAGCAGGGCGCGCAGCAGCATCAACACAGCCTGCTGTGTCTGGCCCCTGTCTAGTGCGAGTACATTGAGACACACACACACACACACACACACATGCTTTGCAAAGTAACGCAGCTGCCAAAAGTGCTGGTGGATTGTCTCTCTGGTAAAGCATAGAACAAAAACATGTTTAACCCAATAGCTATCAAAAAGTTCATTTGATAGCTATAAAATAATTCAGTTGCTTTAAATGTAAGCATGTGCTTGAATGTATTGTGAGTAAGTGCACATTTCTGAATGAAAGACTGACACACGATGGGCCTCAGTTGGGCTGGGAAGCTGCGTGTTCTCGTGTGATGCTCAGCCGTGCTGTTGGATGTCTGCAACGTCTCATTCTTGGTCCTTGCCTCTGCCTGTAGAGCTTTATTTACTCTTTGGTGTATTTGGAGCATTTATACCATAGTAAATACTGTGGTTTGGATAATAAAGCTGTTCCAGGTTTTTGTGAGCAGGTGTTTTGGTACCTGTGTCTGTAAATTCATCTGAGGTGTGTGCAGACACCAGTATTTGTGGGGGTTGGTTGTTTTGTCTCTCTTAACGAGGTAGCTGGTTTTGTGCAAATCCTGCTAGATCCATGCTGGCAGGAAACTTTTAAGGATCCCTTAGGGATACGTGTATATATTCTTTCTTGTTTATTTATAAGACAAGCCGTAGTTTTCTGTTTGAATTACGCATGTTCATTCTGAGATGCAAAGCCCCTACCTGCTTCAGAAGGGGGACACCAGTGTTGGATCCATTGTCATGGAAGATAAATTTCGGGTGCCAGGTGTTGTTGTGGGAAGGAAACACCAACCTCTCTGTTCAGGAGGAGTTATTAAACACACAGTCTGGGGCTGTGTAAAACCAGGCACTGGGAACTTCTGCCCTGTTGAGTTAATACACGGCGGGCTTCTTGTCATCTCCAGAAAACAAGCGCGAGAATCCTTCTCTCATCCTGAATAGACAGCATTTGCATCTGAAATTTAAGAACCCCTACAAAGACGTCTGACTGTAGCAGCACGTATTTGAAGAAGCAGGTACATTCAGGTGGTCTGTCCAGAGCTGTACAAGCTGGGTTGGCTTTGACAGCTGGTTTATCATCTTCCTCTTTTACGGCTTCTCCCGTCAGTGCCTGTGGCTGCGGTTGGGTTTGACTCACCCAGGTGTGCTGCGGGACAGAAGAGGAGCAAGAGCAAAATCCAAATTTCCAGCTTGGTTTGGGTATCAGAATCCTGGCGTGACGGTGGTTGCAGACTGTCTTTTGTGGCGTTCTGTATTTCCTGATTTCCACTCTTTGGCAGTAGTAACCAAGGTTTGCACGGTCACAGTCCATGCGGTTTAAATGCCTTTTCATGGGAGGTACTGCTGTTTGCCAAGAGCCTACAATGTAACTTAGCGATCAGTAGGACACTGAACACCACTTCTTTTGCACAGTGTCATGTTTCTGGTTTTCTTAAGGCTAGCATGCAACTGTTAACTTCTGTATTGAATTTTCGCCTTTTGTTTCATCTTCTCCTCTCCCTCTGCAAGCCATTTATTAAGGTGCTAGGACTTTGCTCTTTGTAAACCATAGTGAGATTCAACACACAGTGCTACGGCTGTGACTGCTTGGATGGATGAAGTGTAAACTGTCTTATAAAACGATCTGTTCTCCTGGAAGTAAAGTAGCAGCATACTTTTCAAACATTTAAAAATAATTCTCCTCAGTCCAGGATGTTTGCGTAGTGGTTAAATACCTGTTTCAGTCTTTTTGTAAATATTTTTATGTTAAAAGATCTCTAGCAAAGAGGTGGGCTTCAGGCAGGAGAGAGTTGACTTCTTGTTCTTTTCTCCGTGCTTCCATCCCCGTGTTGGCAATGCCCTCTGTCCCGCACAGGACTGTTGGCTGCGCTGGGCTCGGACGCTCATCTGCGGGCGGCTGGAGGCCCTCGCTGGGTTGCCTCTCCTCGGCAGTTAAGGCCAAATACGGGAACTGCTTTCCTCCCTTCAGTTCCAGCACTGAGCAATCACAGCGCCGTGCGAGAGCTGCTGCGTGCGTTCCGCGGGGCGTCAGAGCAGTGCAAGCGCTGCACACCAGACAGGAAAAGCAGAGAGGCTCCCGCAGCTCTACCAGCATTCCGGCAGGGCTGGCCGGTTCCCGGGTGGAAGTCTGTTCGTATCCAGAATTCCGAGGGCAGCTGGCACCCTCGCCAGCCTTTCTCTAAGAAACAAACAAGCAGAAGGCAGGCGTGCTTGCCTCTCACCCGCGCTGCGCGGGGCGGGCCGGGCGGTGGGAAGCGCGGAGCAGAGGCTGGCTGCGCTCGCGGGGGGCTGGCTGGGAGATCAGACTGCTCTGGGGCTGTTGGGGGCTCCTCTCACTGCTGCCTGGGAGGCACCCGGGGGTGCGTTTCTGAATGGTTCATTGTGCTGCTTTGCCAGGGCTGTGTCTGAGGGTCGCAGCCCATGTGCTTTGTTTTCAGGATTCGAGGGGGCTAAACAAGGCTGGACTATCAGCCTGAACTTTGGATTTCTTGCTCTTTGCCAGCTCCAATCATACCATAAACTCTATTTAAAGATTTTGGGGTTTGTATTTATTTTCCACACCCTTGACCCTGACTGCTGAGCTGGACACTTGTGTTTGCCTTGGCAAGCTCCAAGCTGCTCATCTAGGGCAGGATGAAAACTCTTTTTTCCTTTTGTAAACAAACTGTTCCTTCAATATTTTCCATAAGGATTTACACCACCATTTTGCAACGCTTCTAGGAATTGAAAAAATCTTGCCCTTCAGAGTTTTCATTTTACACAGCTCGTGGTTCTGCATAGAAATGTTTGGTTTGATGTGCCTGGTCATTTCCTGCGGTTGGACTTGAAGAGATTTAAAGAGCTTTTTTCAGAATGTTGTCAAGTTCCAGAAATGCTGCGTTTTCTCTCAAAGGGGGTTATTAAAGCTACAGGTCAATATTCCCTTCTGCCTGGCTAGAAATTGGGTTGTTCGTGATTTGTAGGTCTGACACTGGTGCATGTGTGTGAGACGATGGAGCCATGGACACCCCCTGCTCCGTTAGACACTGGGCACATGTGAAATACCGCTCTGGCCCTGACAGTCTTAAATAAATGTTGGTGTTCTGTGTTTCTTTGGATAGATGTTTTTTAGCGGTCAGGATGCAGAATGAGAGAATAACTCATTGGGTCACCTTATGGCGCCACGCAAGTGATGCTTTGGAAGAAAGGAACAGAATTCATGTTCCACGGGGAGAAAGGACTGATGCTGCCCCTTTTCTGTTGGGTCATTTGCCGTGGGGGGCTCCGTTTCGAGCGCTGTGTGCCACAGAAATGGCGTACGTGTTCTTGTAATCAGAAAGGCTTGTCAGGGTACTCCAGCAGTGCTGCTGCTCCCTTAGGAAAGCCTGAAATGCTCTAAGTCAGAAATGAAGTTTTATATGTTATAAAATCGATATGATGATATTATCAAAGCCAGCTGAAGGCTGAGTACTCACGTTAGTCCTGATCCCAAGCTCCTGCAAGCCCTGCCAAGTGGAAGGAGGCTACTTGCTATGAGCTAAACATCCAGAAGATCATGAAAAGCCTTTTAGGAGCACCCATATTTCCCTGGAAGAAAAAGCTTAGAGCCTGTATTCAGAATACGTTCTCTCCCCATCCAAGCCACCCCGTGCCCCACTAGATAGTTGCGCTTGCAAGCGCCTGTATTTCTCTGCAGATCACGCGTTCTCCTCCCTGATAGCTGCGGCGAATTTGTACCACCCACCTCGGTATGTTCACAAGGATACCAGATTCCTTGATGTTCTGTGAAAATATTCCCTTGTCCCCCCAGTCTACAAATGCTTCCCGAACATGGGCAAGTGGCAAAGGAAAAGTACAATCATATCGTGCTGCCAAAAAAATCGGGGTGGTTTTAGAACTTCTTTAAACAATAGGAAAGTACAAATTTCCATATAACTCATCTTTCGCTGCTATTTATGAGTTCTAATATTTGAGCACAAATTGAAGTCTTGGAGAACAATTAGTTCTCCATGAATGTCTTGAAAATTTTCTGCAGTGTTCAGTAAAGTATGCTATTTCTTGGGAGTTATTATCCACATTAAGTATGTGCCAGTGAGTCAGCAAACCAAAACAGAACGTCTGGGTTTTTGTCTAGGGCTTACTGTAAATGATAATAAATAGCAAACAGCCAAACTGACGGTTCAGGACCAAATGCTGAAAAGTGTATGTTAAAAAAATTATAAATAGTGATGGGGTGTAGGGTGTTAACAGAAGAGAAAAATAGTGAATTTTATGTAAAGTGCTGTTAGTGTTAGTCAAGAGTCCATAAAAGTTCTTTGTTCTTTCTTTCAGATAGTAGTGCTGATTGTGTACAGGTAGATTAAAAGCATATTTGAACTCCAGAAACTAAGACGACACTACCTTCTGTGTTGCAGATCTGGGACATGAGTGATGACGAAACAGTCTGAAAATCAGCTGAATGAGGCGGAAGATGACCTGCTTTGGACGGCGGCGCTGCCTTTTATCTGTCATTTGACCAGTTAATCGTTACCTACTCACTCTGACTGCTACGAATACAAACAAACATAGTCTGCATTTTGACATTAATAACTTCACCTTAAAAGCAGTCTGCTATGGATAAAACTTGCCACATTCTCATTTTTATTATGTAAATACCTAAAGCAATGTGGTTATGTTTAAAACTTGTCTTCCTTTTTTTTTTCCCCCTTTTTTTTTTTAGTTTCTAAATATAGCTTACATAAAAAATATGCTGTTTAAGTAAACTTTGGTGTTCTATTTGTCCCAGTTTTTATTTTGCATGTCAATGGACATGTCCAAGCAGCATGTCCAAATGTCTTTTTTTCATCTTTCCCAGTTTGTGCCCCTTTAGTTGGAATTTATTGTTCAGATTGAGAATATTCTGCTATTGGGAGTTAAACTGCATCTTTACAGGAGAGCAGGAGTAGGTAAGAACCTGCACCTCCTGCCTCCGGCCATGGCTTGCTGTTCCAAAGTGCGTCGTTGTAGTACAGCCGATTGTTCTTCAGTGTCAATGGAGGTGTTAGTCTCTGCAAAGATCTCATCTTTTCATGCTATGGAAAAAATGTGGTTTGACTTATTTTTACACAGGAAAGACCAAAATGCATTAGTACCGTGATGAGGCTCCTCTGAAGTTCCGTGAGGGCTCTGTTATGTAGTGAAATGGGGGGGGGGTCATTGATTCAGTCAAAACCTGTAGAGAAATGCTGAACTGAGACGAGAAACTGGTTCTCTGACTTTGCTGTTCTTGGATGCTGACCTGCAGTACTCTACAGCTGTTAAAAAAAGACCAATTCTGATTTTCATTTTGGTTGGATTTTGATTTTTTTTCAATTTTTGCAGCATCATGAATGGCTTCAGAGATTGTGGCTGAGCACAAACAGTAATTTGAGAATCCTTGAGTTCAAAAGATAACTTGAGAAAAAAGGGTCTGTAAAATAACAAAGTACATTACTGCAAAATTGAAAGTAAATCTCTTGGGTTTTATCTTGGAACAGGTTTTAGAAGTGTATTTGTAATCCCTTTTATGGCTTTGTATTGTAGGAATTATGGACTAACTCCAAAAAAATGCAAGTCACTCTATCTGCCAAACAGTCTTTATCTCCCATATATATTATGTAAATTAGTTGGTCAGTCCAATTTTCTGTTCCTTCCTTAACACACACTCTGAATACTTGGTAATTTCACAGCTTCTCTCTCATGCCACATCAGAAGAAGTTTTGTCAGGTCACACTTGCCTGAAAGCAAGGATATCTGCAACTCCTGTATTCCGATCTTAAAAGAAGATTTATTGAAGCATGCTGAGGTTTGCATCAAGTGTCTAAAGTACCTATTATTTCTGTTTATTCTAGCTACCATATTCACTGTGTTTACGTGATTTCTCAAGTAGCCTGAAGGGAATGTCTTGTTTAGCTGACTTCATTGTCATATAAATATGTATATGAATCAAATATTTTTTTTGAGAGACTGGTAATTGTAGGAAGCTGATCTTTTGGTGGTCAGGTAATGAAAAATAAGATTGATGACATGCCATGTCCATTGCAAAGCAGTTTCCCAATTAGTTATGAGCTCGAATGACTTCCATCGTGTGAGCCAAGCTGCTGTCCGTCCGGAACCGTGATTCGGTACCGGGGTGGTTTAAAGGGAATGATCTGCATTTTGATCTCTTGGACTGTAAAAGTATCTTTGCAGGTTTTGGTTATGTAAAACCTGAAACCTAGACATCTTTCTGAAAGCTGATAAACATGAATTATTATTTAAAATGTCTGAAACTCTGCTTATCCTGTTAAAGCGGCATTGCAGCTTCACATTGGAGGTATCTGTGTCACTGCAGAAGTACACGAGATGGAAGGGCTCGAAACTCAGGGTTACGTTTCCTTACCTCTGTAATTTCAGTAACGTACAGCTCTCAGGCTGAGCTGTTTCCTCTACATGTGCTTCCCAGATGTCTCTGATGTTCAGAAACACTTCAGTTGGACTTGGAATAACTTCCGTTGTCCAGCTGTAATGTTGTTTTCTTTCTCCTTGTGGACCACAATTGTTCTTATTTTGCTTTTACTCAATTTCTAGGCATTTACTGAGTGAGTAATCATGAGAATCCATTCAAGTGAATGAATGCGCATTCAAATATTATTAACAGATAAACACATTTATTTACTGGCTTCTCTGCACTTAATGGCAGGATTTAGGCATAGTCCTCAGCTCCAGTCCTGGCTGTTTAATGGAAGAAACTAAACTGTACCTCTCTTCATGAAGGAGGTGGGATTTAAATTCTATTTTTGCTGCCATGACCTCCTAGGCATCAGCGAAGAGCCCGAACTCCTGCGTTTGATTGTAGAACCCAGCAGGCACCGTGGTTTTTCAGGGATAACCCAAAGCTGTTGGGAGGAGGAATGAAGAGCCTCAGGGGAACCCGCTCATCTCCCTGCACTGTCTTAACAGCAGCGCAGCGGCATTACGTGCAGCGTGCGTGGGACCGTGTCTCGCAGAAGGCAACTGTGACACCTCCCTTGTCACACCTGGGGACATTTGATAGTGCAAGAAGACTGCAGATCTCAGTGGAGAGCTGTTGACATTGCTTTCTGTGCTTGAGTGTTACAGAACCTCATGGAATGACAGCCTCTGTTTTGCTGTCACGCTTCTACTGACTGGAATGTTTCTTCAGTGTCACCCTTCCATGTGTTTGCTGGCTAAAGCCTGGAATTTGTTACAGAAGTACCACATTCATGAAGGTGAGGAACTTGAGATTCCATATGCGAGTTTTCTTCTTTAAAGCCTTTGCGTGCTCTCACCCTTGCTTTCACCACCTGCTGTTAAGTCCTCTTCACCTGTGTCGTAGTCTGTCGATTGGAAATAAATTTCCCTTTGGGCATGCCCTTTTTATCGCGTGTAAATTGTCGCAGTGCTATGAAAGCCAGCAGAGTCCGAGCCAGTGGGTGGTTCAGCCCACACGAGAACCTGTCCCGTAGAGCGTGGGGTTAGTTTGAGTCTTAAGCCTTGGGCTCTATAAAGAAGAAAGGGCACAAATTTGAAAATTACACTTAGATACGTGAAGAAAGATTCGTGATGGCCCAGACAGGTTGGTCGAGAAAACCACCAAGGAATGGAACCATAGAATTTATATTCCTAGGAAGCTGATGACTCCCAAGAACTAAAGGGAGATTCTGCTTCAGTAGAAGTCAACAGCACAGTAATTATTTTGGCGCATCAAAGGAAACTGGAATGATTGCTCCAGCCCTTAAAATCATTGACCTTGAGCCTGGGAAAATACTTCTCCCTTCCCTGTGTTCTCTGTGGCTTTGGTATTATGGCCTCAGAGAAGTCCAGTGACATAAACTGAAATTTCATTTTTGTCATCTTTTATATCCTTATTCCACTTCCTGTATCATGTTCTTTCTAGTTCTATTTTGTTGTATGAGATTTGGCTACTCAAATACAGGCAATGGAAGTGTTAGCAAAATTGAATAACTTCTTCATATGTGAGCATTTTCTTTTGCTTTCTCACTTGTGTTCTGAACTTTCTGTGTTTAGCATTTCTGAACTTTTCAGTACGCACTGTAGAATCATATCGTCACACTTGTTCCTCCCTCTTCCAGAACAAATTCCTTCTAAAGGTATGTTAACTCGTCTCACTGGATTTGCTAACAGAATCACTTAGGTTGGAAAAGACCCTTAAGATCATTGTGTCCAACTGTAAACCTCATGCTGCCAAGCCCACCACCAGCTGCTTCATCATTGCCCTGCTCCGGGGTGGTTTTGGGCCATGAAGAGTTCACCCAGCTCCCAACTTCCCTTTTTCTTCCTCTTTTTCAAGCCAGATCATAAAACCAGTGAGGTTGCTGGGATGTGACTGCCAGTAAACTGTGGTATGCGGGATTCCCAGTAATGCCAGTAACGTGTGAAAAGATCTCTGTGCTTCTGATAGCAGCTTTGGGGCTGCTGATCGAGGACAACTCTGCCTGTTTCTTACAGAACCAGGAAGAGCCAGGACAGAATCCACGAGCGTATTTTTATATGGTTTCTCCTTAGAGTATAACCACGTCTTAACAGTTCAAGGAGAGTCCTAACTCTCTGTTCTTAGGGGAAAAGGATAGCTTGCATTCTTTCAGTAATAAACATATTGGAAGCTATCAGATAGCCATCCCTTCTTGGCGCTCTGGTGGGATTTTTCCTTGCTATTTTTCCAAATTTTTATACCTAATATTTAGGGGTTTTTTTTAATAATAATGCAATACTTTCCTTAGAAACAAATAAGCACTGATACTCCAAAGAGAGCCATTAAAGAAATATTTGCAACATGGTAAACTCTATCAGACGTCCTAAGAAACATGGTCTGGAAGATGTCCCAAGCCTTTTACATTTTTTTTTCCTAAATCTTTTGACATTAATTCCTTTCTTGTTTTTCTTTTGTAATTCTCAGAGTAGATGTTGTGCTCATGCATACCCTGCCAAAATGAAACTTTCCTTCAAGAGGGCGTTGAGCACCTTTTCTCTTTCAGAGCACCTAGATTAACTGTTCTGAAAGACAGAAGTACCACACTGGAAGGACTTTGGACTGCCCCGTTCTGGGAGTGTGGAAATTCCTAACCAGTGAAAAACCTGCCTGTCTGTCCCGTTTCAGTTCCAGCTCTCGTTCCCTTGCAGCCGCCTGCACCTTCTCCAGAACCCCAGCAGCACTAACACCACTGCGGCACCGCACAGGTGGTGCTTTAGGTTTGAGATTCATACAGACTTTCCCTCTCTATTACTACATCAGCCATCCAGTGCCATAATTTCTAAAAAGAAGTTCATTTTTTTATTTATGCAGCACCGGACAGGTTTTGAAATAAAAAACCCTGACAATTTGTTGCCAGTGTTTTTAGTCTCATTTTACTCATTTTCACCTCTTGGTGCACTTCCCCTGCCAATAGGGACTCTTGTCAGTGAGCAGCGACGGAGGAGCGGGCAGAGTGCAGGACTCCTTGCTTTCAGTAGCACTACTCCTGGGTTGACACAGAGAGGTTAATCCTGCCTGCTCGTTTTTTATTTCGTTCCTCAGCTATAAAATGTATGGAAATTGGATGTGTGTACTTGGGAAATAATATCTGTGTTTTTCCTTCTCAGTTATCCCAGGTCAAAGGATATCAACAGGTCTGTTGCTCCAACCCATTGTTTGGTTGGAGTCTTGTTGCTGATTGTTTGACGTCCCGTAGTGTTAACCCTGACAGGCTGGGGCTGGTTTGCAGACACTTTCCTCTCAAGTACAGGAGCTGCAATTCAACAGTCCGGATTCTTCCACCAGGCGGTGGTTGGTGTTTCGTCCAGGTTGTAGTGAAGTCTTTGGAGTGAGTCACTTGAGGGTTATTTTAACCTGGCCAAGGAAGCTGGCACTGTGGAAGGGAAACTGAAGCTACTCCCAAAAGAATGAAGAACCATAAGCTTGAGTAGCAATGATGTTCAGTACCTTAAGGTATTCTGTACCTTAGAGGAGCAATTTTTTCACCTAATTTCGCAGTTAAATGTTCTCACCCCAGGATAAGGATGCAGATGGGTACTCCAACCATCTATAATTTCAAGTTCTAGTTGTTGCCCCCAATCACTGACAATATGATCTGCTTGTTGTGACTTAACCGTAGCATTTAATCAAATCTGCTGGAATTATTTGGAACATTATTTTTAGAAGCCATCATCTGTTTGTCTAAACTTTGCAAAAGAAGTAGCGTAGTTTCTTTCTGATAAATCAGGGCAGTACTTCTGTGCCACTGCAGCTTCTCACAGGCACTTCCTGGGGCTTGGGGATAAAAAGGAGCAGTCAGGAGCTGTAAAAACAAACGTGTTCTGTTTCCTGGCTGGTGTGGAGCACACACAGTCTTTCCATCTACTCTAGCAGCCGAAATGCCTGTTTCCTCCTGTTCTTTGAATAGATGTTTATATAGGACGTTGATATGAAGTACAATGGACTTTGCTCTGGAGCTGAAGGTCACGCGCACACGTGCACTTCATTTGAAATGCTAAAAATTTCAAATTACTTCTTAACAAAATATTTTAGTAAGCTAACAGGAAAAGACAGAAGCATACATGTAGTGTTGTACTGCTGCAAATCAAGAGCACAATTTTATTTGAAAATTATTCTCTGCCTTTCTCTCCTTTCCCGGACAGTTACTTTCTGTTCGTACATCCTTTGGCTGTGGGTTGCTGCTTCAGTAGTCTTTGAGCACCCCAAAATTTAGGTCTGTGTGCAACTTGAGTTTGCTTTTTGGCCCCAGGACATTTGATTTTTGTAAGATCTCAGCAGAATGATTCATGGTTTGGTTTGTTAGTGAAGTCCTGCCAGGCACTCCCTGGAAAAGAGAGGCGTTAATCTGCTTTCATTCTGATGGAGGTCAGTGGTGCTTTCCTCAGTTTCTCTTCTGGTCTGAGGCATGCACCCTCTAAAGGGTGCAGCAGGTGCATCCCTCCCCACCACTTCTCCCCATCCCCAGAGCCTGGAGCCTTGCTGGTAAGGGAGGGATGTGGATGAACAGGCAAATTAATTTCTAGTGACAGACTTCTTTCACGTTAGTGGAAGAGGCAAGGAAATCTGCAAAGGGGTGTGATCTTGCTTGGGGGTTTTGCTTTGTCTTTAAGTGTCTGTATGTTCATTTCATGCTTCCAAGTCTGACTTTAATTCTGTAGGTGTTCCCACTTCCTCAGGAACCTGTGACTCAAGCAATGTACAAACAAAATGACATCACCGACAACCCTTGCTGGAATCGCCTGCTTCCTAAATAGGGACTCTTGGGTTTCTTTTAATACTTGCAGCTTTGTTTTGGGTTTTTTTTGTGAGGGTGGAGGCAAGGAGGGGTTTTAATTATTTAAAGCAGCCTTGCCGCTATGAATAACCACACAGCAGGTGCGTTACCCTTTTGGATTGCTGGAATCACCAGCATTGGAGTTCACTTACACCAGGAGATCCGCACTTCTACGCAAGCTACTTATGAATGAAATAATTGTAATTAGGTCTTAGCAGAGCTTCTGTGGTTATAAAGCATTCTTAACTCACTCCTGATTGCGGGGCAGGAAGGCCTGAGCATAATTTTCCATTATTATTCTGGAAGCAATGCAAACAAAAGAAACGTGTTTTCCTGTTGCTGGGCAGCTCTAGCGGCTGCCCCTCGCTGCTCTCGCTCGTGTGTCCTTGCACCACAGGAGATTCCTGGTGGATTTCAGTGTTTCCTTTCCTGCAGCTGATCCTTTGCAGTGATAACGGTTTGTAAATACAGGGTTGAACTGGGAGGAGCAAAGTTTGCTCCTGTGCTGAGTGTCTGCCCGGGCGCCAGGAGCCGTGGCTGCAGCGGGTGGGCATGGTGCGGGGCGATGCTTCCCAGGACAGAGCACCCGTGATGGCACGGCAGGAGCTGGCTGGTGTGAAGAGTAATGTCAGGAATCCTTGTCATGAGAGGAATATGGCCAGCTGGATGTCTGTCTGGGTCATTTACTCGCGGAGTTCGTGGCCAGGCTGCGGCAGTGTTTGTTATTTATGGGATCACTGTCCTTTTGTTCAGACAGCAGTGACTTTGGAACCATGTAGACATCAGTGCAGCAGAGACTTTGGGTGTGGCCTTCGGGCTGTGCTCAGGTTGTGTGGGCTCTACGGAGCGGGCTGTGGTTGTACGTTGAAGGAAAGCTCCAAGAGAAAGGCCATGTGCTTGGGAGGCAGTGTCGGAGCCTACCGCAGGCAACGGTCCGTCTTCCAGCCGTGTCAGCCCACGGCAAACTTGGGCGCGGGAAGTACCACAGAACTGAAGTTGTTCTTCAGATGACGCACTGAACCAAAGCCCTAAAAAAAGGTTGTGTATCTCTTTTGTTTTCTTTATAATATACTTTAAAAAAATTTATTTCATCCTACCTTCCTGAGGTTGCTGTTCAGCCTCCTCTGGATCCTTCACTTTCGGAATGACCCTTGCGCAGGGGTCACGCCTGCTTTCTGTGAAAAACTCTCAAGTTCCACCCCATGCTGTTAGAGCAGCAGTTGTGTGTTGTCAGTGGTATGGAGCTGGGGATGCTTTGAGATGATAGATGGTATAAATGTGATAACATCACAATTATTTACTCACACAGATGTAAACACCATTTTACCCTCGTTAAAATGTTTACTATTGCGTGTGTCTTGCATGCAGTTAGGCAGCATTTCTGATTGCTCTAGGGCAGCAGGTAGGAAGGAGTCAGCAGGGCAGGGCAGCACGTAGCTCGATCGTTCTCACCAGCTGCCTGATGCGCTGATGTGACCAGTGCTCTCCGAAGCCCTTGGGTCAGACATCCAAGTGACTTGCTGACTGTATTGTGTTGAGTGGGAATTAATCAGTGTCTAGCAGTCAAATATTACAAACTTCAGAGAGCCTCCTTTGTAACCACTTGCTCAGATGTGCAAGGGAGAAAGAGGGAGCGAGTCACTGAGTGCGTGGGCAGCGTTTCCCTCTGCTGGAGATGTTCCAGTTTCAATCCCAACAGTGATAGTACTCGTCGCTTAGTTTAGCTTCCTGTTGTTAGGATTTGGAAATGTTGTTAAGAGATTCTGATAGAGAACATCAAGATATCCAGGGCTTAAAAATCATCTAGGAACAGAGAATAACAACATACCCGTTGATCTGAGGTGCTGAGAAAGAATGTGATGTAGATGCTGCTTGGGTGGCAGGAGGGCACTGACTTTCAGAATATGACCAAATTACTGGTTTTAAATTATTTTGTTGCTATAGGAGTACATGATTGTGGCTTCAGAAATTTTCTAAGCCAAAATGTTATGTTCCAGCTTTCACAGGTGGAAGATGAATGTAATTAATTATTGAGATTTTTGAAAGCACTGCTTATTTGAAGCAACTTTGTCTTCTCCGTAGCAGTGATAGACATGGGAAGCTGGATTGAGGCAGAACACATGGGCTGTACCCCAGACCTCCGGTGAAGCCAAAAACAGTCACATCATCTCCATCTCCCGTCCGTTGTCTGAGCTGTGTTTGGCAGAGTCTCTGTTGCTGAGTAAGTGCCTCGTACAGCAAGACCAACATGGCCTGAGTCAGCCAGGCGATGGAATAGTGCAAGTGTGAGAGGTTGTACAGGTATATCTCATCTCTAACACTTTCTACTGATGCCTTTGCATTGAATCAGATTGGAGAAGGTCAGAGGTGGTTGGTGAAATTCATTTGCCTCAGTTTGGGGATGCCCAGCGTTGTGTGCTTTACACCAGACTTTGATGATGTCTTGAACTGGGGTTTGGAATTCTAAAAGGAGTCTGATTTCAAATGTAAAGACGATCTTACATTAAGCATGTATTTTAAAAACTTTATGTGTGTAAAAGAGGATTAAATAAACCTATTGTTAACTTTTAAATGCTTGCTGTTTCCGTTTTGCCCTTTCTTGCACGTGTGCACGGGGAAATGTGCTTACTAGCACAAGCATCGGGTTGTGTGTAACAAGTCAGCTGAAATAGTGAGGAGTCACAAAGAGCTTGGTTATTCTTCTGGAAAAGAAATACAGAAAGGAAAAAGTTAGCTGAGTGCACTTTTAGAAGATGAGTTTCTGGTTTTGCGCCTTGTGTTGTTTGTGGCCGGTCTGACTGCTAGAGGCAGAACTCTCCCGGTCAGGGCGTGCTGCTCCCAAAGGGACCCCGATCCGCATGGAGCTGGAGCTGTTAGCACAGCGGGAAATCAGGGTGGTACCATTTGGCAATCCAGTCTGAGGGTGGGTGGCAATACCATGGGTTGTGTTCTCCGAGGCCTGCGCTGCCATTGTCGTTTCTGTGCCCTAGAATTACAGGTTTGGATTAATTTGCAAAAGGAAGGTGTGCTTTGACTTTGGTAATGGAACAGGAGATGAAGAAGCAAGAGTAGATCTAAAAATGGACATCCAGGGTAAGAACTGGACTTGTCGGGTTTTTTTAAATTGTCTTAATTAACACACATTTCTTGATTAGTTATGACTGTATGTTATAAATGTACTCCAGAGGAGAAAAAAACCCTTTCTTCTCCCTTTCCTGAGTGAAATACAGAGAGCTGTTCATCAGCCAAGTACAAGGTGTAGATGAGTTGCCATGGCGTGTAATTCATGGGCCTGCACTGTGGCGTTAGTGACATTTTTGTGTTTTACTAAACTTTCACAGTGTAGTCCCTGGCTGTTTTACCCAGTTAAACTTTTCAAAAACAATGTACAAAATAAATCTGACCTCGTACGTACAGTCACCTTAAAAACCAGCAAAGGTCGATACTTCAATTACAAGAGAAGAGCGAATAAACTTAAATCTTTTGAAATCTTTTGAAATCATTGTCCACTGCCCCAAATCTCTGTTGTAAGGAAGTTCCTGTCATTCTTTTGTTCTACCATGCCAACGTTTCCTTTGCCTTCCTGTTTCCATTCTAGATGGGAGATAGGAAGGGGCAGAAGAAAAGCAGAAGTGCCAGAAGAGGAGGAACCTGGAAGAGAGCCGGGAAAGACACCCGTAAAGAGGCCGATTCCTGTTCGAGGCTTTAGGAGCAATGGCTCAAGGATGCCCCAGTTTAGGAGCTTTCCCATCAGAGGTGTTGTCACTGCCTTTGAGTAGCTTACATTCCTCCTGAAAGCTTCAGTTCATGTCCTTGGCTATGACAGGTCCTAGCACATCCCTTTTTCTGGTCAGCGCCTGTCTATCTATGGGAGGTTCTCCTGAGGCTTAGCATCAGTTTTCTTCTATTCTGGGGGTTCCTCTTGGGTTGCTCTAGCTATAAGGTTTCAAAGGATCACAGGGAGTAGAGGTTGGCCAGCCAGCTTTCTACTTCTTCCCCTCACTCTTGCAAAAATTACATGCTGCTTCTCTTTTGTCACCCAACTTTTCTAGTGCTCTAAGGAAAGAGAGGGGCATTCTTAATTTCCACCTGCAGAAGAATTACAGCAATATACTTGCTTAAGCAGGCTTCTCGCCCACACGCAAAAAAATATATATATCTGTGATCCTGTACCTTAATGAACATCCGCTGTGCTTCCTAAACACCGTCCTGTGTGGAAGTTCCTGAAGTGTTTTGGTTTGAGGTCGTGGCGTAGCTAATTCCCACGTCAGGGCTGCAGAGCTAAGCAACAGAGGTTTCCTGAGGAGAGAATCTTTGCTTTTCATCACTCCGACTGGTTGGGTAGATTATAGCTTTCTCAACTCTCAAAATGTTGATGCTCATCTCCCAACATTGGGGTTTTTTGTTTTGTGTTCCTTCAGTTCCCAAGAATCTGTTTTCTTTTTTCTTTAATTTAAAAATGAACACATCTGTTTTGTGGCTGCGTAGAAAGACTTGAAAATGTGCAGCTAAGTGGCTCAAGAACAGAATTAATTCCAAATGTCACTATTTATAATAACCTGATTTTAACTTTAGTTTTGCTTCTGAAAATTTCAAGTGAAATATTTTCTCGTATAGTGATTTTGGTGAGTTCTATGAACACATAAGACAGTTGTGGTGAGATGTCACTGTTACCACCTTACAACTGTTCACGTAAGTTACGGCCAAAATAACTGCATGGCCAGAAAGATACCTGGTCACTGAAACCCTTCGACACTGTCCTGTTCGTTATGCCCTGGTATCTGTGCGGGACAAACAGCCGACGGATTGGTTGAGATTGCTGCATGCAGGAGAAAAGCAGTGGTCTAGATCCTTTCCTCTGCACTATAAAGGCAGAAAACCAATGTTTGAATGGATATGGAGCAAAGAAGTCCTGAAGTCCACATCCTGTTGATTCTCTCGTAGCAAGATCCCACAGCTGGCAGCTCCGATGTTTCATTTCCTCTGTACGCCAGCACTGGATGGTACATTCTGGGCAGCTCATCTCATTGGGTTTTTTTCTGTTGAGTTCTGGAACTCAGCATGCTGTGCATTGATTTCTATGTTATTAATAGCTCAAGGGAAGAACTTGTTTTATTAAAATTTGGAAAAAGTCAGTTCAAAGAACTTTGCAGATTTTGGAGCCCGGGCAGATTTTATTTTGCAGTTGCTGGCAGGTTACTCTGATGCCATCCACAGGGCACTTGATGCCAGGTGACTATAGTTTTACCCGGCCACCAGGCTCTAGTGCCCCACCTGAGTGCTTTATGCTGCGTGTGGGGGGAGAAGAGGCACAGATACAGCGAGAGGAAGGCAGCGGATTGATGTGTGAGCTAGATTTAGCTCTGCTGGTAAAACTAACGCTTCTCTTAGGAGAGAATGTGTAGAATTTGCTCTGGGAGTATGTCACAGAAGAACAGAATAGAGAGAAGATGGGATCCATCGTGGGGCAACTGTTAAAAGGAATAAACTTTTCGTGTAAAAAGGAGAATATTTCTTCTTGTCTTCATTAGCTTCTCTTTCTTTAATGATGTATTATGGGTGGATCTGCGATTGACTTTAATCCCCAGGCTTTGCCCAGGCGTTCTTCACATTTCCTGTGAGAACTGGTAGGACCAACACTGCACCCGGAGTTCAGCTGTAACAGGGCAGAGCCGGAGAATCTCACACTCCTCTTTCCTGTATTTCCACGCAGAAATTGTTTATTTGTTGGATTAATCACTAAAGTTATGAGCATGTCAGCAAAGTCGCCATTTGATTTATTGCTGCTGATTTTGCATCATCCTGAAAGGTCAGAGCCTGACTCACATTACAGACGGCGTTTGTAAGCCTGGCAGCAACAAAAGCATTCTTTCTGTTGTGAGGAAATCTCTTCTGGCCGTGCAGATCTTTAAAACAAGAGCCCGAGAATCACACCGGGTTCTGTCTGGTGGAGGCTTTGCAGGGCTTGAGTTTTTCTTCATTTCCTCACCTGAAAACTCAGCATTTGAGTAATGACATCACATTGCACAGAGAGGGAAGCCGAAGGCACACGTGTCAAACGTGTGAAGTGCCAGAGGAGTAGTTCAAGCCAAGATCTCTGACACGGACACAGCCAGTGTCTCTGGTGCAGCCTTTAGGAGCTGAAGTGCATTTGGTATCAGTATGGTTGGTCATTCTGAACCTGTCCTTAGCCTGCATTCAGACACCACAGCTTTACTGCGGTAAAGAGAACGTCTTGTGTGGTCTTCTATGCTCTCTTCCCTGGACTAGCCAGTTCTGCTTTCCTGACACACCATCACGGCTTCCTCAAAGCAAAAGGCAAATTATGTCCCTATGGGTGCCTGCGTTTCAGGGGCCAAAATGAGAATACTGCTTTCCTTTGAAGAACTAGGTTTACTGGTTTTGGTTGTTACTTTACCAAATCGGCCCTGCAGCTTAAGAAGTGACATTTTAATCTTGATCTTCAAATTCTGGGGGAGGTATGAGAGCCACTGGGAAGGAGAGATTTACAAACGACTGATGGGAGGTTACCATGAGGATAAAAACAGACCTTCACAACAGAGGATGACTTTTCTTTATTTGTAGCAACTCTGAATAATGAGAAGGAACGATTATCATCTTCAATTAGATATCCCTTCCAGTTAGTCTCTTTCCAGCAGTTAGGGGAAGCCAGGCTGGTGGCAGGAGCTTTTCACCGGGGCTCTGCCCAGGGAGTGACCCAGGAGCAGCTGCGGCAGCTCCACATCAGCTGGGGGATGCTGATGACGGCTCCTGTGTCAGGAGTGTCGAGGTAAGACTCGATTTAAAGTTTTTCTGACTCTCTGCAGCTCTGTTGCTTTGGTTTTGCTTTCGGAACAGCTGGGTTTGTATCGGTGTATAAGCCAGAGCAGCAAACTGTAGCAGCCAGCAGGGTCAGGAAATGTTTGATGGACAAAAGAAACATGGAGCTAAATGAAGGTCAGTGATGGTAAGAGAGAAGGACTGTGCTGCTGCTGTAAACCCCGTAACACGGCTGCGTTGCCCGTGGCACTGTTTGAATACCTGCATCTTCTTCTGAAGAAGGGAACAGTCCGAGATGTTCTGTAGCCACAGCTGGAGCCTAAGGACTTGTCACTTGGAAGGAAAAGGAAAGGCCCTTGCTTTGATGTCTGTTCTTTCTGTTATTTTCATCCCTATTTCCCCTCCAAAAAGAAAAAAAAAACGTTTAGAATACTGCAGTGTATCAGTGAAGAGCGAAGGTTTGGGTTTAGGCTAACCTAGTAGAAGCATTTTTTTCTCAGAAAGCAAAAAATCCTGTATTTGTTATACTTCATTTTAACTGACGAGGACTAATGTAATTGCAGCGGTATAGCGTGTGTGTATTTCAGCACACAAGACACACGCCACTAACAGAACTGGACCCACATCATTTTAGTGTTTCAGGAAGCAAGAGATTTGCGCTTTGTGTTTTCCTGGATTAAAAAAGTAACGTCGATTCCACCACGAATAGCAGAACGCTCTCAGAAGTATTCTGTGTGCACAGTATTTGCCCCGACTGAGTAACTGGTTGGAAGATAAGCAGCTTTTTGACAGGTAAACGTAGCAGGCGTGAGGCTGACACAGCTCTGTGCTGACAGGTGCCTTTGTGCCTGTCCTTGTGATGGAGAGAAGACAGATGTTCTCCTTGGCATTTAGGAAAGCTGCTGCTTAGCAAAACCCCATGTAAAATCAGACTGGGCAGTGCAGCGGTGAGCAGCCTGGCTGGCTGGCCTGCAAGCAGAAGAAGATCAGACAGTCTCGTGAAGGTAATGCCGTGTGTGCTTACTGGAGGTCAGTAACTGCTTTGTCATTATTTAAAAGCAGCCTATAGAAAAAGAAATTCTGTTTTTCCTGACTGGGATAAAATGTAAATGCCTGTCGGGCTGACTGTCCCGGCACGACCCATGCCGTGGCAGCCGTTCGCACAGAGAGCCACGGCCGTGGGGCTGGATGCGCCAGCGACACAGCCACCAGCAGCCACAACACCCTCAGTCAGGGCATCGCTTGGTGAACTGGGCTCCTGAAACGCGTCGCAAAGGAAAAGATGAGAATTTCCTGTTGAATGCTTCCTGGGGATGCTGCCGTCACATGAGGGTGGAGGTGGCCTTTCCTGCGGTGCTGCCCGCTTCCAGAGGAAGGAGCAGCGCTGATGGCGCTTGTACTGGGAACCGTCTGGCATCCCAGCACTGGTCCCAGTGCCGCTCTTCAGGTGTGTGTGGGTCTCATTCAAAGGGGCTGCACCTGGAGAGCTGGGGCTCTTGTTTCTCTTTGAGGTGAGTGTAGGATAACCCGTTTGGCGACAGCCTCAGTGGAGCACCTGGGTCCCTTTGTGAATGCTGGCCCAGCGAGAGCTCTGAGCCAGTGTACTGGTGTGAGAGTTCCTGAGGAGAGGGACTGTCCCGTGAGTGAGGTTCAGCAGCACAGAGTGTGTCAGCACACCAGGTGCTTAGCCCCAGACGATGTTTGGCTGTCCCAGCCCCGGGACTGGTGCCGGGTGGCCTGCGGAGGGGTCCCATCGCACACCAGCGCAGTGCTTCGTGTGCTGCCCTGCTCCCTTTGTGTGTTTGTGCTTTTCTGTAAACGCGATGCTCAGGTTTGCCAAGCAGCACTAAGCAGGAAAATCGGAAACTTTTCTGCAAATAAAAATCAAGCCTGATGCCAAGCTCACCTGTCAGTCTAGACTGAAACACGGACAAACACTAAGGAGGGGCATCCCCTGATTAGAATTTTTTGTGGAAGACCAAAGACTTAGGAATTCAAACTGTAGCGTTGAACTAAAAGCTCCAGAGCTCTGTGGAAGATTCCAGGCTGCTGCAAGGTGCCCCTCCTACCCTTTGTATGTCAGATAAAAAGTACCGGGACCGGATTTGTCCTTGGGGTTTGAATTAAAGCTTATTGGGTTAGAATTTAACCACTGTTTTTGCAGTGGCTGTTCCACAGTGGACTGAGTTAGACCTCTTCTGCGGGTTTATTTCAGCCTGTGCTGAGGGTGCTACTGACACCCGAGTTTGCTGTAAACCATTAAATGGAAAAAATCTGAGATTAGAGAACGGGGGAAAGAGGTGGGGTGTGTGGCTTTAGACCAAGGGTGACATGACATGCTCCCCTTTCCTCTTCTGCAGCGATGGCTGGTTAGTGACAGTGTCCCCCTGGGACAGCCGCTGGGCAGGACGAGGCTTGAATGCACTCGAGAACTTTGCTACTGGTCAGCGAGGTTTTCGGACTGAAGGCTGAGCGCCCATGGGAAGGCCATGCACTGAAGTGGATCGAGTATTGCACCGGCCCTCAGGAGGCCATGGTTGCATTCCTGGTTTTGCCTTGCACACAGAGAGGTACGGCATGTCTGCCCGGTTCTGCTGCCTCCAGATCATCGCAGCTCCTGGGCGCTCAGTCCCTCTCCGTCACAGAGAGCGGGGCTCTGCCAAGGCTCGTACCCTGCTGATGGAGAAGAGAGGGGTGCGTGTGAAATACCGCTGCTGGTGAGAAGTGCGGCCCCCGTGCATCTCCCAGCACCTCTCTGGGGGGTAAATCCAGATAAAACTTCTCTTCCCGGGGAGGTGAGCGTACTCCTGAGACGGCGCGTGCTCTGAGGAGCTCTCCGTCGTGCACTCTGGAGAGACGCAGTGCTGTTGCCTTGGGTGCTGTGACACGAGACCACCAAGGGAAAACAAGCGGCTCTGAAGCACAGGGCAGCTGCTGTGGAGCTCTAACGGCAGGTTAAAAATAAGCAATTAAATTTTCTATCTTGGCTGCCTTATATCCAAGAAATGCACTTGCGATAGCTGCTCACAGAGAGGGGCAGGATGTTCCCATTAAAGGAGACGTTAAAGACATTATTTAGTTATTAAACTGGTGTTTCTGCTGCCATGGGCCCTCAGGGATGGAGTGTGCTTCAATACACATCATCATCCAGCTGCGTAATGACTGTCCGGGAAGGGAAGAGGGCAGGAGGCACCCCTCAGACACACATGTGGCTGTGTTGCACTTGCCGCTGTGCCGGATGAAATGGAAGCTCCTGGACACCAGAAGATGCAGCCTGGGATCTCGTTCCGCTGTTCCTCACGAAGATCTAAAGATAGTGGTGAAAGTTCCCTCAGCCAAGCGCGCGTGTGCCAGCTCCGGGGAGGCGGGCTCTTTGACACAGCTCAATTAAGAGCACTTCTGCTGTGTTTCGCCAGGCTGCCACGCTCAGCAACACGACGCGCTGGCCCGGTGTTTGGATCCTGGGGAAGCCGCCATTCAGCAGCCGCTGGGGCTCACCGCTCTGCTAGCGCAAGCCGCTTGTGCAGCGTAAGCAGGGAGTCTCTGACTCTGCTGTTGCACAGAGGCTTCTGAACAAGGCTGAAAGACGATTTTACATCTCTGCTGACTGATTGGGCTCCTAGGACCAGCTGGATTTGTTCCCACCCCCAGCAGTCCCCTGCACCCCTCTGGGAGTGTTCAGCCCCGCTGCAGTGACAGCTCGCGGCTCGCTGGGAAGCAGCTTCTGAACTGCTGCAGTTCCAGCGCAGCTCTCCAAGGGTGACCTGGTTACAATTCCGCGTTTTGTGCACGTGCCAGTTTCAGTCACAGTCTGGCTGCGCTGTGCAGCGGTGCGGCTGCTGTACGGCAGCTGCAGCAGTGGCAGGCGCCTCTGCAGCCACGACTCCAGCATGCCGCCTTCCGCACAGACCCTGGTACGGTCCAGCCTCAGCGTGGCACCGCCGTCTCCCAACCCCCTTTGCTGCAGCAGGTGTTTGCAGTTTTAAAGGAATAAACGTTGCCCTGGGTCCTTCCTGCCCTGCTGGATGCGGTCAGCGGGCCTGACAGCGACGGTTAGTGCAGGGTTAGCCAGTAAGCAGACACACCTCCTGTGGACCTACACAGGACTACATCCTCTGCTCGGGCTGCTGCTGTGTCAAGCTACCGCTGGCTGTCGACCTGGCCCCTCGCTGGTTTTGTATAAAAGTTCATTTTCACGACTGAAGCAGCTTGGGATATTCAGGAGAGGTCACTCGCTGAACTACGGAGAAAGATCCAAACTCAGCCCCTCGTCTATTTGTGATGTCAGGTTTGTTTTCTAAAATTCAAATTCTGGTTTGAATCCAATTAGCGAAGCTAATTGGGGGGGGTAGGGTTACAACAGCATGGCTGGAACTTGCCTTTGATTGAGCTCACAGAAGCAGACAGGCCACTACAAATACTAGAGTTGTTAATAATATATAATAAATACTATAGATGTTAATAATATGACGTGTGAGTACTGTCCAGTTTTCCTAGGCCATGGCACCACCCCTTTGTGCAAAACTACTGCTTGCTGCTAATTAGAAAAACCACGTGGTAGGAAAAAAGATGACTGTATTTTTCCTTTTCCCGTGTAGAAAATAGAACTCTCTCTAAATTTACCTGAAAGATAGCAATACTGCTGGTCCTGTTTCATGTAGTCCCCAAAATGTTGATGTAGGGATGACTTTTTCCTAAAAGGAAACCAGCTCCCCGCAGAAAGCAGACTGCGAGGCGTGTGAGGCTTGTTGTAGTTGGCCTCCCTCCCAAGAGCTCTTAAGGCATGTATTTAGGCTTCTTTCCACGGGTATTTAGAGAGGGATGTTTTTCAGATGTGTTCAACTAATCATTCCTGACGTGTTCTCATGGAATCTCCCACCCCCCAAAGCAGCCGTTTACTTGAAGGGTGTACATGCGTGTCATGCCTACTTCTCAAACCTTTCAGGCACTTCTGGTACAGAATCACAGAACGTTAGAGACTGGAAGGGACCTCTGCTCTGCCCTGGTGAGACCTCATCTGGAATATTGTGTCCAGTTCTGGGCCCCTCAGTTCAAGAGGGACAGGGAACTGCTGGAGAGAGTCCAGCGCAGAGCCATGAAGATGATGAAGGGAATGGAGCATCTCCCTTATGAGGAAAGGCTGAGAGAGCTGGGTCTCTTTAGCTTGGAAAAGAGGAGACTGAGGGGTGACCTTATTAACATTTATAACTATGTGAAGGGTGAGTGTCAGGAGGATGGAGCCAGGCTCTTCTCTGTGACAGGACAAGGGGCAATGGGTTCAAGCTGGAACATAGGAGGTTCCACTTGAATATGAGAAAAAACTTCTTTCCAGTGAGGGTGACAGAGCACTGGAACAGGCTGCCCAGAGAGGGTGTGGAGTCTCCTTCTCTGGAGACATTCAAAGCCCGCCTGGATGCATTCCTGGGGGATCTGATCTAGGTGCTGTATGGGTTCCTTTTTTAATTTTGGAGACAAGTCTACTATGTTCAGTTGAAATTTATCTGGTTCACCGAACTTTCTGAAAATCAGGTAATTACAACACTTGTTTTCTAAGGATTAACCGTCTCCAGACTTCTATTGAAATGCTGCTGACCCCAAACACAAGCCCACGCATGTCTACATGTGAAACACAGCTTTCTTCTTCAGGGAGTCATTTCTGTTCTCTAGATAAAGCTTGAAGAAGTTGAGGGACAAAACAAAAGAAAATTACGACATTGGTCTTTTCATAAACAGTATGCTTGAGTAGCACATATTTTCCAAAACAGGAAAATCCTCAGGAGCTGCTGCTGGTGAGCTGCATGAAGACCCGGAGCAGCTGCTGCCGCCCGGTATGGAGAGCAGTCCTGGGTGCTCACTCCTGCTCAGCAGCACTGCTGCCAGCCTGCGCTCAGCAGCCGGAGATGTCCTCCTAAAGCCGGGGCATTTCTGTCCGTCTCCGCTGTGGCAGCAACAGGTTCTCACTGCAGTTGTGAAGACTGGTTTTGACAAACTCCTGAACTTGCAGGGGAAAAAAACCCAACAGCCTGTTGCTGTGCCAGCCCCTTTGGGGGTAACACTCCCCAGCGAGGTGGGTTTCCTCAGAAGGAAAACACAACATCAACAGTGGTGTGCTTCTGCTTCCAGCTCAGCAGGTACAGACACCAACCTCCTCTCTGCCCAAGCAATACAGAAGAGCGTGTACACACCTGTGATTTAAGAGCACTTTATTGTTCTTTAAGGCTACTTTTAAGTACAAAAAAAAAAAAAAAAAAAGATGGCCTGCCAAACCTTTTTTTTTCCCAGGTGAAACAAGGCCACAAAAGAATGGTATATTACAGATTTACAAACACAGAGAGAATATTTCAAACTGAACTGTAGATAACCTGGCTCTGTGAAGAAACTTCACCACGTCTCATGATGGTGGAGTTCAGTTTAGTTTCCTTCCACCTCCCCCCTACCCTTTGGCTTTTGTGACATTATTGTGTCTAATATATGTTTTACTGGACATATCACATTAAATCTTTATTATTGCCCTCAAATCCATTTACCTATCTCAGATAAGTAAATGTAACCTTGTAAAACAGCTCTTATTGAAAATATTAGCTTTAAAAACATTATCTTATTTGTGTCTACAAAGAAATATAGGAGTCACATTTTCCACAGAGTCCATCTACAGTATTAGTACTTTACTGTTACAATGCTCAGTAGCCTGTAGCAATAACAAACTAGTGGCTATTAATGCTAATGCAGTGTTCTCATAGAATAACTGTGTTCCTGCACTTTTACTGTATTACAGACAAATCTACAACAAAAAAAAAGATCAACTTTTTTCTCCAAACAAAAAAACGAATGATTACAATAAAGGAAAGGGAAAAATTAAATAGCTACATATCATTAACAAATTAATTGTTCCTCAAAAAATACCTACAAATTTCTCTGTACATTCTTTACGCACAGCGTAACGATGGTCTTAAAGTTACCTATATAAAAAAGTGTTCTTTTAACAATCATCTTCCTACAGAGAGTAGGGTACTGAATGCCAAAGCAAGGAAGCGTTGACTACCCAGTAAGATGGTAGTGAAATGTGTAAAACTGGGGGCTTAGGTGGGGTGGTTTTTTTTTTTTTTTAGTTTTTTAAAGAAAATTGAGCAGCTACCTTCTCAACAAGAGTAAGAACCAATCTCCCGATGTCTTTCTACCCTGCACCTTTTCCAAATTAAATAGCTTAACTTTAAAAAAACAACATAAAATAAAAGCCACAATGGACCCAATACTGTAACATAGTCCATAATACATCACGTGTAGTTCATCCTCCAGCTCCTTCTAACCTTCTACACTGAACCAATCGTGTCAGGTAACCCAGTATAAAAAAAGCGCCCTAGTTGCAACTGTACTGGGAAGATGGAATGTACGGGGGAGAGTAGTTACACTTAACAAGAAGAGAAGCTCTTAGTACTAGCACAGCTGTGGTTTTATGCCTGCCTCTAATGCCTAATCTCTAGTTAGTAGCTATTAATATAGCAAATGATAATAAATGCAATAATACCTGTATAAAGTTTGCTAATGGAGGAATGTATGCTGCAACTTGGCGTAGGTTTATGAATAAGCTTAAAAAAATTAAAGAGCATATTTCACAAACTGTAACAATCTGTTGTCCAGCCAAGATACGTAACGGTAGCAGTTTCTGCAGCTAGTTAAGGGTGGATTACACAGACTTAGTTTTAGGAAGCAAATTCCTGTTAAGCAGACAGTGCTGCAGACAGAAACAATTACTCAGTCATGCGCAAAGCTATAGCATCCTGTACCACGCATCATATAGCTCTAAACTGCGTCGTTTGCGGCCTGTCCTGAGGCTGTCCTCGTTTGCTGGCTGCTACTAAAGTGAATATCAAATACAAATATCATAGAGTACAACTGTACCAGCAGTAAGTATATCTAGGATTGTTACTGACAAAAATAAACTAATTCTGAAGAAAAGCTAATAAGTATTATGATTCTTACTGTCTATACATTAATAGATACCAGCTATTTTTCATAAAACATGCATCGTTAAGCACTATTGAACCCTCCAACCTCAGCTCTATTCTAACAAACTGCAGTGTTTAGGAAAAAATGCCCGTGTTCTGTAAATTATGCAGTCCAGTTGCAAGCACTAAGCACCTGAAATCTAAAGAGAGAAAGACCTATAACCTGTATGAGACTTCCCCTTCCAAAGCGGTTTTGCTTTAAGAAAAATCAAAGTGATAGAAATGTCATCCTTAAACCCTTTTTTCAGCAGTTTGCCCTCAAAATATTAGCATCTTCCAGAAAGTTGCTATGCAACTTCAGTCCTCCTCCAATAGTGCAAATCATACATGACAGTTCTTTTCAAGTATATACATACAAAAGTACTTCACAGAGGGGAAAAAAAAAAAAAAAAGGCAATGTAAGCAAACCAGACAAATTCTAGTCTCAAGAAGCTAATAAAGGCAAAAAGCATTTGGGTCAACCAACTAAGTGTCATGGCTTTTGTGGATTAGCGTGCATTATTTTTTTAAAGGGGCAGCAGATTTGCATCAGAGGTTTCTTTGGTAATTGAGGCAGGAAAAAAGGATGCTACATCGTATGAATCTTTATGAAATAGTTCCTGCTATTGTCTTTAAGGGCACCCTTTTACAAATAAAAAGTGAGTACACAAAAACATGTATTGAAAACTAATCTCCCCTCCCCCAACACTATGTAAGCACTGTTCAAAGCTCAGTCAAACCATGCAAATTCACCAGCGTACTGGTCCTCTCTTCATGAGACTACGGAGGGCGAGTGATTATGATTGACCATGTGAGAGGAAGGGGAAGACTGGCCCCGCCGTGACGCAGACTCAGGACTGCTCGAGACTCCGTCCTTCGCAGCTTTAATCTGCAGCCATGTATCCCCAAGTGCTTTGGCAAAGTGGTCATCAACTGATCCTGTGATGGACACCGAGTTTGCCACTGGCTCAGGCTCCTTGTAATTCTTGCCAAGGCTTCGGCGGAAGTGCTCTTCCACCACCGGGTCACAGGCAGTGGTAGCTGGTGGGGAGAGGAGGCAGAAGAGGCGTTATCTCAGCGCAGAATCCTGGCACCAGTACTGCCTTCAAAACCCGTTTTCTCCCACTTCCTTATCATGTCAGCATAAAGAAAGAGTTCTTTACATCATTATAGACTGGTAGTGAAGGGGGTGGGGAAGCAGAGGGAAGGATTTAAAATGAAAAAAAAGAGATGGAGTCAAACATGTTTGCATTTCTGTGACCTGCACCAGGTAAGCATTTTACATATAATTACAGTTCTCCCTCAGGCTAGTAACAGCTACAGCTCTGATTCTATGGAAACCCTCTCCCGAAACAATCACACAGAACTTGAATTAAAGATGGAAACAGTTCTTTAAAATCACCTCCCAAGCCTGCTGAGACCAGCAGATGGGAGGACACCACATTCTCAATGATGGCATGCCAAAAGCTGATTCCAGGCTTTCATCTTACTTGACATACTTGTGCCAGGAGCCAGCCACAGAATCGCTACCTCTGCCTTAGGTACTGTGGGCACTGAAATGGCATGATACTACTACAAGAGGAACAAAGAACCTTAAAAACCAGCTTTTGAATGAAGATACGAAAAATTCCTCAGACCAAAGATGAGAGAGTTGCAGTTTTACAATTTAGAAACAGTATCTGTGTGTCCAAGTGAGACTTATCTTTCAAAAATACTTAAAACTGTCAGGATCAATGCCACTGTCCTTCGTACTACAGAAAGGCTTGATTGATCCTAAAATAAATGTGTCATGCACAAAGACCTCTTCAAGTGACAAGAGACAAGTATGTTCTGAAAATATTTACAACTCTTGCAAAGCCCATGTAAATACAGCTGGGGTCTCAATGAAGCAGCTCTCCTTAGACAAGTAACAGCACTTTTCTAGAAAAATTCCAACATCTTAGGTCTGTAACTACTGACTTCTCTAAAAGTGCAGTATATCCTCCAGGGTCTCACTTGAGCTTCTAATTCCAGTTTTCAGCAATACACTGATCTGTATATATGATACATAATAATAATTATCATCATCTTACTACTGACTTTCAGGTTCCTACCCACGTCACACTGGTGCTCTTACACTGACATATTCGGGCTGATGAAGCCTCACTGCCGTGAACTTTGGGAAATGCTGCATGTCAGAGCGATGCATCAGCAGGTGTGTAACTTGAAATGAAAGGGCTGTTTTCCCCTGGCTGCACAGTGAGAGAAAGTGAAGAGAAACATCGGAACGTTTCCCAGTAAGTGCTGCGTGAAAAGATTTCATGAGAAGTACAAATTGCACAGGAGGTAGAACTCTAAAGCTCCCTGGTTGGGTTGCTACAGCAACTGCCCTGCAAAGCTCTTTGTGCTCTCCATGCAGAGAAAGGTGGAGGGTATGTGCTTTGGAAGAGGATTTGTATCTGCAGGAAAAGATTTTCATGACTGCAGCTGAATCATAAAAGCCTACTGACTACAGAAAAACTGGGGAAACTACAGCTCCTAAAATAAGAGCATGGCTGGATCTGCTGATCTTGTCTGCTGTTTGTCAGACTAAAATAAACATAATGACTTATTTGTCTGTGTAGGGTGTTAAAAAAGAGCACCTCTCTCCCCCTAATTTTGAATCGGTAGTTTCTACTGTGGCACAGGACTGATGGCTAGAAAGACTGCAGAGGGGATCTGCAGTCTACACGTCTCTGGGTAGGCAGGATACAAATAGGTTACTACATCAGTGCCTACACAGCTACGGTCAGCAAAACAATCCTCTCCTCCTCAAATTCTAACCAAGCAGTTAAGAGTGCAGACATGTGACTTACTACTAGAGGGTCTCCTGTAGGCGGGCATTGCTGAACCGCAGCCACTGTGAGCAATGGGGCAGTGAGAGAGGTTACAGTTCCGGTTGTTCGCAGAAGCACACGTGATTACAGATGGACGGTTCTAATGTGGAAGAAAAAAGAAAACTGTCACTCACTAAGGCCATCAGCCACCTTAGCAGAAATTCTCTGCATCAGCACTTGAGATGTACACTGAACTGAATCCCACCGGTGAAATAACCCATAAATTGTCCGATTCAATAACACATATCACACCCCAAAACATTCAGCTATTATTTCCTTGTCTGATTAAAAACCAAACCGAAACACACTGTATTTCCATAATGGTCTTAAGTTATTTCAGTGGCAAGCAGCCATATAGAAAAAGGGCAGTGTAAAAGCAAATCACTGAAAGCACCCCAGTGATTTTACAGTGACTTTCAACTTCACAGGCATTACATATGCAGAACTAAATGTCAACACATTAAATATTTGTTTCATTCTGTGTCCACATATCCTTGTGACTCCGGGACTCAGAAGGGCTTTACAAATTTTACAGGTATTTGTCTTCTTAGTGTTAATCACGTTGTAATGTTATAATTTTTCATTCATCAGTGAAGTTTTCCTAGCCTGACAGTCTATATTCCATCCTTCAGCCACAAAACAATAAGCCCCTAAGATGTAAAATATGAAGAGCTCCCAAGCGAGTCTTGACCGCAGGCACTCCTGTTGTAACCGATCTGCCTCTCCAGCACCACTGGCAACATCATCCTTTTTCATTCCCAACACGTGCAAATTCCCCAAGTGTCTGTTCACATAATCTTAATTCCACAGTGTATGCTTGGTACAAAGTACAAACATAAACCACTCATCTTAGAGTTGTTCACTATGTGAATGTTACATTGAAACAAGGCCTCCGGAAATGTCCTGGTTTCTCCAGGTGGCTGAAGGGAAATAACACAGGTACTGAACTATTTTTGCTTTGCATCTTTGGTGTATTCTATAATGCAAGTAGTCCATTTTGCTACACTCAATGCAAGTTAATTGTTAAACGTCCAAAAGATTACGAGAATTCATACAATTAACACAGTTTTAATTTTTTGTTCATTTTACGAATCTGTGCAGCAATCCCACAAAATCACATACTTTACCAACCACCATACAAAGTCATCAAGGAAGGAAAGAGTTTTCCTTGTGTAGTGGTACTTTAGGCTACACAGAGTGAGAGCGAGACCAAAGTAAGAGAGATGAGCCTTCAAGGGGAGGTTTAACACTATTTGTCTAGACACAACAGGAATAGCGCTATTTACATCTTATTTACTTTTTTTACTTTGCTGTCAGGGCAGTTAAGAAAGAAAGTGAAGTATTTGATTTTTCTGTAAGCAGTTCACGTGTGAAGTATTTATTTTCTTTTCATAGGGGCCCAGATTTTGTGCATCTGTGAAGCAGTGTTGAGGAGCATATACACGCTTATTGCTTCAGAAGGGTCTTCTAGAGATGCAAGAGGTGGGAAGCAGGGAGAGACATGTAATAGAAGAGCTCATCTCAAGAATGCCTGTACCAACACCACAAAGGATCCAAGAGACAGGATCAGGCACCTGACAGAGTTCTGTGTGTACAGCTGCATTGAACAGACTATACATATTTATATGAAAATATTGAGATGAGAATTTCTGACTACAGCAGCCAAAGAACCCTCTGCTGCCTCAGATAAGAAGGTTCTTCCCCCCCCCCTTTTATTAGAAACAAAGTCAGATGGAATCCCATTCAACATTTTAAGACTAAAAACAAACCCACAAATCATTAAACTAGGGTTTCTCATTTTCAGTACACCTTTTTCTTTGTATGATTTCTACTCTGGGCTCTTAGCAAGGTCTTACCTCAACATCCTATTTTCCCAAGAAAATAGATTGTAATCTAGCTCAAAATGTCAAAGATAACAAAAGAGAGAGGAATCCGGTCATGGGCAACAGGAATCAGCCCAAGTGAAACACACCAGCACAGAGGAGTGTCAGTGGTGCGAGCTGCTAAGCGCAGACGCAGCGGTAACGCTATCAAAGGGCAGCAGTGTCGTCAGTGGAAGCCTGTCCCTTCCTCCTCTGTCATCACCCAACGCCGAGAGCAAAGAGGAGCCGTTCTGCACAGAACAATAACTCTGCAATCTGCGTGCCAAATGACTGCAAGATATCAGCAGCACTAGTGTAAAGCTCAGCGTTTTGGCACAGAAACATGTAAAAGCCCAGCGTGCACAGCCAGCCACCGTGAAAAAGCTGTACAGTTGATGTAACGGCTCCAGTGAAAAGAAGCTTTCATAAATTGCATATGAAAAATCCCAGCCTCCGAAAGATCATCCACTCCAAGTGTTTACCCTTTGCATCACAGCCAGGGAGGAAGGAAGGGGAGGAAGGACAGAAGGAAGGAAGAGCTTGGGTACACGAGCCAGTTTAATATCTCGACACAACTCAATTATTTTGCTTCATCTCTCCACTTGTGGGAGGGATAAAAAGCAGGTCTGACATACAAGGAAATTTATTGTATAAACTGCATAGACATGGCTCATCTTCACCAGTGCTGAAGGAAAACAAATCCAATATACAAGATGGCAAGCCAAAAGCCAAACAGGCAAAACCAAACCACTCCAGCATATGGAAATAAACTATAAAATAATCAAAAATCATTGCTTTGCTTTAGGAAAAGTCATTAGGAAGTAGTGATAAAACATTGCTCTGAAGCACACAACGAATACTTTTGGCTGGCTAAAAGAACTAAGGTCATTCCAGCTTCTTTCACCTGGAAAACTCTGTGCAGAATTCTCCTTTATGCCCTTTCTGTCTTGCACCTCTTTTTCAGCAGTCCTGGCAGGAGAGAGGCAGGGCAGAGGGGAGGGAAGCACGCACTGGTTGGAAAGAGGAGTACAGGTGAACACCCTGTGAACGCCCCCGCCACTTGGGAACTGCCTCAGGTACTGCCTAGCAGGTACTGGAGCTTCGCTCAGCCACAGACTCTGCATTCCCATTTAAAACACAAGTGTTCCTTCACAAACTCAGCAAAGCATCAGAAAAAGCACGACTGCCAAGAAATCTATGACAGATACATCTAAACATCAGCGATTTATTCACATTAAAAACAATGAGCTGTGTCATTCATTGTGCATTTTTAACACACATTTTGCCTGAAGAATAGCATCGCCTACCTACTGTAACTCGCAATACATTCTGCTTAAACCCGGGCAGCCCTCCTTGTGTCTACAGCAAAGATTCCTACAACCACCCAGCGTTCCTTGTCAACCCAGAAGCCAGTACCTGCTGCCGTTCCACAGAAGTCAGTGTAGGTGTGATGCCAACTGTTCGGGTTGCATCCATGCTGTTTTTGGTCAGTGCTAGAGGTTGATCCATGGTCAAGCTTGGGATTGAGGCGTACATGTGATTGGCGTGAAGGCTCATCGTCGGGGCAGCAGCCCTCTCTATTGGGCTGCGACTCCTCTCTCTGTGCTCCTTCCGGTAATCTCCATTGGCAGTCTTGTTTCTAGAACATGAAAGAAAAAAAAGGTCAAAGGCCTGACGATTGTTACAAGCTATGATGAGATATGCAACGTTAAATCCCCTTAAGAAACACGAGGCAATGCAGTTTGCTTGGTTTGTGAGGAGGGGCAGAGAACCCTCAGGGAGGTATCCCTGATCTAGCCAGCCACTTCCCAGCAAAGATAAGCCAATGATTTACATTTGCAAGCTCTGGCAACCAACAGTTTTCTTCAGCCTCGAATTTCTTCTGATACTCACTGAAATGCACCAAATTAAAGTAACAACTGATCATGATTTGTTAAGATCAGATACCTCCTCATTTAAGGTACTATCGATCTCGCTCTGCCTCCTAACACTGCAATATTCTCTAAGCTTTGCTGGAGCCCAAGGAAAGTTTATTTTACTCAAAAGACATGGCTGATATCAGCAAAACGCAGTGAGTCAAGGCAGGAAGCAAAATGTTCAGAGTAGAAAATGAAGGTAAAGCAACTACTCTGCACTTAGAATCATTTAATTACAACTCTTCTCTATAAGTAATTTCAAACTACTACTGAACGGTAAATCTCAGTAGATGTACTCACATAATTAGCCCATCATTCACTGCAATTAAAATAATACTGATTTTGTACTTAGGTATGAGCTATTTCAGTTTCCATACAGCAATATAATTGTCATTAAAGGGGAAGCAGTAAATCAAAAGCAAGGTATTTAATTCATACTGCTGAAGGTTCGTAACGTAAGAATGGGGTGAGTGGCATTCCAGAACATACCAGTATGGTACTGGTAAGAGTAAACACACAGCAGTACCTCCTGCCTCTGTGTCAGTCTGCCTGTCACAGCAGAAAGGTCTAGAGGAGAAAGCTTGTTCTATGGAAAATACAGTCTGTCTTTGGCAGGCTCCTGGAGGAATAGTGCAGTGTCTTACATGTCCTGTGTGTTAAGTGGGCAAAATCCATTTACAAGGGGTTCCCCCCTACTTTTTAAAGCATACCATAGCAAATTAATATGCACGAGCAACCTTTAAAAATGCTCTGATGAAGATTGGGGAGGGACAGAAAAGGAAGGGAAAAATGCTTTCTGTAATGCTAAAAAGTAACATGTACTAACAGTATTCAATACTGAAATAAGTTACAGTGCCAAGAAGCTACTGCCTATTTCAATGTCTGAGAAAGTCTCTTGAAAAGCAATGCTAACAGCTGAAGGGAAAAAGAAAACCCTGCCAACACAAGAAAATAAGGAGCCCCAAATCTTATCAATGAGAATACTACAGAAGAAACTTGCAGGTTTCAAGTTCGTGCCCTGCCCCTAACCCGCCGCAGCCGTGCCGCAGGGAGATCCTGAACTCCCACAGCGGGTGTGTGGGGATGCTCTGCTGCAGGCCTGCCCTGGGAGACAGGGGTGCTCGCCTAGTGCACAGCATCTGTTTAAGCGCCTTTTGAAACCATGTAAACTTTTAGCCTCAACAGCATTCCGTGGCAATGGATTCCACAGATTAAATTACATCCTCTGTTAAGTACCTTTTCTTCATGTGCTCTTTTTATTTCTTTTTAACCTAAAATCTAACGGCTTGGTCTTCTGTTGCCCTAGTTCTTGCATCAAGAGAGAGAGAAAGCCATCACTGCCTGCTTATCATCTTCATGCCACTCCTGAGCTCATCCTTCTGCTTAACAACTCTTTTTCTCCAGGGTATTGCTTTCTTCTGATAAAACCTGGTCCCACACCTTTGTCATCCTTGTGGCCCCTCTCATGTCAGAGCCAGAAAAGCGATCATCTGTCTTGAGGGCGCAGATCTTTGCTGTATTCAGAGCAGGACCTTTGCTGAAATAATCACAAGTCTCCAGTGCTGTTCTTCAGCCTGCTGGAGAGTCACTTGGCTAAGTCAGAAATCTGCTATTGCTGCCTGGATCAAAACTCAACTCATTTATCACAGTACAAGGTAGGGTTAACATGATAGCAGGCAACCAGTGACTGGAGAGCCTCAGGACACAGCTCATTCTCTGTGCCAAATTCCCCTGACAGCCTTAGGAGGGAACAGCCAGCAGAGTATCAACACAATTTGTAACCCTTCGCATCCCCCCCTCTGCCCTCCCCGCCTATCGTTTGTCCCTTTAACTAATTACCAATTAGCAGTTGCAGATTAGCAGAATCCACCATAAAATCTAACTAACCTTTTAGGTTTCACAGCTGGTGCTCAAGATGCTCTCTGAAAACCATGTGTTTCTTCAATCCTTCTTTGCAGGCCAGACTCAGAGACAATAAAGCAGCACACAAACCACCCGGAAACGCATTCTCACAGTGCGACGTTTCAGTCTTTCGCCAGCTTTGGTACCGTTTCAATTCACAAGACTACTCTGCAGCCTCACCATTCAGGAGAGAGAAGTTCAGATGGCATTGCTCTGAGCTCACGGCTGGTGCAAATGTGTGACTCAACGGCAGCACAACAGACTCTATATTTAAAGTACAGTAGCCTCGTCTTGAATTGCACCACTGAACCCAGCCACCCAACACACCAAACCAATCCTCACCACCCCCGAGGACGCGAGCATGCAACTTCACAAACAGCGCGCTGCTGGGAAATAACACACGAAAAGACACTGCTGAAATCATTGTTCAAGTTGTTTGTTCAAGGCTCATTCTTCTTGCTGCAATGCAGCATCTTTGGTGGCTGCAAGGGAAAACCTTACTTTCAACTCAATATTATCTGGTCTGCTGCAATGTAAATAGCCATTTGGAGGCTGCAAAACCACACACAGCTCCAGCGGATTCCTACTTTTCACTGCCTCAAAGGAAAAAAAGAATTCCTGTTCAGAATGATTGTATTTTGTTTTAATAAGCGCAAACTGATTTTCAAAGGAAAAACTTTGTTTTCTCCACCACAAATACCTGTTAAATGAAACAAAAAAATGTAGATACACCAGTTTTTTTTTTTTTCTTAGAACTGGGATTTCAGCAACTTAGTGCTGCATTGGGGGGGGCAGGGGGGGGACCTCTCAAGTGATCAGTGATGAACAAATGTACTGGATTCCCAAGCAACAAAAAAATTTTCATTTTACACAACAGCGCCTATTTCACTCATCCTCACTTTAAACAAGAAGCCACAGCCCTAAGTATTGGTGAACTGGTAGTTTTGCTGCCAACAAAAATAAATACTGAACTTTTCTGCAAAGATTTTTGGAAGAAGGCACCAAGAAACTGGGAAATGGGATCAGTCTGACGCCAGGAAGCACAGCACAGTAGGCAGACCTTCCCTAAAGATACCTAAAACTATTGAGTTATCTCAGCAATCTCAGCAGACCACACCCTAACCCTTTCTGGAGGCAAATTACTCCCTCTTCCTAAATTAGAACAACTCCTCTTCCAGGCAGGGAACAGTTTATACTCTGCTCCTCGGAAATCCTCTCTTCATCTACCTTCAACTATACAATATTGGCAAACAAGGAAATATACCTGAAGCTTCTGCCTCCACATTAGATACTTTTTTTTCTGAGCCCAGCTGAGAATTTTACAGCACCCTGTAGAATAGTAACATGATAGCTCTGCCCTTGTGAAAATATACCAGCACTTCTGAGTCCCTCCTATTTAAATATAAATAGCAAATCCTACAGACATCTGACTCCACTTGTGAAGCAATTGTACATAGTTATTTATAAGAGTATTCATTAACTTCATATGATTAAATAATTTTAGTTTAAAATGTAACTTTAAAAGTAATTTTCTATTAGAAACTGAAAGTTTGTTACATTTTTTAATTATTATTGAGAGAAGTCATTCTTGTTTCAATATTAGATGCTTTGAAGGGCAATCAAAATCACACGTGTTTGAAGATAATTATATTCCACATGCACTGAACAAGTACAGAGATGCACCTCTCAGCTGAAACATAAGGGCAGAAAATTACAAAGAAGGCTTTCTGACCATGTTTGAAAAATAATTTTAAAATACATACTACAAATAAATCCAGCTGTCCAAACAGCTTTACCATCCCCCTACTCCTCTTTGCCTTAAAAATCTGCATATGTACCTCTGGACTCCATCTTCAGCCGTGAATATGCCAGTGCGTCTCCACTGGCTGAAAAAATAGCCAGCAAGGAATATCAGCGAGAACCCAAGCAAACATCTGGCAGCAGGATGCTATTACATCAGCCATACCCATCACCCCTACTTCCCCTTCTAACAGAGGTATTCAAGCTGCTTGCAGGTTTGTTTTACCAAAATTATACATGATTCCAACCTTAAATTCATTTCTGCAACACTTGAAAAAACAGACATTGTTTTCCATGTTTCTCCCCAATGAATCATAACCCAGGCTCCGGCACTTACCAAGCATCATGTGCTCGGATGAATGTCATACCAAAACCACACACATCCTGACTCTCAGCTGAAAGTCTGCTTCACTTTGCTTCTAAATAATGTTTGTTAATTGAAAGCAATGTTTCAGGTCTCCTCAGCAACCAGTTCCAAGGTAACTAAAATGCATTGTTCTTAACTTTTTGTTGTTGTTGTTGTACAACCCTTAAATGCGGCTGTTCTGTTCGCTGGCACAGAGTGGCGGTAATTCACACTCATCCTACAGGAACAGCCTAACTCTGCCAACTGCTTAAGGAAAAGGAAAAAAAAGAGGCCCACCGAAGGGGACAGCTTTGCCTGCACTCACTTCCAGCCTGCAGATCCTTCAGGAACAGATGCCAAAAGTATTACTGTACCTCCCAGTGAAGAAATCACAGACGTTTCACACTCCCTTTGGCAGAAACAGAGCTCTAACTTGAAATGGCTGTACTGCAGGAGGGGGTTTCGCTTGCAGAAAGAACAAGTATCCACTTACAGCGCCTTTTAATGATCATGTAAGATGTTTTTCTTTATACGAACACAATCCATACTACTGCTCAGAGTAAACTTTCATTTGTGTAACCTAATTCAAATACGATTTTAATATTTTCAGCATCTTTATAATATTAGTTTTCTAACATCTTTTACTGTATTTATTCACAAACCCTTAAGTCTGAAAGAGGACAGCTGCTTTTGTTAACGACTACTGAAGGATTTATAATCCTCTGATATAAAATATCTTCTCCACATGATGGAGATGATTTCCTGCAAAAGTATCTACTTGCACACATTAATTCTGTTACTGTGGGGTGGGAAAACAAGAATTTAAGGTGATATTTGAAATACAATTACATATATCCAGAAGGAAAAATCCTAAAGTTCACCTACTCAGGATTTTTTAAGCAATCCAAATTCACTAAAAAACCCCAAACAAAACCTGAAAGTATTAGCAGTTTACTCTTTGAGTGTCAGCCAATTATCTGAAGAATTCATAACATGAAAAAATACTCCAGGCAGCCCAATACACTCTACAAACCACATCTACTGTGAATGGCTGCTCCCTAAATACATGGCCCTTTTTCGTCTTGTCATCCCATTTTATTAGCTTCTTCTTCCCTGTGACTTTGAGTAGCCTTCTCCTTTTATGGCTTGGTACTCCATCCCAAAAAAAGCTTTCAAGTACTCAACTTGCAAGAGATGATTGTTTTTGCAAGAATCACTTCCTCCACAGAATCTGGCTATCTGGATATGGTTTCCTGAGGAAGATAAAGAAGGCCCCCCACCCCTTCCCCGCTCTGCCCTTGCTGGGGTTTAAACATCATCTGCGCAGTATATTTCCCCCTGCAGGAAATCCTTTGGACAAACCAAAGATCGCGTTCAGACCAAGGCACAGCTAAAGCTGACGACTGCTCTTCCATTAAAGCCTTTCTCGAAGCGGCACCACAGCAGCCCTGGCTCCTGCAGTGGCTCTGGAGGCCTCCACAAGAGCAGGCTGCTCGCCAGCCGGCTACAAAGGGGTTCTGTAACCCAGGCTGGAGCTGGCAAATCCTCCCAGTTCTGCCCCCATTCCAGTGCGGTTAACAAGGAAAGAGGGAGGCGGATAAGTCTTTACTTGCTGCCTCAGGCTAGAAACAAGGCAGCAAAGGCACCCAGGATTTTAAGCATTGCCTCAAAGCTTCTCCAGCCACCAATAATTAAAACTAACTCTTCCCAGAAAAGAGTTTTTGGTTTTTTTTCATATTTCAACTTGAGCACCAGGCTCGTTTGGAGAATTAAGCATCATATTTACACAAGTTCTGAGTCAGAAGTACCCATGCACCAACCGTACCTGTTCTTCCCTGCTCCTCTCTAATCAGAATTCTGGAGTTCCTTCCCTTAAAAATTTCAATTAATGAAAATTTTTTTCTGGCTTAGTGCTACAGCCAGTGGAAAGACCTTTGAGATGAGAAGTCAAAATAAAAACACAGAAAACATACTGACAAGAAAGAGGATAATCTTACATATAAACAAACATAGGTCAGGCTTTCCATATTTATCCGCACCAAACAAGATCTTCAGAGATAAAATCTGGGACCAGATAGTTACTTGCAAATGTAATCAACCAGGAGAGCAGATTTCACAGTAAAAGAAATAAATTAATAATAAGCTGTGAAATGCATAAAGAAGCATCCCATTACTGCCTTCCTGCACCAAGCAAAAATATTCAGATACAGAAGAGCTTCCCTTCCTGACGGCTTTGTGTTCACAAGTATGAAAGAATGCAAGAGAACCGCATGATGTAAGACCTTAGTCAAAAGCCAAACCCACAAAACTGAAATCCAGTGTACAGTAAAATCAATTAACACAATCTCAGATCCTACTTATTCTTCTCACTGGAAATTTTTGTTACTGTTTAGCCATCCTTGCTCCAGCACTCCTAGGATTGTTTTAAAAGGTAGCACTGGTTGCTTTCTAATGGCAATCACTCATTCCATCTCTAAGTAAAACTCTGGGATTTATTAAATGAAAAATTACGTCACTGCTGGAACACATGCATACACACACAATCCAGAAATGGTGACAAAGTTACTGCACTGCAATAGATACAAACTGCAGGTTACCTGTAAAAATCAAAGCCTGTAATTCAACTTAAAAAAAAAAAAGACAAAAAAAATTACCTGTGCTCACCCCCTGACTGCTCTGCTCTGTACTTCTACCGCCAGCTCGCTCAACTCCAAACCTCCTACATTTAGGCTCTCACTCTGTGTGGTGCACCTGATGGCTCATGTTAAACTACCGTAATTTTTTGAAGAGGTTTTATGTGAGACCATACCAGAGACGTCAACAGCAAAATGTTAACATGTAACAAATATCTGGAAAAATTCTGAAATGGAAAGCAATCTCATCAATTCTGCTGAAGTAACTGTAAGTATGAATTAGTCTGTTAAGAAAATTAAATCTTTTTTTTTTTTTAAATCACTAATGGCTCAAAACGTGGAGCCAGAACAATAGAAAGTTCCAGCATTTCAGTATCACCACAACAGCAAGTGCCTAGGTATAACTGGACATTGCACTAACTATAAAAAGTTTCCTAAAATGCCCTATGATTTCTGGAGCGTAAACTCGAGCCCATTTTGTCTCCTGCAAGTTGTGTTTAACTGTATCTAGATGGAAACCAGCAGTTGAGTACAACTCCCATCAGCTCTGACTTAGCTTCCAAGGACTGAAGACAAAAAATATTCAGCCTCCTGCCCATCTCATTGGCCAAAGAGGAGAAACTTTCTGGTCCTCTAACCAGCATCACTGGTTTCCCCGTTCTAACTCCTGTCTAACAGCTGTCAGAGGAACAGCACATTTCTTGGAAAAGAGACAGAAGTAGCAACCAACCCTTTAAGATTTATCAGACTCAGCCACCTCCCCATAGCCCTCTCTTCAAAGAACAACAGGCCTTTGAAAAACCTGCACAACACACTGGAAAAATGCTGAAGTGAAGAACTATTTCTGCCAACCGTGAAGACTAAAAGACAGAAGATGTGAAGGTTTCAGAAGCTGAAAAGGGGTCTGCAGAGGATGCGGTCTGTCTTTAGAAGACGCTGCTACTACAGTTACAGAGAGAGCTTTTTGTGGAAGATAGTTGCAGTAGAACTGCAAAACTCAGACATATCAACACTCAATCCTATGGTTGCCAGTCAGGACCCAGAACTAAAGCTTCATTTCTAGCTGAAAAGTAAACTATACAGGAGTCAGCATAGTATCTGGGGTGCTTGAAGGCACAATAACCTTTTTCTGAGAAAGTCAAATGAAGCCAGTGAAACAGAGCGGAGCCTGCCAATGTTCACAGCTGGAGAGCAAGTCAGGCTACTGCACATGTTGGGAGGAACAGAACATGATGTGGAAAGGCAGGTCACCACTGGAACGGACACTGAAAGTATCCACGCAGAAGTCTGAACTGTTTCATGCCCGTAAGGCACTCTGAATGCTTGGAGGGCAAAAACATCCAGAAAAGCAAACGATCAAAGATGAGGTTAAAGGGACACTCCAAACTTTCCCCAGAATTTCTAACAAGTGGGAAGTCTGACAGCATAAGGAAAGAGCAAAGAGGCTTCCATGAACACAGCTGGAAGGTCAGAGAGGTTACTGGAAAGATTCAGAGGCAGCTGTAAAATGATTAATTTGTACCCAACTGCAATGCCCACCCAAACACCTCTGGCAGACATTTCCTTTTCTGTTCTACCAATTCATGCGCTGGGTCACGCGCAGCTTTTATAATTCAGCCATATTAACATCCTTTTGAAGTTAAACTTGGCACACGCAACAAACCTTTTATACTCAGTCACTGGAAAATACTGTAAATACTATTTATGATCATACAGAGAAAACTACGGGCAAATGTCAAGAGAAAGCTTGCAAATAAAATAGACACAGCAGTGGGTCATGTCCTAGTGCAACAAGATTAACCACATACATGTGTGCTCAATATTGCCAGGGTACATCAGTCTGTTCTGCAGGCTCTGGGAAAACTTGGTAGTGTTGAAACTCAGTGGTGAAACTGTGCAGAACTGTTAGAAGAAATAAAAAACGGCAGTTACATTTTCTTATAATATTTTCTGGGTAGTTCCTTACAATATTTTCTACTTTTCAATTTGGAAAAAATACTTTCATTCACCACTCAATGCCTGTCATGGAACTATTTTTGTAAAAGTGAGTACCAGATTAAGTCAATCTGTGAACCCCAAATTCCCAAAAGTTTATGGGATTTTATTTAGTTCAACCACCTAAAAGACTGCATCAGGTAGAATCTTAAGGTAGAGAAGCAGATTAATAATTTTCTTCAAATAGATGATACAGGGAGTAAAATATCAACAACATAAGAATGACAAGTTTATTTGCTAAGATTTTTAAAATACAAGCCAGTCTCTCAAAATAAGGTCACAGTGGTGGAATTAACTGTGTCAAATTTTCAGGAGATAGGATTACAGAGCTTTCTTTTCCAACTCCAATGGTTCTTATGAGAAAGAGGGAAAAGTGCCTTTAACACTTAAAAATCACGGTCTCTATCCATCAGATACACAATGTAACACTAGCTGGTATGAAGCAGGAAAAGCTGAGAAAGTACATTAGTTCACTTTCAGACAGACATGTCAAAAATTCTCAAAAGAATCCGAGGCTTTGGACCTTTAGACTGAAAACAGTGTTCTAATAACTGCTTTTAAGAAATGAGATTTTTTAATGGGATATTCTATAAAAGAAATAAACATTTCATTAAAAGTTTATTGCAACTGTTTGTAATTGCTAATAAAATCTGAATTACTGAAACCTCTAAAAGCACATTATAAATAACAGCTTCATTATATTTTGCACAACTATTCTTACCAACATAATAATTCCTTTGAAAAGCTGATGCCCAAACCAACCACAGCAGCAGCAGCAAAGTGTTTCAAAGGGTACTTCTGCAGCAAAGGCACCCCAGTTAACCATCAAATTCTACAGTGAACAGTATCCTCTCACAGAAACTTCTGGTTTAAGGGAAACTTTAGTTAGAAAAGCAAATCACAAGCAAAAACGTTTGGGGTTTTTTTATTTCCCCCCTTTTGAAAAGACTGATTTATGAACACTAAAAGTTACTGATTAGAAGTCTGCCAGTAAGATTGATGAAGCATTGTCCCTTACCATTCAGATAGCAACACGCCAGCCACTATGAACAGCTCTGACAGACAAGGACTTAAAGACAGGACTCTGACAGGAACATAGGAACCGACCTTCACTCGGCTGCTGTGTGCGGCTCCCCCGTTATTCAGACAGAATCACAGAATGTTAGAGATTGGAAGGGACCTCGAAAGATCATCCAGTCCAATCCCCCTGCTGGAGCAGGAACACCTAGATCAGATCACACAGGAACGCATCCAGGCGGGCTTTGAATGTCTCCAGAGAAGGAGACTCCACACCCTCTCTGGGCAGCCT
>WKFP01014842.1:3367551-3382470 GCA_011057875.1 Pterocles orientalis | reverse complement strand
TCATCCTCGTGGCTCTGCGCTGGACTCTCTCCAGCAGTTCCCTGTCCCTCTTGAACTGAGGGGCCCAGAACTGGACACAATATTCCAGATGCGGTCTCACCAGGGCAGAGCAGAGGGGGAGGAGAACCTCTCTTGACCCACTGACCGCCCCCCTGCTGATACACCCCAGGATTCACAGGCACCGCACGTCTGTGCCGCATTACAGACCACATGCAGCAGCCAGGCTTCTCCCCAGGTGCCTTGGGAAGTTTTTCTCATGGCTGACCAAACCCACCCACCCCGTTTTCTCTCCGACCAGGTACCCTGCACCCGGGGCAGCACCACGGAAGGAGCGCAGCCCAATGCCCGGCCCAGGCGGGCAGAGGTGCCACCTGCCTCCCCGTGCACGTCCCGCTGCAGCGAGGGACAATATCACACTGGGGATGAGGTCTCAGAGAGCCGCTGGGCTGCAGGGGCTGTTGACAGTGTTGGCGGAGCTTCGTAAGAAATGTAACGGTCGACTCGGGGTCAGCCGAGCGATATCTGCTGCCACTAAAGTCTGAAGGGCCTGGCTAGACCCGGGGATCCTGTCCAGCCACACCACGGCTGCCGAGCCGCGGGGGAGCAGACAGACAGCCGAGGCCAAACCCCGCAGGCTCCAATGGCGGCAGAGCCCTTTTATTTCCCTTCTCATCTGCTCGCGGGAGAACTCCTCACCCAGAACCACACCCGCCCCTTCCCAGCGCCGGCGGGGAGGCGGGGGCCGGGCCCGCTCCTCACCCCGGGGTGAGCGCTGCCCGCCTTCCCCCCGGCCCGCCCGGGGCCTCACCAGCCTAGCGAGCGGCTGAGGCGCCGCGCCGGCCCCGCCGCCCCGTCACGATAAGAGTCCCCGCGCCCCGCCCGCCCCGGAGCGGCCTGAGGCGGGACGGCAGGACGGGGCCCGGGCGCTGGACGGGGCACACACCACCCGAGATCCGCCAGCGCCTTCCCCCCGCCTCAGGGGGCTGGCGCTCGATACCTCCAAGGTCCCTTCCAACCCCAACCGGCCCGTGGTGCTGTGAACTCGCTTTTGGGAACGAGGAGCTGGAACCCAGCGGCGCCTGGACCTCGGAGTCAGCACCACAAACGGGGAAAGGGGGCGGGTGGAGGGGGAGAGGGCCCGGGGCGGTCAGAACAGCCCTCGGCACCGCGGCCGGCCGCTGGGACCAGCCCTCAGCCGCGCAGAAGGAGCCCACACTGGGGCGGGGGGTTTCAGGCCGCAGCGCAGCTGAGAGAAAATGAAAGGAGCCTGTCCCGGCCAACGCTCCGCCTGGGGAAAAAACCCCAGAAATTAATGTAACGTTTTATTCCAAACCTTATCCTTACAGAGTCACTGTCTATAGCAACCGTGTCCATAACACTCCAACTCTCAAGAGTGCAACTTTCTAGTAAATGGCACATCTGTCAAACTGCAGGAAACATCTGGGAAAATGGTTAAAAAAAAAAGAAACGAGATTAAACCTTTGTTTCCATATGGCTGGGATATACATCCAGCATGGGTTTGTAAATGTTGCTGGTTCTTTTCTTGCCTCTTGCTTCGCTATCAGACTCGGGGAGGGGTGTGGAATTTCACCCCAGGTAGGTATGACAATTTATGCCATGTCAAATTTATTTCTCTTTAATGAAAGTGGAGAACGGCCCCTTGGGTAAGAGGCCAGCAGCAGGGCTCAAGGGACGGGGGTTGTTCCTGTGTGCACAGAGCTCCCGACCCGTCCCACCGCGGACGAGTCCGTGTGCCAGGCTGGCATCTCTGTACAACACCATCACCCATCTTCTGCCTCCCAGGGCGGCCGGAGCCTTGAGGTGCCATGGAAGGCCATGCTGCTTTGCAAAAGAAGGAAAACGAAAGTGATGATGACATCAAAGCGGAATCCTGGAGGCCCTTCTGTTTGCACATGGAGACACCTGAGCTAACAGTGCCTGGTTTTTCAGGTACTTAAACATATACCTGAATTTTGACAGATCAGGTCGTTCTGTGAAGCACTGATAAGCTACCAATCAATTTTTAGCCCTGAAAGTGTTCATAACAAGCATTTCACATGTGCTGGGCTACACCCTCCTGAACCGAAAGGGACTTGAGTTCTTTCTGAAGTTCCCCCTTGGATAGGAACTTCTACAAAACTCCTGTTAAAATGGGCTGCTGATATCTGCAGTTAATATTTAAGTCCATCTCTGAAGGTTCAATTTAACATACATTTGTCAGAAACAATTCCAGAAAAAGTTTGTGTTGTGCATGATCTCTGTTAATATTAAGAAAATATATCTGATGGATTTGGTCATCAGTCAAGCAACAAACGCAAGAAAAAAAAGTAAATTAAGAAAAGCAGATTGAAACTTGCTCTGTAATCCTTTGTCCACTGTAATCAACAAGAGCCACATTGTAACAGCTCCACTGGCAGTACAGAGGATTTCAGCTTCAACAGGACCGCTTTGAAACACCAGGTTAATCCTGTAATACTTCAAAGTCATATTCGTGCCAAGAGAACTGAGTGAAGATGCCTGCAAGCAAATGAGAGACATTTTGGGTGTTCCGAGTTGTGTGTGTTGGTTTTTTTTTTTTTTTAATTCCAATTTGTCACAATAACATGACAGTGTAAACATATTTCTTAATACCACATGAAGTTTGGAACCAAAAGAGCAGTAGTTAGCAGCAAAGAACTTTTTCTGAAAACTCCCACGCTACCTCTGCAACCCAGCTGTGAATCTTTTCAAGCCCTGCCTGGAGCTGGAGCCAGCCTCCACCACAATGGGGATCTAGTTTCTGCAGAACATTTCCACACTGCATCTCAGCCGGGGCCAGCGAACGGTACAGAGAAAGGTGACAATCCTCCTCTAACAAGCATCATCGTTTATTGAGTACTTCAGATCTTATTTATTGAGTACTTCAGGTCCTTGAGTACTTCAGGTCCTTGCTTTGAGCTACCACAAGCTTGAAGAGTACACAGCTGACCCTTCTTTGAGCAGGAGGTGGGATGAAATGAGCTCCTACAGCCTGTCCTAACCCTAATCACTCTGTGATCTTTGGATCCAGGTAACTTTCAGGACACCTTAAGACAGACTTTTTTGAAAAGGATGCCAGGGTAGTTTCTATGACAGTGTCATTAAAGTGAGCAAACTCCAGTGGATATTCATGGTAAGAAACGCAGGACATGCAGCAGCTTCCAAGCTCCAGGAATCTAGCTGGGCTTTATGGATCAGATTTGCCATGATTCTTCACTGTAACAAAGTGAAGACACAACCCAGAATTTCAAACAGAAGTGTCTGGGTCTGTGTGGTTATGTCCAAAACTAACCGCCACCTTATGAGATACACATTGAACTACCTCACCCATGTGTAAACCTTGCTTTTGTTACAAGAAAAAGCCAAATTATGTATCACACAAAGGAAGAGATTATTCCTCAGACATCGAGTTAACAGCTGATGATTTTAATAGAAAAATCAATTGTCATTGCAATCCTAATGTCACCAAACCACACGGGAAATGTGACAGAGATTGAGGGGAAAATATTCCATTCACAAGCCTGCTTGTCCCAAACCAGAAATGCTAACTTTCAGCCTGAGGTACCCAACAAGCGAACAAAAATAACAGTCCCTTCCAAGGCAAATTCAAATGGTGAGTTACACATATAGTTTTACCAGTAACACAAAATCTGAAGTCCTTTGAAGATGTCAGTGACATCAATTCACTTTAACCTTAAATATTGATTCGATCCCACAATTTGCTGGCATACAAATGGTTTTCAAAATTGCTACACCGCAAGTACAAAGCATGAGCCACACTGTCCCTTGCTCAAAAGCAGTTAAGAGTTACATGTTTGTAGTTCCTACTAAAAATCAGAGAAGCAAAACCAGCCCGGTGTAATTAATTTTTTTTTTAAATTAAATTTTTGTGCTTTCACACATTTTCTCCTTTTCTCTTCTGCTTGGCAAACGAAATGCCATGAGAAGAAACTCCTCGGAGTCCTGCGTTCCCTGCAAGGACTCTTACGGCAGAGCTGGTGCCCGCTGGGAAAAGGCTGATGTCAGCTCTTAAGAGCTCCCTGCAAGGATAAAGGAGGCCTTTGTTTTCAGCTGAACTGTGAAAATGAGAAAATGCCTCCAGCCTGACAAACAAGAAACCCACATAACATAGGTCAGGCCTGAGACCTTCACTTAAAGGTACAACACACTTCCTGGCATCCCCCTGACATCACCATGCCCAGAGAGGAGAAATTCTGCACAGGACTCGCCATGAAGTGCCGCATACACCTCGGAAAGATAACGAATCAGCCTGCTTGTTAAGACAGACTGGATAGCTCTCCAGCCGCTTTACCCATACATAAAGCGCCTGTAATTCTTACATAAATCAAGTTCCTAATCACTCTTCTGCAAATCAAGGTGAATTTAGTGAAGTCATATGAAAACAAAGGCATGCTTCAACTTGAGGCTTAGAGTCAGCTTGCCTCTCCTTTACAAAGCACCAGAAAATAAAGCATGGTACAAAAAACACATTTTACTCCAGCAAGATTATACTTGAGCAAGTGCATTTGAAGTAGAACATTTGAGGGACATAAAAAAAAGTGTGAAATGCAAATAAAGGAATTTCATATTGTGATGCCTAGGTTTTAATTTGGGGTGGAAGTATTTGTTTTTCCCAAGTGAGGTGTTTAAGGGTATAGTCTCTATGACCACAAAAATACAGGAGCTGTATAAATACAGTCCAGTACACTGCCACAAGTAAGGCAGGCAGTTTCACATACTGATTTTTAAAAATTAATCCACAAGTTCTCAAGTATATTTTATAATCCTAAATCTGAGAATTACCTCCTCAGAAAAACAGAGCCTTTGAGAAGCTGTTCTTTGCACAGGAATTCCATCACATATTTCAGAAACACAGTCAGACTGCCAGCGCCTTTGATTCATTCTGCTCCAGAGACTGTACTTCAGTAGTTGTGTTTTCCATGATAAAAGCAAACATACCCGAGTACAGCTCAAAGAACCTAATCAAAGAGACATCAGATTTGCCACTGCTGAAGCACAGCAACTCTTAAGTGCTGGTACCCAAGAGTTAACATCAAATTGCTAACAAAAGGTTCTACCATTTATAATGAACCACAGCACACAATTCTTGTCCTATTTAATTATGTTTCCAATCACAATACGCTGGTGTCAAGACAATGAACATACAACTGCCTCCCAGCTCTACCAGCGCCATCAGAAAGACCCAAATGCCTGAAGGAGAGCTGCTCGCGGCTATGCAGAGTCCTGTCCTCCAAACAAAACAGACCTGCCCACCTAGACATGTAGAATAACTGAAGACATGCAGTCAGAGGACTATGGATTCAAGCACTGCTACATGGCAAAGATGTGCCATCCACAGCTCAAATACAACCTGGGGCAGCCATGCCCAGGAACAGCTTTTGTACAATCAACTCTTTCATCCTATGCTGCCCGGGGACTTTGTCCTGAAAAGTTCAAAATACACAGACTCTAAACCTCGTATTTATTGTCCAAATCACAAAAATATCTTTGTTATCACCAAAGATATCATGCCATCTAGTCTCCACATCACGCTCCAAGTCTTACTTCCCATCTCCATTAAGAGGGAAAATATGAAAAATATTAGAAAAAAATAACTTCCTGGTTAGTGATAGCAGGGAAATGGGAGTAAAATTCAAAGAACATTTGTGAACTTCTCTGATGTATCTGAAATATATTCAGCTATTTCAGCTACATCAGAAAACTCCTGAGTTTTTGTAATATTCAGTTGAAAGCACATTTTCATTTGGCCCAATGAAACCTAGAAAATAAAGTAGAAAAAAGACGGCCCCATGTATGCTATCTTAGATTATGGCTCATCTGCAGTAGATGGTTTAGAAACAGACTAAGTCCCACCACCATACTAGGCAGACAACCAGTGTGTTTTATTATAAGAAGATGCACATTTCATATATAGAATCACAGAAAGAATCTATTGAGTAAAAACACACCATACCGGGAAATCCCAGATAGCTTTAAAATGTACCTAAGGAATCACATGGAGTAACTGGCCTGTATCTTTTACTTTTGAATCCTGGTTGCATGCGAGTCTCTTGGCTCAGACTTGATTACTTTAGTGGCCTCCACTGTACAAAGTGTTACAATGTACATAACTGCCAGCTGTGTTTTATTGCATCACTAGAAAATAAGGGTTTAAAAAAAAAAAAATCACACCTTTCCCATGAAGTCACATAATAACTCAAAAATGCCATAAATCTCTTCAGTTGTGTCGTGCACATATGCCAGAGAAATGCAGCATATGGTTCCTTCAACACCAGCACTCTCAGCAAGAAGGCAAGGCTGTGAACAGTAGAGCTTGTAGGAGAAGGAACAAGGCAGGTTGTAACGGAGACGTCTCTCCGCTTGTGAGCCCTTATTGTTTTGCATTACTTCAGCGCTGGATTCCTGATTTGTAACAAATTCCAAGACTGCAGACTACAGGCCCAGCCTCTGACTAACACTGGGGTGATTTATTTGAGGATAAATACCTCTGTCCGCATCTCATGACTGAACACAACAGGCCGCAGCAGCGCGGAATGCCAGGAATGCCGAGGCTGCAGGAGCTGAGGCAGCAGGGAGAGGTGCACAGCTATCAGCTGCCCCGGACTGCTGAACCGCTCCCATCACTTCCTCCAGTCAAGAACGAAAGGAATTCTCTGCGCCTGTACTTCATGCCAACCAGGCTTGTGTTCCCAGGAATGAGAATGCAGTGAGAATGGCATTTAGCGATTACCCAACACACGCACCTAGCTCATCAGCACCTTACCTGTAGGAGAAATTCCACATCCGACTGTCAGGGCTGCGGTGCAATCCTTTCAGCAATGTTTAGCAACAACTGCCGCTTGCCCAGTTGTCAAGGCAGACTACAGAGCAGCTGGCGCACGATCTCTTGGCCTCAGAAAAATGCAAAGCACTTCTGTTCCTCCTCCTCCTCCTGCTTCCCCACCCCCAGCGGCACAGAACAGAGCGCTCAGCATCGGGGGAAGTGAAAGGAGCAGATTACAAAGAACAAACGAACAATACTTGAGAAATTGCAAGGTGAATACGTATGTTTTACTATAAATAGTTAAACTGAGCTAATTCCTGTTACTTCATGCTGTATGGAAACAAAAGAAAACAAGAAGTCACCCATCTAATCACACCGGCCTTTGTGCAGATCTTCCGTAGGAACGGGAACAAAGGGAAAATCTAGCACAAAGTTGTAACCACAGTACGATCCGAGCACACACAGAGATGGAGAGGACAGCACTAAGTTCTATGAAGCAAGACACTTACAGATGCGGACTGAACATTCGACTCATTTTAGAAACATGGTCATTTTCACAGTCTAGCTCATCATCCCCTTGGTCCATGCTGAGCTTTCTCTTGTTGGGACTGATAGGAGGAGGGCCGGTGCGATGGTTGGTTAGAGCAGAGGATACTGGAAGAGACTGCATTCTGGGCTCACCTCTTAGAGCTGCTTCACCTACAGGGAGAAGACAAGTCAGAATGAACACGACGGGGAAAAGAGAGGTACAACAGCAGGCTTTTGAAAACATTCTTGCAGAAAAATTTCCCAACCAGACGTCAGGTCTGCACAGGCACATTTAACATGGTTGCAAGATAAATAAGGCTTCATAAACCACTCTTTCATGTTTCATGCTGGAATAAACAGCTGAAAAAAGGTAACATGAGAGGGGTCGGCTCACCCCAGATGATCTGAAAGGTCCAGCTCACACATCCTTCCAACAGCTTTTTTATTCAGAAGCATTCCCTTCTGACAAGCTGCCATTCCAGCACTGAACTTTCATTACCTCATTCTGCAAAGCATGACTACTCGCAATGAAATACTCTTTGTTCTTTTTCTTATGGTTGTAGTTATAAATTCCAGGACTACAGTTCACATTTATGCCAAATATCCAAGATCTAAAACTGAATAAACGTTAAAATTCTCAAACGATTCCTTTTATAAAAAGCTGTCCAAAACAAGCTTGTCTGGTATATAACTATGCAAGGTAAAAATTAGGGGAAAAAATTGGAACTCGCTGATGGAAGTTTGTCCTTAAATGTCCTTCTCTATGCTTTTAAACTATGTTTAAGGCAATGACCAAAACAGCACAGTTCTTCAGCACAAAAATCAGAAAATTTCAACTTTAAGCATGCCAGTTTTCTGACTGGGCAGACCAGTGGTCGAGTACAGAGTCGATCACAAACTTTACCTCGCGTAACACTTATCAGAAAATGCCATTCCCAGCACGTGGGAGCTGTGTATAAATAATTCCAGAAATGACACAATTAGCCTGCGCACAAACACAGCCACACATTGTTACCCAGCACGCACTGAAGTGTGACCACTGCCCTTTTCCCATCTCAATTAAATGTCTCGCTGAACACATGGCCCAAAGCGCAGAGCTGCACTTCACCAGCAGCTACAGACCTTACTGGAACTCACATCCTTACAGCCGCAGGTCATATTTAGACCTCAGAGGGATTTAAAGATGTTAAAAAAATGCTTTTAAGGCTTTGTATGGGACTTGAAGAGGAGCTAAATTAACCAGGGTTACCTATTCTGGTCATATCCCTGAAATAGCTGCTTCTGCTGGAGTTTAGAATTTGTATTTTTCCTACACTGCCAGAAGCATTTTGTTTTCTACATGGCCATAATTTCCAGAACTAAAATTAGGATAAAGTTAACTCCATCTGCAGCCCTGAGGTACCTGACAATGGAAACCTTTGTATGCCACCTCACATTTTCACATCATCACCGAGGCAGATGATTTATAAAATGCTGCCCTAATCCCACACACGACAAATACTATTTTGTTGGGAAAAGAACGAGTGAGGAGAAAACCTCCTGAATGTTTACCAGTAAAAACAAGCATTTTGCCAATTTAGTCAGCATAATATAAACTAGCAAATATACACTGACCTAGAATATACCACAAGCCATGATTTCTATTAAAGACTCTGGCACCAAAGCTAAACAGGAACTTTCCATCTCAGCTCTACCGAGTGAAAACTGTGCCCTCCTGCAAACACTGCAGAACAGGCATCCAGAGCTCTCCTGTGCGAAACAACCAGAGCGTTAATTGGGAAGCCCTCCACAACCTCTCTAGGGTCACAAGAGAAGCTTTCACCAAGAAGACCTTTCAGATGAAATAATCTTTGTGTCAGTAAGATTTCTGCATTTTTTGTCTTCAGCCTTTATTTTTTGCCAGCAGAAACCCCCACCTACATAATGTTCATATTCTAAACTTTAGAAACAAACCACATCACACCAGTTTCTCCCTGAGGAATCTCCCTCACTTCTATCTTTGAAAAGGATGAGTTAATATCCATGACAAAAGATAAAACTTTAATCAGCTAAGGTCTGCATTGCTTTCATCCCACCACATGCCATCACACTCTCACAGTATCTCACATCACTTCTGAAGACTCCAACAGAAAATTCCACTGCGGGAATTACAAATTCCACGTAGGCACCTAACTCCTACTGACTTCTGAACAACTCCAGGCAGGAACACGGGCAATGTAAACATCCATGTAAAGCTAGCTCTGGTGTTCACCAAAATCTCCAGACATTGCCCAATTTAGTAAATGGGAAACTTTTCCTTTTTCCCAAACAGTAGCTAGGTGCCTGATACTGTACCTCAATGGGGTTTTGTCTTTAAAAAAAATTATAAAAATTCATCTTATTACACGTATGGTAACAAGCACTGACATAGTAACATCCAGATTAAGTAGCAAACCTGGTAAAAATGCTATTGCTACTATATGTCGGAATTAAAGAAACCCATTTTGAAGAAATGTAGCAAAGAAAGGAATGGCTTCTAACAGAAGCCTGGTGAATCTGGTCATGCTTCTTCCTCATCGTAAAGTCAGGTAGGAATTACGCATGGGACATCAGGGCCTTCAGATACCTTCTGGGATGCCTACCTGCAGCCCCACAGAGCCATCCAGCCACAATTAATCGAATTAACAGACCTTCATGCAGGCGGCAGCAGTGACAGGTCTCTGGCAGGACAGGCTGGAAGCCACCAGCACCTCCTCACGAGGATGCTCAGCATCTCCTCCAGCCCATCCTGCTGGCACGGGCAAGCAGAGACAACACCGAACAAAAGAGTCCAGCCAACAGAGTAAGATCAAGAGGAAAAACAACCCCACATTGTTTATGGGATAAACTGCATATTCACACACTGTATCTATACCGCACGATGAGTCCTCATGCCGGCTGTAAATTTGATTAAGGCTAAAACTGCTTTTTATTTAAATAAAAGAACAACTTCTTTCCCCACGACTTTCCTCCTTACCAAAGTTGAACTCAAACCAAAGAGGGAGAAGCCACAAGCAGCGTCTGCCCCAGCAAACACCCTTTTCCCAGCTGGATCCGTCTCCCCAGCCGAGCACGCTCCATGGCAACCAGACTCACAGCACAGGGCTGGCAAGGCAGCGCTCTGATAAAGCAACTGTACTTTGAAAAACTCCCCAAGTCCAAACTCCAGTCTTCAAAATCCATTACTGCCACGGCTTGTGTCTGTGCCGCGAGCAGCGATAGCGGACACGTTGCTGCGCCTCTCACAATGCCTCTTTGTTCCCTCAGCAGCTGGTGTCAGGCACTCCAGATCTGCTTCTTGCAGATAGCTCCACTTACAACTATTCATACTAGGCTCTTTTTTCCATTTTTTTATTTTTTTTTTACTAGAACTGTTAGGCAAGACAATAAAGCGCAGAGAGGCTGAGCAGAGATAACGCTGTGACGCCGTGTCTACCCGGCCAGCAGCCCTGCAGCAGGATGCTCTGCCGACAGAAGCTCCTGCCGTCAGCAAGAACACTCTTTATTTTAACAGCTTAGGAGCCTCAGCTGAAAGTGATTCAAATTAACACATGCAAACTAAATGTTTGCAAAGGCAGCAGGGCTCTTTCCAGACACACACCACAGCAGAGCTCTCTGCGAGCACCGCATCTCCAGCGCTGTTTGCCTTTCCCTCGCAGTCCGTCAGCAGGATCCGTGTCCCTGCCGAACATCCCTGCAACACAAACACCACAACAGCAAAAGTCCTGTTTTCACAAGTGTGCATTTGATAGCAAGACACCAGAGAAGTCTTTAAAATATGTCTGAGAACTCCAGGAGTTACCAAAGACTGGAAAAAATATATATAGTATTTTGGCAGCTCGCTTCCTTCCTCTGCCCTGGGCTGCACCACGACATGGCTACCACAGCCCACTCCCCCTCCCAACTTCCTCTCTCCTGCTAGCTGCTATTAATGCATACAGTCTGAACATTAATTACAACCCAGAAATGAAAGGCTCCGTCTTCCCATCTGCAGACTGACATGATACAGGCCTTAAGAGAGACTGAAAGAAAACTCTCGGGAAGAAAATCCCAGCACTGCCCTCCCCATTTCACTTTTCCAGGCTGCATCTGACAAATGGATCTGTCCACATGAGTAAAGAACACCCCAAAACAAAACCAAAACACACACATCTGTCCACAGGGTCCTTACCCTTGAGGCCTTGGACTGAGTTACCACGACCTCAGGCCACTCAATTAATAAACTCATGGCCACCAGTGTCCAGCAGACTCTAAATAACAGGCATTACACCTTTGATTACCTTTTCCAATACCTCCATGCAGACAAACTCTCCTTAGTAAAAGGAGCTGCCCCGCGTTTTCAGAGCCCACATTCCCAGGAATGACTGGCACATGGAGATCTTCAAGGGCTGACCCAAGACCTCGTGACATATCAAACATTTCTGCTGAAAAGCCAAGACACTCACAAAAGCTATCCACATGTGAAAAGAACACTATAAAATGAAATTTCTTTTCTATTCCTGTATTTTAACAACCATGAGATTAAATTTCGAATCGATTGGAATGAGTTTATAAACTATTGCATGTTTTCTTTCCAAAAACCAAAGTCAGCCTGTGCCAATATAAATTGCGAAAAATGGCACAAAAATTCCAATTCATGGACAAAAAATAAATAAATCACATGATTTGAGATATCAAATATCAAGCAGGGAAGTCACTGGAAATGACTCAATTCAACAAGTCATCAAAACAAGTTATCAAACCAAAAGAATCACAATATTAATTACTGCAGAATTAATCTGCGGAAGGCATCAGCTGCCTAGTTTGGGTATTACTTCACAGCACGCTATACATTGTAAGAGGGCTGATACCCTTGAAATTGTGAAATTCCCCAGAAATTAAATCTGTGTGAAATAGCTAGACTACAGACAATCTTGAAAGTATGTAATTTAAGGCAGATTTACCTCATTTGCTTGACCAAAGAAAATTAATTAATCCATTCAGACTCCCCGGTAGTAAGTCTTTGGTTCATGATAACAGACATCCTAAGCAGCAGTCCCGAACGATATTATTTATAGAATTGCTGAACATTTCTATAACCCCCACTCAAACAAAAAAATCCCTCACGTAAAAACATCATTTCGTACCACTGCTGGACTGCAGTTCCTGTAAAAGCTGTGATTTCAGCACAGCTTCAGGAAGATGCAGTTCTGGGAAGCAGTCTGCCAAGCGCTGTAAACACAGCCACAGTAGTCTGTATTTCCTTCATAGTACACAACCCAGGCCTACCTGGAGAGCGTAACACAAGAGCAAACCAGAGGAACAACACAAAATTCAGTATCAACGGGAACCGCCAAATCACAAAACACTGCTATGAAATTAGACCTTGGAAACACTTTTTCCTGTAATTGATAGATCTCTTCCAGCAGCCAACTTACTGATTGATTCACTTATCTGACACATTTTACTGACTTTCTTGTAAGATGATGAAAAGTTCATTTGGGAAACTAAAGTCACATACACATGTCCAGAAAAATTGGCAAAAGCCTGCTCTCCTCCATTTACAAAACATATGAAAAGCACTTACTCCTGGAACCAAGCTCTGGCTACCACTGCGCAGAGTCACCTACGCCAGAAAAGCCACGGCCAAAAGCAAAACACAGTGATTAAATCGACTATTCTGTTCTGGCTCCTCCATCCGCCCGTGCCTGCCAGCAAGGGACATGTTATGCTTGACATTGCAAGCAAGAACATAAAGCAGCGACCTCTGCATTCAATCATCTCCACCCACTTTTTCCTCCTCTTGCGTTCAAAAGACTGCACCAAGACAGGAGCCAGAATTCAGGTACGGCGATATCGCTTGCAGAGCGCAGGCATGCTTGCTTGAGGACCCTTTCAAAACCCCGTGTTGCTAATCAGAGCCAAGCAGCACAGGCTACAGCAGATTTCAGCTTCATAGGTCCTGAAAATGTTGCATTAAATGCAAAACGCTCAGTTGCAACAGGCGGAAAATGGCAAAATTGCCTCCACAAGTCTAACTGTAACTGTATTTGCTCATTCAAATGTGCTGTGAAAAACTGATTACATCATCTTATACTCTCTCTCATTGTACTGTAAAAGCATACAGCCTATGCATGCTCTCCATACATCAACTGACTCAACGTGGATAACCATCTCAGTTCTACAAACCACTTCGTCAGTAAAAAGTGTCTGCTGACCACTTAAACTAGGATTGAAATAAATTCTCTTCACTCTGCTAACCAGGTACCAACTGAGAGTCCCCTTTCAATACATTTTTGGTGTTGCACAAAAAAAAGTTAACTGAAAAAGGAATCTTGGTAAGTAGGCAAGCAACTGATGGCATGGAAAGAAGGGCAGCAGGTATGCCACACAGAAAGCAGGACAGAATAAATTTTAATGCTCCAATATGGCAGAGCTCCTTAATATTTCCTCTATCAAATTTCAATTTTCACACCTCAACAGCTGTAACTGTGAGGCTGTGTTCAGTTCCAGCCCAACAATGGACTCAGGCTTAAGTCTAACTGTAGAGTGTAAGACCTCTTCACAACTCTGCAGATCTCCCTTTACGTAATGTCTCATTTAGCTAACTCTTGCAGCACCTGCCTGAGCTGAAAGTCTACAAACCGATCCTTTCTTCTGCCTAGAGCACCTGTACTCATGTAAATTACAGCTAAAAAAATATTCCAATTATCTGGCAGACAAGGCTTAAGTGCCATCAATGCTAAACTACACTGATCCAGATAAACAGGACCAAGGATGCCTACAACACTTGCTAACATCAATAGCAAAAAGGGATTTCCCTCCAGTCAAGACTGGCTTGTTGCTCCCAAGAACACTCCCTTCTGACCCTTTTTGCCAGCTCTCCAGTGAAAAAACCTGTATCAAACATTTAAAGTCAGTTAAGAGGGACTAACACTGAACACGAGTTACCATTCTACGCTTGCTCAACGCCTTGCAGAGCCTCACACAACAGAAAGGCAAGCGGCCGCGCTAAGCATGGCTACCAAGTGCAACCACGTACAGCAAGCCACACGTGTCTTAACATGGTGCTATGCTTGGGCCACCAGCCCTGCCCATTATCGTACTGACAGAACAGCGGGCACATCCTCACTCTAGTCAGCCGTGTCCTGCGGCTGCGTGTGGGCAGGTGCTCACAGTCCTTGCTCAGGTGAGAGCCACGACAGTCACCACAGAATGGTTTGGGTTGGAAGGGACCTTAAAGATCATCTCATTCCACCCCCTGCCATGGGCAGGGACACCTCCCACTAGCCCAGGTTGCCCAAAGCCTCATCCAGCCTGGCCTTGAACCCCTCCAGGGATGGGGCACCCACAGCTTCTCTGGGCAACCTGGGCCACTGCCTCACCCCCTGCACAGGAAAAAACTTCCTCCTCACATCTCCATCTCCCCTCTTGCAGCTTCAAACTGTTCCCCCTCATCCTATCCCTGCACCCCCTGATCCAGAGCCCCCCATCTCTCCTGTAGCCCCCTTTCAGCACTGGAAGGTGCTGGAAGGTCTCCCCGGAGCCTTCTCTCCTCCAGGCTGCACACCCCCAACTCTCTCAGCCTGTTG
>WKFP01014842.1:3342193-3355750 GCA_011057875.1 Pterocles orientalis | reverse complement strand
CAAAGCCTCATCCAGCCTGGCCTTGAACCCCTCCAGGGATGGGGCATCCACAGCTTCTCTGGGCAACCTGGGCCACTGCCTCACCCCCTGCACAGGAAAACATTTCTTCCTCACATCTCATCTCAGTCTCCCCTCTTGCAGCTTCAAACTGTTCCCCCTGGTCCTGTCCCTGCAGCCCCTGACCCAGAGCCCCCCCCATCTCTCCTGTAGCCCCCTTTCAGCACTGGAAGGTGCTGGAAGGTCTCCCCGGAGCCTTCTCTCCTCCAGGCTGCACACCCCCAACTCTCTCAGCCTGTTGTTGTCAGTACACCAGTACGTACAAGAAATTGTCAAAAGAGCATCAACAAACAGCCCGGGTTTTAAATACTTCAGAACTGACACTAACACCTTGCCGCAGAAGCGGATGAAGGCACAACTCAGACTAATTGTATTTCCCACGTAGAACTCCCCAGATTACTTTTATTTGTTGCAGAACAGCATGATGCCACAAGGGCATCCCAAACAAGGGAGGGGATAAGAGAGAAAGGAAGACAAAGAGAGAAGCATCATTTACATTTTCTGCAGAAAAGAGGAAATTTCACATTCTCGTATTTGCTCAGAAAACATGACACTAGTATTTACTGGCCAGCAAAAGATCCAGGATGCATTTAACTCCCTGGTAAAGCAGACTGCACTGTCAGTGCCATTAGCAGTTCTGCTGTGTCCCTACACCACACTCCACCTGCAGTAATACTGAAATTTAGCCGTTAAAGTTTCCTCAGTGCCAGGTCATGTTTTCTCCTCCATGCAGGTAAAACCTCTGAAGATCAAAGGCGAGTGTCCGTAGGCCAGACCCATGGAGAGGCGACGTCCCACGGGCTGTGGTGCCTCAAAAGAACACACGGCCATCTCACCTGCTGGCCTGGCTGGGATGCTGCTGGGACACACGGGTGAGAAAGCAGGGAACAAAAACCATGCTGACTGGCACCATAATTCCTAATACAGAAAATAATTCCAGAATATGCAATTAAAACTACCACCATGCAAATTTTAAATAATAAACCGATCTTCAGAATTCAACTTCCTTTAATTTACCTGCAAAACCATTAGACGGCATTCTCACACATTTCTGACAAGCAGATTTTTAAAAGCTGCCAGATAAAGATTCACTTTTATCTTTATTTTACTTTATTGTGATAATGTGATTTTATTAAAACTGTAAAGACACCCTAAAAAACTGTGGATGAAATACAACTGTAAGTCAATGTGTTGAAGATGCTGTTTTCCAGAACAACAGTGGCTTCCAAATTGAGGTGTTCTTTCTTCTGTCACCCAGCTAAATGACTTACTGGGTTGCATAAAAGGCGGGAGGAAAGCGGAACTGATCAAAGACTAGCCTGTCTTTTAACGGGAACAATCAAAGCTAGATCTGTCATCCATTTCAAAAGTAAGTCAAACTCACAGCAAGGTCACAAGAGGAAAAAAAATTGTTAGATTGGGTGCTTGGGCAGTATTTCAACATACTGAATGGTACCTTGTAACTATGCATTTTCATAGAATAGCAAAGAGAGACAAAGAGGAAATTCAGCTTGTGAAAACTCAACCTGGAATAATTCCTCCTACCTACACAGAAAATATTTTCTACCCTCCCTCGGGTTTTGAGATACTGTTTCTGTTAGTGGACAGCAGATGCTCAGGTCTGAACCACCGCCTTCTGCTCCAGCAGCTGATAGTTCATGGGTACGATCCCGGAACACAAACTCTAGGCTACGGCACTGGGTAATCAATGCTCCCTGTGCAAATGAGCGCAGCCAGTTATGCTCTATGGCAACCATGCTTAAAACAGGAATTTTGAGATGTTTACTTTTAATGGGGTCATACTAAAATTAAACCTAATGAATTGTGCACTCTTTCTTCCATAAGGATTTGAAGCAAAAGGTGCTATGCAAAGGTAAAAAAAAAGTTCACTTATTTAAACTGGAGCCCATTTTAGATATGCTGCCAGTTTTTATTGTAGTTTACTATACTCATGCTCCAAACACCTTTTCTCACATTATTCTCCTTTGCTACACATAGAAAAATTCAGAGCATCAAGAAAATGAGCTTTCTAAAAGAGACGCAAAATCTGAAACAGCACTTTCAAGCAAGGTTTCTTTTATTCCCATTTTATTTTTCACCATATTCCCTATCTGGAAGGTAGAAGGCCCTTGAGAGAGGATATAAATGCTGTATTTTTCAAATAGAAACACAAATGCAAATATATTCCCGATGTTGGTAAAAGATATGGGCACATGGGTGGTTGCCTTCAGAATGGATTTTGAAAGCAGTAGGGTCGCTGTGAGTCCTGCAAAGCTTGGTGTCAAGTTCCCTGGTTGCCTGACTGTATTCTTATTAGTAGCATACAAGTGACCTAAAAATGATGAAAAAAAAAAAAAAAAAAAAAAAAAAAAAAAAAAAAAAAAGCAAAGAAGTCTTGGCTCCTGCATTTTCCCCACATGGCATGTGGCCGAGCAGTGAAATCCCCAAAGCTGCTGTCACAGGGCAGGAGGAGAGGGGACAGGAGACAGGACTTGCTCCACCGCACGCACATGGACACCCCACCTGGAGCTGCTGCCACCTCCATGGCCACCAACATGATCATCTCTGCCTAAACTGGGCTGAAATGAGCAAATTCCAACAAAAAACTTCAATTTCAGTTTTGGTTTTCTGCTACGTGATGGCAGGCTGTCTGAATCGGGCTCAAACAGAGCCCCTTCAACCAAGCTGGACGGAATCTCCAAGACTTCAATCCACAGAGTGTCAGAACAATTCCAACCCATCTGCCACAAAGAATCCCTTGTAAAGAACAAAATCCCTTTGTCCTTCAAAATGGGCTCCAAAATCCCTTCTACAGAGGGAAAGCAAGAGAGCAGTGACAACTGTGCAGGGCACTCAAGCACTCGGGATCCAGCAGCAAACTATACGAGCCATTCAGCTGAAAACAAGATAGCCTTTTGATCACGCTATTGACACAGAAAACGAGGAGGACGTGTCAGCCTGCCAACTCCTTACGCGCAGGGTTTTACTGTACCGATGGCTGTAGGCTGAGATGTGAGCCAGCCAGAGCCTCGGCCAGCAGAAGAGAATGAGCTCAAGCTCATCATGAAGACTACAAGGTTGGATAATACACATCCTTTGACCCACTGGCTTTGTATTATTCTGAAACACAACCCAATAATCCTCTGATGTTGCTCACAGGTAGTGTTTTAATAACCAAAAACTGGTGAAGGCTTCATCTGCTAGAAAAGCCCAGAGAACAGCGTGGCTAACGAGACGGAGAGGAAAGGATGTCGGGTCATTTCTCCAGGGGTATTAAGAAACATACATAACAAATCCAAAAATATGACCATTGTTCCTGAAAGGATTGTCTTCCAAACCAAACAGACAAGCAGGCACTCACCACCACTAAGGACAAAAGATAAAATTTATTTTTTTCCTCTGACACAGCAGGTTTTAATCTTGGGTTCGTGACATGCAACCAAGATAAGTAATTTTACTGGGGGGAGAACCAAACCTGCTATGAAGAGATCCACAGAAAACTTTTAAGTAACCACAGAGTACAAGAGCTTGCAAACCATTGCGCCACTCGAAGAGTCAGGTGTGAAGAACCTGGTACCAGAGAACATTATTATTTCCTCCTCAGAAGGAGTGAAGATACTGAATTAAGACTCCCAACCACCCCAACAGCCAGCACTACTACGCAGGGACTGAGATTGTGAGACAACACCAGATTCACAGACATAAATAAAAGGGAAGACAACCCTACGGTGCCAAGGGATAGATGGGAGCACTGTCTAAATCAGAGCCGGACTGTTTATTCCACAAGAAGGAAGGTGGTTTATGGGGTCAAGTCACAGGGTCACTTCAAACAAATGTTCTCTCCAAGGGGATGCTAAGGCAGGAAAGAGAGAGGGAGGGATTGTGTTTGCTACCAAGAACTTACATGCTGCCTGGACAGCCTCTCTCACTGCTTTCCAGGCAGGGAGAGCAGGTTTCCAGAGCTCTTGGAAAAGCAAGGAACAAGCAGAAATTAATATTTTTTTGAGTTATCTTGACAGTCATGGGATCGGAGCCGGTGAGCAGTACCAAAGTTACACTCTATTTCTCAAGACCTCTAGTTAGAGCTCTTTGTCTTCCTCCCTCTATGCTTACCAGTCTGTAGCTGAATCTCCCTGTTGATTACCTCACCTCCAGGCTCCTTGTTTATTTATCTCAAAGTTGCAGAAGCAACTCATTCCTGCCAAAACACAGAAAAGACAGGGCAGTGCACACAGATTGACAAAACAAAGGCCACAACCATCAGTTGTATGTTTGTGTCCTGCCACTCACAGGATCCAGAAATTAAGCTGCTCACTACATGACTTTCATATCACTCCCCAGCTAACTATCTGTTCAATTCTTCCCCATTTTACTTGAATGATGTACATCTTTAACATTTCTGCAGTTCTCTGCCCTCCATCACTCACTGAAGACGTTCCAGCCCATAATTAAGCAGGCGCTCTACGAAATACCACTGGGAAGTTTCTAATGGAACCAAAAGGCATTCCAGGGGCTGAGAGACACCGTCTTCATTAAGAAGGTCTGGAGGCACCACTTTAGGTCACAAACTGGTTATCAGCTTGCCTGTTGCCAAGCCATGCATCGCATGACCACAGTTGGACTGCCATTTAATTTCAGTTTCTTATCCCAATGCATCTTCTGAAAAGAATGTAACATTAAGTGCGGCTTCAGTGGGCACACGTCTTTTACGCAACTCAACAGGCCTCCAATATAAAAGAACAGACCTGCAGAGGTCCTGCGGCTCAAATAGGAGAACTTAAAATTCCTCCATCCCACTAGTCTTTGTAAGAGCTCGTTCCTTCAACCAGCTAAAAAGACTCAACTACTTCCCCGAAACAGATTCCATCGTCTCAGTTGAGAAGAGTCCACTACAGATGAACCAGTCACTAGAAGACTTTAGTCCAAAAGCTCCTGCTCCCTCCAGGACTTCTGAGCAGAGAGCAAGCACCTGGTCCATACAGCATCACTCCAAGTTTCAAGGATCAGTGTTTTTATCTGTTTGGCTCTGCACATCTCAAAACAAACAGGTAAAAACACTTTTAGTTTACTAACAGATCACCGTAAGGTTTAGCAAAGTACTACAACCAAGGCACTTGGAATGCTGCTCTCAGCTTTACCCCTGACTTCTGTGAACTTCACCAATTACCGCTCTTCTCTTCCCCTCTGTAAACAAGGATAACATTCACCATTTATTTCATGGGGGTGGCTGAAGGTTGAATTAACTAGGGTTCTGTGAGGACCAGGGTTCTGCAGGCAGGATTAAATACATATATATATATGTGTGCAAATACGTTACAACGGGTATTAAGATGTCCACTATCATACTTGCTTCTAAATGGACTCACTGAGAAACCGCTGAAATCAAACAGGGCAGTGTTCAATTCACTGTACTACAAAGACAAACTCAGCACATCCACAGATTCACTGTTAAGGCAAGCACCATGAACCTCAAAGCAGATAGTCTTAGAAATTTTTAAAGGAAAAGAACTTATTTTTTTTTCTCCTGAGGAGCTAATTTAGATAAATTTCTTACAAAAACATTGATAAAAGAACTTTTTCTAAGAGAGAGAAACTTGGCAAGAATCTGTAACCACCATTGCTAATGCTGGAATTCCTGTTTTTGACACCTTTGGTAAATAGCTCAGTATGATACCTCGGCAAGACAAGAGCAAAGCGTTCATCTCTAACTGCAGCCACTGGTTTTGGAGCATTCAGCAGGAAAAGTGTGCACGTCAGCATTCTCCCAGCTGGCTCCAGGAGACTTCATTTACGCCAACCACAGAGTGACTGCGATAGCTCTCCGAGATGCCACAGCATGAGAGCCGAAGGGTGGGGGTTAAACAAGCAGCAACGCACACCAGATGTCTGAGCAGGACAGCAAAAAGATCCGGAGCACAAGGAAGCATATTAAAAAAAAATCCCCTTCCATGCCATAAATATTTATGCTAAATCCAAGAAACTGGCTGAGTTCTAACTTGTCCTGTATGAATCATACAGCACTGCCCTCACCCCATCTTCATTTAACGCGTTCTGTATAAAACCACCACAAAGGTTTTGCCATAGTTATGTCAACTTTTTTTTCCTATATGCTGAGTACTTTTTGTAGAGCTCCTGCTTTAGAACAGATTACTTTCCAAAAGAATATAAACAGAACAACTAAATAGTCTTATCTTCCTTGGCTAGCTCTTGTGTGGCATTTACTGGTCTTCCCAGATAACTCACATTTGCAGAAATGGTTTCCTTTTGACTGGACAACTTTGATTTAATTACAATTAGCAATGCATATGAAGAGAAAAAAACACTCCCATTTAGTAATCTGGAGCCAAGAAACAGTAATTTTCTGGAAGGTTCTGCCTGAAAGTGTCAAAACCTGTTATTTCCACAAAAGCCTGAATTTACTTTCAGAAGTGAAGCATCCTGAACATAAACAATTGAGTAACAAAATTGCAGGCCACAACACCATCTCTGAAGTGCAACTGGAACACACTAATGCCATTGTTAAAAAAAGCAAATACTCATTCCCAAAAAGACAACAGGCATTCCAAAAGATCCTCTTCGCAGCTTTTCTTTTCACTCTTCTTATGCAAGGGAGTGCTGGGCTGGGCGCTCCCTAGCTGGTAACTACAGAGGATATCACCAGTCTGCTGTTCCATTATTTCAGTTAAAATAAATCATCATAAGTATTTCAATATTGGCTCATATTCCCATACAGCAGTGCCTGAGCAAAAAATACAGGCTCATGTACTAAATCTCTCTCACTTCTCACTACAACCCATGTTTAAAGGCAAAACCCCATTTCTGCATGTGGAGGAATAAACAGTCAGCCTCGCAAGCCAGGGAGGTGTAACGCTGAGCGGTTTCCATGCCTGCCCTGTCAAATGGGTTTCCAGGAAAAACTACTGCTTTGTAAACACAACCGGTTCCAAACTTTTCCTGGGAGAGCAAATATATTTCCTGGAACCTGCTAGCAACATTTGGAAGAATAGAAGGAAAGTTACACACCACAGTGCCTGGTTCTCACAGCTGAGAAGGAACACTCCAAAACGATAGAGGGTAAAGAAGAATGGGTCTTAAAAGAATCAAAGATACACACTTGTAACCTTGGGTATTATGAAAGACAGGAACCACCTTTTTTGTGCAGGAACCAAGCAAGCACCTATCTACTAAAGGCATACTTTCTTCCTCCTCCTACGCCACAAGGGCTGCAACCTTCCACCTTCTCCCGAATCCCACCGACCTCCACCCACCGACACTACATTGTGGATGATCTTCTCCTCCAACAACAAAACGAGGCACAAAGTGTCACAGCACAGGTGTGGAGGGGAAGGGTGGGCTGCACCATGCGCTGCTATGTTTAACAATTTCTTGATTTTAACACCAGCAAAGTTAAAAAGCAAAGAAAAACGAAAAGCGTTCCTCTGAAAAATCTGATACCAAACGGTGCCACGACTGAGGTAAAGGAAACCCGCTGAACCCCCTTTCACGCTTCCCCCCCATGCTTGGATTACTTTTTACCTGAGATTTTCAGGACGCACATTCCTGTTAAAACCAAATATCTCAACATCTTTGCTGAGCCTCGCCACCTCACTGAAGCTCCTGATGACTTTTTTCTTTGGCTAGAGCCAATGCTGTGGGGGTCCCAGGAACATCACTGCCGCAGCTTCTCCAGGCTGGATGGAGAAGGAGCTCTCTCCTCACAACCACAATGCCTGCCTTATCCTAGAATCAGCACCAACCTACTACTGATGTTCGGAATAAAACTCTTCCAACTCCCCCCAGCTGTAACACAAGGTTTACAAGTCGATAACCCTAACAGAGAGCTCAACTCCCTGTTCCAAACCGCATTCGCGCTGGAGGATCTACAGCCTCTCCTTCCATCCCACCACCCCTCCCATGATACCTGCCAGCACCCACCGAGCTACCCGCACCGCTACACCAGCTTTCTGCAGTAAAAGAGAATGTCAGCTCGCTCTTAAAAAAAGCTCCTGGATGAAGGACCAAGGGCAACCTGTGTGCAGGAAACCAGAGCCGTGCACTATGACAGCACCCAGCACCAGCACCCAGTCATTTCTCTTCCAAAGCACGTGGCTGTCACTGAAAGGGAAAGGAGACAAGGGCTCTGTGTCCAGCAAGCCTTCCAGGCTCATTTGTAAAGCAATTTTCAGGAAGACGATACAAGCTGCACGCATGATGAAGAAAAAGTTGGCTGGCTTCAAAAACATATTAAACCCAAAGCCACTCATGATTCGTTAACACTGAAAAAGTACAATACCAGTTTTGTAAACACTCCTCCAGAAACTTGTATTCATCACTACCTTATCCTATTATCGGTGAAAAATTATAGGCTGTGTCCTGCTGGATTATTGTTAGTGTAAACAACTCTGCTGAACCGCTTGGCACGCGGTCTGCGTGCAGCATGCTAAAACTCCGGAGTCTATTCAGCCAAAATCAAAGATAAAGGCCCATCTGTATTAATCCTCAAGAAGAAATTAATAGGCAAGTATTTTCATGCAAAGCAGATATTTAAAAGAGGCAAAACCAATACATATGGATGAACTTCTTCATTCATATTTTTAGATGCCACACAATGAAGACTGTTGTTCAAGCTGTATTTTTTCTCCAGCAGTTCTCCATACAATACAGTGCATTGTTCAAACTCTGAAGCAATTTAAGCTTTTTCAATGTCTCCTAAAATCCCTGGATTTATATCCAAAGAGACCTGGCACTGTAACAAATTTGACTTGTAAGTAACAAGTTACAGCCTTTAAGCAAATTGCTCATTAACACAGAATTCACCCTACTGCTACAAACCTCACCACCTTTTATCTCAGAAAAAATGCGCTGCCTATCTTAGCTACTGAAAACCAGGCGATAACCCAGTGTTGTAGTTGGGTTTTTAAAATTTCCTCGTTTGAGTTCTCAGTACAAATGCTGAGCTAGCATCAAGGGTGAAGAGAACAACAGAACTCCAGAGGAAAAAAAAGAAAAAGAAAAAGCTCAAGTATGACCTAAATCTATCTTGCCTTTGATGCATGAGGAAAATAAACTGAATTTTTATGTCAGTACTGAAAAGGATATTCCCAACTCCGTGCTAGGAGGAAATGAGTAAGAAAAGCCCAACTGTGAAGCTGGAGCTCTTTGTTTTTTCCTGAAGATAAAAGACCCTGAAAAAGCAAAACCCACAGAATGTTCTATAATGGGGAACATTCTGTAGGTGCATCTTAATTTACATGACTTTGAACAGAAATTTTACACTGCATCACAAATAAGAACACTTAATTCACCATGGAGATTTTTATCCCATTCATTGTTCCACTAATTCTTCAGAGAAGAATAGTGTTAAAGTAATTTCATATATTTAGAAACTAAACCAAACGTCAGAGTTAATAGGAGAAACTGATGTTACAAACCCCAGAGTAAAATGCAAGGTCAGCAAAGAAAACTGATGGAAACTATTCTTCAGAACTTAAGAAAACATGCTACATTTCATTAAAGCGCAAATGAAGTTAGCAGAGTCTGTTTCAGGCTCCTCGTTCGCTATGTAACCTGGCTTTTTCGGGAAGGCACCCACATATTCCAAACGCCTCGCAGTGCCCCAGGAAGACATCCAGCCACGCGAGCCCAGCGCCGCAGCCAGTAACGCTGCGCTCTCACAGGAAACCAGGGAGATCATTATGTAATATGCCACTAACCAATGTAAGCTGTCCTGAAACCAGAAAGGGGTGTTTTTCTATAAATCTGGATCCAATTTTCTTCATTAAAAAAAAAAAAAAATTATCCAGGCTTCTGGCCTGCCCAGAGAACTCAGTATAACTATTTTGAGTGCTCCAAGTCTCATACCATGCCTGGGGGATTTCTTAGCATCTTATTGCATTTCTTTATACCTTTCCCAGCGCAGCAGTTCCAGCCTCGAGAATGCAGCAATAACACAAAGCATTTGAAAATGGGAGAGAGAGGAAGGAAGACAGAAATCTGCCTTCCAACACACAGCCATCTGCACGCTCCCCCAGATAAACAACAAAATGAAACAAATCTTCTCCTTGCAGGCTGCACCTTCTCATCCATATTCTATCGGACCCGAGGAGCCTGAGCCCGCCAGGCTGCCCCGGCACTGGCCAGGGAGCAGAGCACCTCCAGTTTGTTTGGTTTAGCTCCGAGCCCTCCTGCCATTACCTCACACACGAGGCTCTTGCAGAAAGAATATCCAGCTCGAGTGCAGTGAGTTTCCACTGCAAAACAAGATGCAGATGTTAAGCCTCTGAACACGTGCCCAGATCAAGTGCCTGGCATTCGATACGAAGCACTGGGAATGCCAGACTGGTCCAGAACGGTTCTGCTTCATGGCCTTTGCACCTCAGCGAGGACAAGCCTCCCAAGAGTTTTCTGCTGTCTCGGAGCTCATTAGGAAGAAAACAATACTATGAGAGCACTAAACTCATTAAACTGGCCATTGTTGATAACTGGCAGCAAACATTTAGTAGGAGAATATCAGATGTATTCATGCTAAAAATCAGGATCCAGATGCTGAGTCAACAATTCTCTAATTACTTCTTCTTTTCCTTCTTATTGCGCCAAATACATTACAATAAATTGCTTGAATCAGTTGATCATTGCTAACACAGCTGTCACTTTCCCAGTGGCAAGCACCAAACATTCTCATTTGAATGATTTAAAAATTTGTCTGTCACGGGAGAGGGAGACAAAACTCAAATGTTCTTTTTTATGCAACTTGTTCAAAAAACACACCATGTTGTTAAAGTCAAGATCTCCCTCCCAAAGCATCAGAGTTGGTGTCATCACGGGGCATCACAAGGAGCTCAAAGCTAGCAATAATACTAAGAAAACACTCAAAAGGACACAACTTATCAGTATACAACAAATAACCCTGAGGAACGGAAATGGCTTTATTCTGGGGTTCAAAGTTACGGGCCCCCTTTCAAAACCCCCCTCCCCCCGTTTCTGGTTATAACCCTTCTGCTGGCTGTGGCTGTGCTAATTACATGTAATTACATCACATTACAAAGTCACAGAAGTGCTGAGGCTAGGAGGCTCCTCAGGAGAACACCTGGTCCAAGCCTCCTGCTCAAAACCAGGCTCAACAAGTGCCGGCTGCTCCGGGCCATGTCCAGTTGGGTTTTGAGTATCTCCAAAGACGGAGACTCCACAACCTCGCTGGGCAACCTGTACCAGTGTTAGACCAACTTCACAGTAAAAAAAACCCAAAACAAAACAAAATAAAAACCCAACCAAAACAAAAAAAAAACCACCTTTCCTTCTTAACGGTTAATGGGAGAACTTCTACATCTCTCATTTCCCCCAGTTTCAACACAGGGCCATTTTTCTGTCCACAAAGCAGATCCCACCTGTACTAGTCACTGTTCTGCTCTCCTCCCACAGGCTCTGCAGAGTAAGCCGACATCAGAAATGTGTGTTATGAACTGCACAGGCTCCATCCTCGCTGGAGCATGATCAGGAGTGACAGTACTGAGGAAGAGAGTGATGTTCAGACACAGCCGAGGCTTCTCGCACCTCCCAGTCGAGGCAGACTAACCCAGCGCTGGCACTAACTCCGTAGCCTGAAGCTCTCAGATAACAAATTACTATCCATAACTCTCGCTGGGCAAGAAAAAGCAGGACTTGTCTTGGGATGCAAACAATCTTCTTCTGCTCCATGTTGAACTGAAGGGCTCCCAATGCACATGATGGAAGAACTACTCCTATGTCTTACACACCAATACAGCTCTTCTCCATAAGCTGCAGCTACAGATCAACGGCACACAGGTCCAGCAGCTTGTGCCAGAGGTGAAAGATTAAAGTCGCTACTAGACCTCATAAAACGGTAATGACACATTTCACAACCATACCAATTATCTCAATAAGCCAAAGCACGTGTTCCAAGAGAGAATCTAAAGGAATAAAGAACCCATCTCACTTCTTTCCTGTGCCACAGAGATCCGTAATTCTTTCCTCTGAAATTTCAAACCTGTTTTCCCATCATACAATGCATTTGTATCTTATCCTCCATCTGCAAAAGTACTTTCCAGGAAGGCATCTATTTATAAGTAGTTCAAGTATGACCTTCAATCAATCCTAATTAATGGAGTTTGAAAGGCCACTTTGTTGTCAATGAAGTTACTACTGCAGCAGCGTCTTTGAGAAGACAAGATCCATCACTGCTGACACAACCCACTTATAAAATAAATACTATGGCAGAGGCATGGAAGATCTGCAGGCATCTCTCAAACACCCTTCGAGCTCAGTGCAGATGTTGCCAGTGTTTATACTTTTTAAACCACTGGGATATAAACACTTCACTATAAACACCACTGAAGTTTTGCTTTTTTTTTCATTTTGTGTGTGTTTATTTTAGTGTTAAAAATGTTAACTTCCAGAATAAGGAAAATAGCAACAGATGTTTAAACTAAACAAAGACTGCTACAGTAGAGTGTACTCCTTAAGCTGTTCTTTTCCTTTGAACTACTAAAGCTAAGATCTGGTTAAATAACAATTACTGGAGAAGAGGGTGGGGAAAAAAGGGGCTGGAAAGCATCTGCCATATAAATACTAGGCATAACTATAATGAATTGAACTAGTGAGCCAAAACTACAGTTTTTCTGCCCTAGCCAACAAAACACCCAGGAACATGCACTGCATAAGTCAAATTTTATGCAAAACTCCATGGTCTTCATCAGAAGCTTCCAAATTGCTTCCAAAGAAAGCACTGGTTACTACAGAGAGCAACCAGAAAGCTAAAGGATCCTGCAAGCTATTTTTCTTTTTTTGTTTGCTTTTTTAAAACTAGTTTTCTTGCTGTATTGAAGAAATCATAGGATGAGGAAGCTCTTAATTCAACTCTGTTGAATCCCTGCTCTGCAAAATTCAGTAGTGATAGGCAAGCTCAAACTTCTGTAAAAGAGCTGTATCCAAGCCAGTATGTACGTATTTGTGCACAAAAGTAAAAGACAAGAAGAAAAAAAAGTAAGACAGAGACATTAACAATTCTACAAGGAGCCCCTCCACCTCCCGAAGGAATAAATGTGGCCATGATGGTTTATTAACAGAAAAAAATTGTGTTTTCCGCAGTGAGGCTCAGCTCCCTGTCCCGAGCTCCTGGTCCCATGTACGCTCCTGATTGTTTCTTCCCTGTCAACTACAGCAAGTTTCTTTTCCAAACGAACATGGAGAAATGTTCCTGCTGAATCAGAAGAACGATTTCTGCAACGCTTGTGTGTGGCTCCAGCAAAACCCGCTCCCGTGCCAAGCCGGGCTGGCTCAGCGGTGCCTCTCTCTGCAGGCACAGCCAAGCCATAACCGCGGCTCCCGCCTGCACGTAGGGAGCCCCCCGCTGCGGCCAGCGCTGCCCGGACCCCGGCGCACCTCCACACAGCACCACCTAAAGCAACCGCCGGCCTCGGGAAACTTCTCCAGCCAGTTGTGTAATTCTCTCCCCGGGGAGCGGAGCGTGGGGTGGTTCTCGGG
>WKFP01014842.1:3298622-3342173 GCA_011057875.1 Pterocles orientalis | reverse complement strand
CGGGAAGCGGCGGGCGCGGGAAGCGGCGGGCGCGGGAAGCGGCGGGCGCGGGAAGCGGCGGGCGCGGGAAGCGGCGGGCGCGGGAAGCGGCGGGCGCGGGAAGCGGCGGGCGCGGGAAGCGGCGGGTCCCGCTGCCAGGCTGGTTACAGGTAGAAGCGTCCATTAGCGCTCACACCCATCTTACAAACGGCTTCTTTTACAGCTGCAGAAATTGCCGACAAATCCTCTACCTGCCACGGAAGCAACACGGTCCTGCACGCTAGTCTAACCAGTGTTAGCATTAAGAAAAAAAAACAGTAAAAAAAGTTATTTGTAAAAAAAAATTAAATTAAAAAGCTTAAAACTCCTTCCCTCGAACAAAGCCCTCGCACCACCCGGGCTGTGCGGTACCTCCCCGCCAGCAGCACGGATTTCGCTTCCCGAGGAAGGAGCCACCTCTCCCGAGCGCAGAAGCCGCCCGGCGAAGGGAAAGCCTCACCTTCGTAGCACAGAATGCCGATGTTGTTGTTCATCTTGTCCAAGTACTGGTAGTTCAACAGGTCCATCCTCATAAACAGCATTTATCGGGCTAGCAAAAAGACCGGCTTGTTTGCTGTGCCCGGGCGCAGGCAGCAGGACGGCAGGCAGACGGCGCCGAGCGCGCTCCCGACGCTCCCAGCGCGGGCCCGGCCTCAGCTGATCCAAACAAAGCGGGCGGGGGGCGGCGGCGGGCAGCGGCGCGCACCCCCCAGCAAACTTCTGGAATCGGGGAAACCCGACCGCGCGGGGTCCTTCCGTACAAAGTACACTGCCTTAAGAACTTTTTCAAGTTTTTTTCCAATTAAAAAATAATAACCCCCCCCCGGAGACGGGAAGCAGCACAGCCCGGCCCGCTCCCGGCCGCAGCCCCGCCAGCGCCCACAGCCCGCTGCGAGCGCCGCGCCGACACGCGCGCTATGCCTGGAATGACGCGCGGCCCGGCTTCCTGCGGGCGGGGCGCATGCGCCGTGCGGGCCGAGCCCCGCGGCTGGCGGGGATGGCTGGCTGCGCCGCGGCGGCGGGGCCGGGCCTGCGCCTGAGGGGCCGGGCTCAGGGGCCCCGCCGCAGCCGCTCCTCCGGGGACGCGGCCGGGCACTGCCGGGGGGGGGCGGCCCGGGGCCTGAGGGGCCTCCTTCGGGCCTGGAGCGGGGCCAGGCCCTGAGGAACTTCTGGGTCGGGCGCCTGAGGAGGAGAAAGGGGCTAAAGGCGTCTGTTCAGAATTAATTCTTTCTCTTAAACCTTTGCTTAATCTCCTGGCGGGGCCGCAGACAGGGGATAAACTTCTTAACAGGGCCTGCAGCAACAGGACGAGGGGGAACGGTTTTCAAGTAAAGGAGGAGAGGTTTAGACTAGGTGTGGGGAAGGAATATTTGACACCGAGGGGTGTGAGGCAGTGGCCCAGGTTGCCCAGAGGAGCTGTGGATGCCCCATCCCTGGAGGGGTTCAAGGCCAGGCTGGATGAGGCTTTGGGCAACCTGGGCTAGTGGGAGGTGTCCCTGCCCATGGCAGGGGGTGGCACTGGATGATCTCTAAGGTCCCTTCCCACCCAACCGCTTCTGTGGTTCTGTACCCCAGCACAGGTGCAGTGAAGAACAATGCTGTTGCCGAGGAGCGGGCAGAACAGCAGCGCTGGCCGCATGCAGACAGTGACAGCAGGGAGGTGCAGGGGGCACGCCTGTACACACACAGGTACCGTGAGATCCCATTCCCTCAGGACAGCCTGATTTTTAAGCTGTTCTGCATTCAGGATTTCCCAGAGCTGTTAGAGCTGCACTTCAGAGGACACAACTGATGGAGGGCTGCAGACCAGTGGCTCTCATCTCAGGATGTGGTCTGCCCTTCTGCAGCCCAAACCTTGATCACAAAGCCTCCAGCTGCTGCTGCAGATGTGTATGAGGGCAGAACATCTGTACGGGTGCGAGCATGTGCTAACCGAATGGGCATGGGTTTGCATTTCCTGGGGCTGGTCAGCACCTAAGGCTGATTTGACAGAGAAAGAGAAAGAAATACTGGGGAACTTTGGTCTAAGTGACAAAGAAAGCTAATGGAGTCCTGATCTTCCCTCTGCCTCCCTCTGCCCTCTTTGGCTTGGGACGGAACTCATCCTTACCTTTCTGGGATGGAGAAGTTTAATGGTACACATGTGAGCATAACTCATGAATAACAAACTTCCGCTTTGAGAATTTCTCCCCTCTGTTAGAGACAGGGAGATACTGTGTTAGAGGCAACTCACGGACTAACATCTTGTCAAGGCATCTCAAAAAGCCCCACCTGCATGTTCTGGGTATTTTTTAGTTGAAGTTACTACTGATAAGTAGGAATAAGAAATGTACCTCCAAAGAAGATTCCCTTGAACCCAAAATAAGGTTTCTCCTCACTTCAGATACAACAAGTAGTCCTGTGAGTTATCTACCTTCATGCTTCAATTAATGGAGAATATCCACCAACAGTTCTGAATTCAATACAGCAGGAAACCAACTACCTGAAAGGAATTCGGCATAGCTGGGGAGATGAAAGTCAAGAAGCCTTTTACTGATTAATATACAAGAAGGGCACTCTCCTACATGGAACTGCCGCTAATCCTTAAGACTTGAACGTGGTGTAAAAGCTTCTGAGTACTTAATGCCGGGGTAACCGTACATTTCTTGGATGGTACCTAATAAAATCTTGCAGTTGTTTTTTTGCCAACAACAGAATTTGTTACCACAAAAAAGTTGCAACCACACATGTCAAGACCAAAGTAGTGTGTGGCATTTTCTAGAAAGAGAAATGTTTTGAATAAAAAGGAGAACATAATAATTTTTAAGCAGGGGGACTGGAAGTTTTACATAGCAGATTGTGTTGTGCATACTCAAATGTAAAGATATTCTATACCAATGCTCCAGATTAAACCCGCTCTTTAATAAAGGCAGCAAGAGAAGTCTTAGTCCTTCAAGATATAAACTGCCATGAAAATCCATACCTACAACATTAACAGAAGAGAGGCACATTTCTTCAGCATGAAATGCAAGTATGCCAAAGCTTTTGGGAAAAATATTTCTGATATGTATAGTTTTTAATGTAGAGAGCATCCTTGAATTTACATTAATAAACCACATTTTATGGATGCTTGGAAAGGATAAGAAGGTATAAATATTTAAACTTTTCCAATCTAAAGTACCTATTTTTTTGTGGGAAGTACAGGTGATGAGGATGAAAAGAAAGCAATGTTCCAGACTTCTTTACAGCAGTGGTCTACAAAACAGGGTTTGCACACAATGTGTTAGCTACACAAGGGCACTGCAGATCAAAGTCCAATATAAATTCCCTTTTATATTCAAAGATACATGTTTCTTCAAGTTGTTGGGAAAAGCAAGGTTGGGTATTGCCTCCAAATCACTGACTGCTCAGTATTGCTGTCCAGACACTAATAAAGAAGTTCAGTCATCTTTATTAGCCCAGCTTCACTGGTCTGCGGGTTTTCAGGCAGTAATGAGCACTTTACGATGTGAATGGCTTTCAGCAGTACAGCACACACTATGATTAACGCTTGTCCAATGTTGTGTAATCAACAACTGGGTTGCTTCACATTAAATAATCCTAAACTGGTACCAAACACTGGGAGCTTTACGAATTTCTAAATTAAAAGATCTATACTGAAAGTAAGGTCATGCCTAGTGAAAGAATAGAGGGGAAATTATCAATGTAAATGTATCTCAAGCATTCAAAATGCATTCATAGGAAACCTTTATTTGAAAGAAAACCTAACAGCTTAACAAATTCAAGCCCAGTAGAGATTAATCTTAAATACTAACTAGCTATTAACACCACCGCAGAACCTTTGTTAGTTCATTCTGATCTTCTACACAGTTATGTGCTGTAGTATCTCTGCTTCACAGTAGCCAGAGTAGCTTTGCACACACTTTTCTTCTGTAAGGCAGATAAATACACTTACCTATAAATAAAATGCTTCAAGCACTGAAACTTAACACAACAGCATCCCCTAGAGGTAACTGAAAACCCTCTGGAAGCCTTTCTGAATTGCCCTGGACCTCACATCGAAGTGTTAGAGCTGATTCTAATTAGCCCACGTGGCAGATGAGATAGTTCAACCTCTTCTCGATCTGCCGATTCACGTTAATGTGGAAAGCAAATTCAGTCTTCACACGAGAATGTCTTCTCACAGAAGGATCCCGAGGCACGGAAAGCAAATGAGAAAAAACCAAAAAAGGCAGTTTTAATGAGTAAGAATATCACCACTGGCAAAACCAGAAGGCTAAATCTGTATTTTGACAACTAGTTCCTGCATTAGGAGGGGATCTGACGAGATCTCTGTGCTGCTCTTCTACAATTCTGACAATAAGAAAATACCAAAACACTCCCTCTTGGTGAATACAGTGGTATCCTTGCAAAAGTAGCGTGGAGCAACGGGTGCAGCGGGCTCCACCATCCACACACTGTGTGTTTTCTCTGAACTGGCTTGTGCCTGCTCAGAGGAACAAATGTCCCTTAGCAGCCGGAGCAGTCTTGCTGCCCTTCTTTCAGCTGCTTCTGTCTGAACAGAATCTAGTTTATGGCTGAGACCACTCAGGGATGCAGACCAAAGAAGGGCCACCAGGAGATGCGTGCTGAAAGCAAACACCTTCCCCAGCCAAAGCACTGATGCGCAGGTACCAATGCCTGACAAAAACAGAGCATTTTTCAGATGTAAAGAAAGTTTGAGAAATTTTGTATAGAGTTACAGTGCATGTTATGAATGTAGTTTGTTATTGTGTCACTGGTTCCTAAATGCTGATAACACTTTACCACTATAAAAGTGTATAGTCCTAGCTTATTTGAGCAATTGTAGGACCTAATATGAAAATAAAGTCTTACAATTGTGTATTATTTGTTTACCTGAACTTTTGCAGGAAAAAAAGGCAATTCCTTACTATATTGAGTCCATAATGTCAGAGTTGACAGTAAGAGTTTATATAGTTTTTACAACATACATTGAGCTGCTTTAGAACAAACATTTTCAAGCAAGCCAGCACGGAGCACTCCTTCGTGCCTCCTCTCTGCTGTCCTCAGCCCTGCCACCACTTCCCCTCCTCTCTGACTCTCTTCTCTCCCATGCTTGCCGCTGCCTCAGGCCACGGCACTGAAGAGCCTGAGAAGCCGGGTTCGGTGCTGTTTTACGAGCTTGGTCTGCACTCCATGCCATGCCACATCTTTCAGTGGGAAAACGCACAGCACTGGCTGAAAACCAAGATGGCACAGGACGATGTGCAAGCCATTCACTTGGACACGACTGAAATTTCACCCATGATGACCATCAGCTGAGAGGAGCTATTTCTACAGTGACCAATTTTGCAACCAAGAGAAAAAAAAAAAAAGACAGTCTTTCTAGAGATGGGACACCCTCTGATGTAAAACAACATGCAGGATCGCTCAGTGGAATTCCATTTTCGAATGCACAAAGATATTTGCTGCAGCTCCTGAGGCCAGACAAGCATTTATGATGCATCACCTCGTAGCTCATACCTCAATATGCTCAAAGAAGGAGGTGGAGGAATAAAGCAAGAGTACTTTGATACAGGTTTTACCTTAACTTAAACATGAGCCAGTTTTAGTTAGCAGCTGCTAGGTGGCGATGTGCCTGAAGGGAAAATACTGCTTTTCCTTTTCCACCCGCTCAACTGCGGAGTTGCTGCACTTAACACCTCGATTTTTATTATTTCACAGAAAAAAAGCAAACAAAATTCTCATCTAAGCAAGACGGGGTGTTTGCTTTTAAATACATTCAGATATGATAAGCAAATACAGTTAAAAAGTATGAAACATGCAGGAGGCTCAGAGATGCACGATGAGGAAAATGACGTTTAAAGTTTCTTGCAAGCAGCTATCTCACCAGCTGTGCCCCCGAGACCCGCACAGAATAACACATCACTAACCTCTTGGCTGAGTGGCTCACGTCCCATTAAACGTACCGGCTTTACAGACTTGCTACAAGCATTAAGTAAGGATGATTGCACTAGGGAATAGAAAATGCCAAAGCACACATTCTTCAAGATCACTTGAAGCGTTTTTAAAAGCTTTCTAATGAATGGTGAGCAGGTTCTGTGATCCTTCTAAAACTGAGGAACTATTGCACAACAGCCGCAGACGGCCGGGCAGTGGAGGCAATCAACCAGGCAATCACTTCCACGTTCTAAAAGGTGGAATACAAATAAGAAACAGTGTTCAATAAGCACCCGATTTATCTTTACTTCATTCTTTGTCTGCTTACTCAAACTGAACTGCAGGCTAGGAAGATCAGGTTTACCCAGAATATTTTCCATTTCTCAGTAGTACCTTGCAATTCACAATTTCTTGGTGTTTTTCACTTAGTCTCTTAAGCCGGGCTAAAAGCACTTTAAAATGCAGCTAGAATATATAACAGATAAATCTAGTTTATCTAGGTTGAAAAAATGTTATTTGCTAATTAAAATCTTGATAATCTTTCCTGTTATTTGCATACTAATTTACATTTCTGAAGGGTTGATGATAATCGCAAACATAATTTATCTTGAACTACAAAGAGTCTCGAACACTATCAGAGCCTCCGGTTACCGACAGTGAAGTGTTAACTTTGCCATGCCCTAATATTGGCTTCACAGGGCAAAGAAAATACTTTATATTTTTCCAATCCCAGAAGGAAAAAAAAAAAGAAAAAAAGAGTCTATTAAAGAAAAAAAAAAAGCCAATTCTACTCAGGCATCTAAAATACTTTTTACTTAGAAAAGTTAGGAGCCAAACCATGTTTAGAGGCTAGATTTCAAAATTGCTGTGCATATCCCTCAGCTTTGGGAAGAAGCAAATCCAGTTTCAAGAAACCACTAATTACAGGGTTTAGAAATAAAGCAAGGAGCTCCAAGATTGCTAAAGTCTTTGAAAAGATTTCTCCTTTATAGCTAGCTTGGCGAGACATAAGATACACTCACAGGGTCTCATTCAGCTTGGATGTCAGCGTACGTCAATCTGCTGAAGTGTGCAGAGCTGCCCTTGCTTGCACAAAGAATACTACAGGCGACACAGGTAACAACCTTATGGGATGAACCCATGAAACCCAATGCTGTCTCGCTAAGAACCATGCAGTAAAATCAATTACAACTTTTGTTACAAAACTAATTAATTTTGGCTTTTAAACATTAAAGTAATTACTTATCCAAAATGTTAATAGTGCTTACTACAGAACCAAATTACGTAACTCGCAACCTACCGCTTCATTCAATTAAAATGAAATTTCATTCCAGTTCTAAGCCTATTCTTTTCCAGTTGAGGGTCTTGTTCTCTACTATTTAAAAAGAATTTGACCTTAATAAATCGTTCTACCTAAGTAAAACCCTAAACACACACTTGTCCCAAATGGCAGTACTCACAAAAACCCCCGCCAGCCCAAGAAGAGCACCTTTGCTCGAGATGATGATAGATCTATTCTCCTCTGGACCGAGCAGGAGAAAACAAGGAAAAAGAACCACCGCGTTCAGCTATGAAAATCTTGCCCTTGCCCCAGGAAAGGCATGTCTGCAGTATTATGCCACACATGTGGCATGTTAGAAATTACATTAATTCCACCAGATACTACAGAGCATGCCCTCGCTGTCCATAAGTACAAATCAACAGCTCTCGGAAATACAGAAATAACACCCCCATCAACCCCTTTGTAAGGGAAAGTCTTTCAAAAATAGTTCCAAAAAAAATCAGCTTCAAAAGCTCATGCTCTCAAGCCTTGACAAGCACTGACCATGAACGCTGTGACATGGCCTGGAAGCAGAAACCCTACTTTCCCAAGAGATCAAAGTTATCATTTCCAATTCTACATGCACAGAAGGTAACACATTTTTCCTTCCAGAAAGGACATTTTTAGTCTCAAAATGAAACCTAGAGACAGCTGAAAATTCTCCATCAAAACTACTTTTTCAACAGAAGCAGCATTACCTTTTCTTACTGTGCTTTTGCTTTTTTCCACCCCAAAAATGGAAACAAGAAGGTTTAAAGAATTTGACGTTTTACATTTTAAAAAGACATTTTAATTGTTACTAACTTCCAGCTTTCTGACAACATGACAAAGCCTTGGGCATTACGTTTCCATATATTTCCCGTGGCTTCCCCTCCCTGCTCAGCAGGCACTAGCCTTCCTTTCATCGGGAACACGGTGCTCCCAACGATCACTCACCGTCTGTAGTAGAGGAGACCATTGCACAGCACGCAAAGTGGAACAGCAACACAGGGCTCCCCAACAACAATGCTAAAAATGGCATTTTAAAACCAAATGCTACCTTTTCATTTACCATAAAGAAGTCAAAATCTCCCTTTGATGAATGCCGCAGATTTTTCTCAACGCTACATGGGATCACAGACAAGCATGGCAGAAACTGGGGAGTGAACACTGCCAGAGCACAAAGCTTTGTCATTTTTTATCCCTTGCTTGTTTTTACTCCAGGTTTCAAGGAAAAAAATTGTTTTGCAACCATACCTCCTTGTCCCCCTCCTTACCCCGAACTGTGAATATTGGGCAGGTTTCAATCACGCTTCAAAAGCGGCCAGTCCTCAAAGGCAGCTGTGCTGTACTCTCCTTGCTCTGCACAGCTGGAAGGGGGAGAGGACTGACCGCGGTTAATGTCACCGCTCGGGGACAAACCCCACTGCTGTCTGTTCTGTGCGGTGCCGCTGGCTGGATGGCACAGCGTGGCTCCGCCAGAGGCTCGTCAGGGCAAGCAGGCTGACCCCGCGTGCTGAGGAGGGAACACAGAGGTAGAGGGGAAGGGATCAGAACTACCCAATTTTTAATGACAAAAAAGGACCTGGGTATGCAGACACATGGGCACATGTCAGGTCTCTTCCCAAGACTCATATCCACCACCCCTTCAATTCCTGACATTCAGTGCTTCCCAAACAAGACAAGTATTCTGCAATGGCCCCAAAATTTCCTCAGCCTTTTAAAGTGTCTCCCGTCTTAACAGCCCCTTTCACTTCCTTACGTTGGAACTCTCTCCTTCCAATGATTTCAACACCCTCACTCAAGGTACGTTCTCCAACTGCTCTAAATTCCATCCCTTTCTTCCCGCACAAAGCACCTACTGTCCTCATCAGCCTTAACTCACCCATCGCCCCAGAGCCCCCCCATCCTCTCTCACTGCAGCTTCCCAGCCCTTCCCCAAATCAGACACTTCATAACCCAGGCCTTAAAATTCAGACTTGTCACCTCCCCACCAGCTGCTGGGCTTCTCCAGCTCCAGTTGCTGTAGGAGGTGAGCAGACATTTGCTGTCTAAGCCCATCCAGCCCTCGCACATTTCTGGCAAGTAGAAGAAGAAGAAGTAGAAGAAGAAGAAGTAGAAGAAGAAGAAGTAGAAGAAGAAGAAGTAGAAGAAGAAGAAGTAGAAGAAGAAGAAGTAGAAGAAGAAGAAGTAGAAGAAGAAGAAGTAGAAGAAGAAGAAGTAGAAGAAGAAGAAGTAGAAGAAGAAGAAGTAGAAGAAGAAGAAGTAGAAGAAGAAGAAGTAGAAGAAGAAGAAGTAGAAGAAGAAGAAGTAGAAGAAGAAGAAGTAGAAGAAGTAGAAGTAGAAGAAGTAGAAGTAGAAGAAGTAGAAGAAGAAGGACAGCTCTAGGTCAATAGCGTACAAAAAAATAGAATGCACCACTCCAGCATGCACAGCGTTACTGGCAGAGAACAAATCTTCTTTGCTTGCACCTTTGCAAAAAGCTAAATTTGTGAACGTAATGCTCAAAAGCATATCCTCATGGAAAATAACATCTAGAATTCACTATCCTACAAAAATATGAGGTGATGTATAAATCCCGTTTGCTTTTAAAATTCTGCCTAAATCTATCTCAACTGACACAATGCACATCGCCTGGGTTGGTAACACTTGGGATGGACACACTCCAAAGCATTCATTATAGAATACTGAACCTCACCTGGCTGGAGAAGTTTCGACTACCTGAATGTTATAATTCCTTTTCCTTTTGTGCATAAAATACATATAAAAGATGATGCATTAGTGAAATAAATATTTTCCTTCCGAAACGCAGAACATTAAATTTATTAGCATTGCGAGGTATCTTATATGTGCAAGGGTCCTCAGTGTGCCTTACGACGAAATAATTGTATAGGCACAAAACGTTAACCAGGCATTTTCCACACTTAGCTTGTAAATCAGAAGGCAATGTACAAACCCAGCAGGCTGGAAGGTTGGGGTGATCAGGACTGGCCCCAGTGGTCCCCTTGTTTTCCATAAAGCAATGGATAGATTGCACAGAGATAACAGCATCTGTCTTGAAGGAAAATGCTCTCTTACTGCTAGTTGCATTTATACAAAGCAAATATCCATCTGTCTCAGGCCTGCATTCAGAAACTTAAGAAAGATCACCTTAAAAACAACCCACTTGCAGTTAGCACCTTTTTTTGGGAAAAGATTCATTTCTATAACAAGCCAATTTTTTTCCAAGTGATATCACACAAATGCTGAATGAGGATCCTAATATCACTGACGCTGCCATACTGCAAACCTTGTTAGCAAGATCTAAGAATACGAATGTATTAATTAAGACCTAGGTAATGGCTAGTGCGCCAGTAGAACTCATTTGTGCAGACCCCCACTGCACAGAATTTCCTGCACTCTGCCCTTTGACAGACCCAGGGCTTGGCAGGACAGAGCAGACACTGGACTGAACTCTTCAGTTTTGCCTTCCACCCACAGCACAGAATTACAGCTCACACTGCCTGGATCGAATCGCATTTTGGGACACGGTTAGAAATGAAAACAACCCAATCCCATTGTGAAATAGGGCAGGAGAGAATTGCTAAGTTTTACAATAGGACTACACTTTTCCGAGGCTGTATTTCAGCAGAAACACCCCATTAGTGTGACACCACTCGATGCAGCAAGCACACAGAAGAATATAGTCTGCAGTTTGTGACACAAAACATTACTGTCTGCCTACAGACAATCCTGAGAAAAAGAAAACACATACTCCCTATCAACTCTTGTTTTAAGATGGCCAATATTATCATTCTCTGAACAACTTAAGAATGTTATTTACTTAGCCATAAATAATAACAAGAAAACCATTAAAAGTGACTTTCACATCCAGAGGAGAACTGGGGTGTTTTCTTGGAGTGATTCTTAGGAGCCAGGGCAGAGGACCCCACCTACGCGTGGTTACCGTGTGGTCCACCCACCACTACTTTTGTTTGGACAGCAATGGTAGCTAAGTCATATTTTTTTACAAAATTTGGGGCTTGCTGTTTCCAGAAGTTACAGCAAGTGACCTGTCACATGGCGGCGCTAGCTCGGGCTGGGCCAGAGCAGTTCAAGGAGTCTCGTCACTGGGCTGAACTGGGGATTTGCTGGAACAATGACCAATGAAGAGACAAACCGACACAACGTGCACTGACAAGCGTTTCAACCGTGCAGGAAAGGATGATACTGCAGCCTCAGAATCACAGGCTCTCCGCTCACAGCCTTAACGTTGAGCACAGCCGAGGTTCTGCCAGCCTTGGTGACCAGTCTAGAAAAGCAAGACTCCACCACGGGTGAGCAGCCCCGGCTGCATGGCTCCGCCAGCCACACGGCACTGAAACACACATGCACATACCAGAACAAAGCCTGGGTTTGCTAGCATTCTTAGCTGAGCTGGTTTTCCTTTTTTTGTTGTTGTTGTTTTTGTTTTAAAAGAAGTAGCAGCAAAAACATTACAAAACAGAATAAATCAAAAAGCCAAACATCCTGAGCTGGAGATGGTCTGCTCTTTCTTTATGTGTCTTAAGAAGCTGTTTCCAGGATAAATAATGATTTTTAACCTACAGAAATGTTTAAAGAGTATCACAATGACTGTAAAAATCAAACATTTGCAAGCTAAAAAATGCCAGGAGAAGGATTTTTGGGGGTAGCCCTGATTTGCCGCCCTTGCACCGCTGCACATTCCCACACCGCCTCACCTCATTCTGTGTAAAGAAAGATTTTCTGTCTCTGGTCCTGAATAATGATTGAATTGAATCATATCAAAGAGGCGTTGTAAAGATTAATTAAAGGTTTATGAAGCTCTGTGGCAGTACAGTAATAAGTGACATACAAAAACCTGCAAGGAATTGAATAATCCTGCCTGGTGAGCTCTGTTTGAACTGTGGGCAGAAAATAACGTTCAGGCTCACTAAAGCAATGCGGAAGAAACCCACCCAAACATCAAACAGTTCTTTTCATAGGAACTATCCCTCTCCCTAAATAAGACTGAAGTTTTACGTAAAAAGTAGCTTATGATAAGGAGTGCATCACATGCCATGCATTTTTAACATGGGAGCTTAATTTAATCGCCATCTTCAAAGTTTCTTTCCAACGCAGTATTTCAGTAGGTATGACTTTCCTAACAGGGCAAGTTAAAGAGAAAAGAACCACCCCCAGCACTGTCCCCACTCCTCCACAGAACCAGTGCCCACCGGAGATAGCGGTGAGGCTGACCTACGGCTATGTGCCACACAGGGAAAACGCTCCCCAGCCCCTCCTCTCTTGTCCCCCCGCCCGCCCGATGCCACCCCACTCCCCTCCTGCTGCTAGCCCCACCGCCTGCCTCTCAGGCTCCCTCCTCATTTCCTTACTCCCCTGCTAGTAGCTACTTGTCCCAAACTCTCGCCCAACCAGTCCCAGTTCCCACCTTCTCCTGCCAGCACCCCGCCCTGCCCTCCCCAGCACCCTCTGCCCCGACACCTCCCATGGCTCTGCGCCCCTCTCACTGCCTTGCTCGCACACAAGGAGCTCGGCGCTGGAGACCTCCATCCATCCATCCTTCCATCCATCCGTCCATCTATCCACCCACGCCAGGCAGCTCCTGCCCTGTCCTCACCAGCCCAGCACCTCCAGAAGCAGCACGGCCAGCGAAACATTCCAAATGCAGGGGCTAACGCCGCCGACTGTCTTGTTAAACAGATTTGTACACGGGCAGCAGAAAGCACACAAAGGGCAGACTTCACGTCCATCCTCCAGAACTGAAGGCCACCACAATTAATGCTTTGGGTTTTTTTGGTTTTAAATATGGAGAAAATAATTCCTATTTTTTCCCATTATTTCCTATCTTGACTTTGGTTTTGTAAATATGTAACTCATTCTGAATGAAGTCACACGAATTTACTTTTATTTTAAAAAGGTTAAAAAAAAGCCACACCACCTTATTCCAGACCTTTAGCATGGAAAAAAAAAATCATCACATCCCAGGCTGTTAAAGTCCACTGAATATATAATTAATTAAGAAGCATCTAGTCACTACAAAAACCTTGACAGTAATCAGCAGCTATGCATCTGTACATGTGTCATCACCATCTTAAAAATTTCTTTTCAACACAGTATGTCAGTCTATGATACACATGACCCATGTGTGTGTACCTATGACTCCCAAAAAACAGGCGCCTTTTTCTCTGTACCATCATTGCCTCAGTTTATTAAAAGATAAATGATGGGAAATACATTTCCCCATGCATGCTATTGGCTTAGTTAAAAATAAACAAGCAAATAAATAAAATCTTAGCAATATATAGCTTAGTTAAAGAGAGTTGGTGGCCTATTTTCCTTTTTTTTGGAAAGCCTTAGTTTTATTTATCACACACTTTAACCAAGTAGATCCTCTACTAAATCACTCCACGTCATTGAAAGTATTTTGGAATACACTTTCGATGATGCTACTCAGTGGAATAAGAACAAATAAATGTTACAACAGGAAAAATTAAAACTATTCTTTTCCAATTTTCAATCTAAATATGCATAAATCACATCCTCCATGAAGCAATGTTTACATCCTGTATCAAAGAAAGAAAAGGAAAATTGCCACCAGAATTAATCCTACAGGCTACAGTGGGAGAGGATTAGCGAAACAATTCACCACACCTCCCATAAGTCAGAACGCAGCTGTCACACCAAGTAATGAAACCCGGTGATGGCTGTACACGTGCTGCAGCCTACAAAGCACCACGACAACTACTTGCAATCAAAAGAGAAAAGCAACAAAACCAGCAAGCAGTCTCCACCTCCCGGCATTTTATTTCTGAGCCCTTCCTCTGCCAGTCATTTTGGTTACGGGTTTAAAGGTCTAAGTGGCGAAGCTGTATCTAGAGAAAAAGCAGCAATCCAAAAGAGAGATCTCCACACCGAGACCAACGGCGCTGAGCTGCGTGACCAGCCCAGCTTCAGCTCCCAACACGCTTTCCCTGGCTGGCTGGGGCTCTGTCAAGCCGAGCTGACGGCACACACTTACCCAGCAGCTCCAGGGCAGGGCGAGCGCTCCGCCGCCGCCAGAGAGAGCGGCTCAACCCTCCTCCTCCTCTGCAGCGATAGCACACGCTCCTGTCCGCACTTGCAGTCACATGAAATGCAAATCACAGGGTATCTGGATGAACAGCTAAGAGGGTTTCCAAGTATTACATACGTGTGTCTTCAGATGAATCAAGTACAGCAGAGATACGCCAGTGCTGGGGTCAACAGAACAACATCCTGGTGCGCCTGGAACAGGATTTAAGGTTCGTATGTCCAAACACGATAGCAGAGTGCGTAAAGTACGTGAAATAAGGAGAGTACACTACCAAAAACCCAGAACCTAGCCTTGACCTTGCCCCTTTTTTCTCCATGTTCTTTCTGTTGCAACTCCACAATATTGCACAGTTTTGCAATGCTGCTGTTTTTCTTAAAGCGCCGTTCTCCCAAGGGCATCTAAAGACATTGCACACAATTTATTTTTCTTTTTTAAGCCTTTAATTCTAACAGACAAACACTGAATCATGTAAATTATGCCTCAAACTGAGTCCACAAGCTCAAAACTAGAAAGCAGTGAAAACCTTTTAACTGAAGAACTTTGAAGGTCAGTCTTGAAGTGCGAAAATGTTTGGGTTTGGCAGAACACAAAAACCCTTTAAAAAGGGTGTAGATGGATAAATACTGTAAAAATACAGTAAAAATTTTCTTCTCAGCTGTCTCATTCCCCAAATGCATTCAATAATTTAGATATCTCCTGTCTCAGGACACATTCAGTATCTTAAGCTTTCTCTGAAGTCAGATACCCAGGCACCCATAGCACAAAATTGAAGAAATTACCATATGGAAATATTCATCACAGAGGTTCCAGGAGGGCATTTTGCCACTTACCTTCCCCAAGGAGAAGAAAGATGGCAACTAAGCTAAACTGAAGCCAGGTGATCAGGATTTCTGTTTTTAAATGTTTATTAAAAAGGTTAATTTTCTAATATCTGATACATGCAACATATGAGAAATATTATGTGAGTAGAATTTCTGTCTCCAAGGAGCCCTGCAAACATGAATATATTCAGCTTCCTCCCGAGGCAAGTATCACACCTACAACGCAGCTGGAGAAACCGAGGCAGGGAGATGAGATTTACCCGAAGGCACAGAAGCTAGTCAGTTCCTGACTCCGTGCTGAGCCAAAGACCACACCTTGCTTTCATCCACTCTAGTAATTAAAAATAAAAGAATTCTTGGTCTGTATATTCTTTTCAGGCAGAACCTGTCTGACCTGTTAATTTACTGACAACGTATTTAAAAAGTCACAAGACAGCCAGCCAGTGGGGAACCTTTATTAAAAGAATCCTGGTTCTACATGTTTCTTGCAGAATACCGACTCCTTTTTCCACACCCTGGATCGTGTTCGTTCTACATGCCACCCTCGTTAGTTTTGGGTGATGTGGGATACAAATAGTGCTAGATTCTTGTTCTAAGGAGGGACTGCCTTCTCTAAACATTGCTTGCAAGAAGGCAGAAGAAATTAATTCAGTCATCAGGAAATAAATAAATATAGGACCATGTTGTTCCTCTTGCTCTGATCAGGGCAGAATGAAATGTATAAAAAGAAAATGCAAAGCGGTAGAAATTCCCATAAAAATAGTGGTGTTCAGATTCTTTGAGGGACCACGAGGGAGAAGATCCGATGTGCTCACAAGCGCACGCCGCACACAGTTGCCCTCTGCAAAGGCAGCTAGATCCATACAAGTGAGCAACGGCAGCTGGCTCCTGCCTGTAAACCCCTCTTTGCAAGCCCCGCATTGCATCCACTGACACGTTGCTGCGGATAGCCCTCGGGGAGCTGCGGGAATTGCATGTCTTCTGACACTCTGGGATTCTTCTTGTGACCTTTTACACACCTCAGTGAGCACAACTTGGTACTCAACTAGAAAAACCTCAGTCTGGCTTTGGTCTCGGAAAGATGTCCCCTGGCAGCCTGTTTGCGTTTGAATTGAGTACGTCTGGCTGTGCCGGGATCACATCTAAGCAAGCCACTGGAAACCAGGACTCTGTAGCCACACACATGACACTAACGAGAATGTCACAATAGTGGTCATGGGAACAAGCACTGGCAGGACTGCAGCCTTGGTGAAAACTCTGCAGCTCAGATGATCCCAAGATCAAAGTTCACCTTACAGACCTGTCACCTGCGGGATCCGCCTGCAGAGGGACACATGCCCTCAGAGTTATATCACACAGCTCTCCATGGGTACACATCACCTCCCGGGGGAAAAGCACCTTCGCGGGGCAGCCTGAAGAACACCAGCAGGGCGCTGAAGCCATGCCTGTCCATCTTCCTGAACACAGAACCCTCTCAACTCAGAAGCCAATAGGCACTTTCTGTTCCGCCAGCCTGCCGCAGATACACCCCAGGTCAATCCATGTCAATACCATACAACAGCAGACCAACCCAACCACTCGTGTAAAACAAGACTAACACGTTATTCCCTGTCAAAACTGCTGTCCGATTTTCATTTCTACCAGATTTTATACCATCAGGAAAACCCACCTCTGACAAGCTATAAACCTTCTCTACACTCTTCCATTTTTCTCTGAATACAAGCACACAGACATGGAAGATGAATTTTCAAAGTTTAGCACAATTTTCCAACTAGCAGTTACCCTCTGCTTCCACCGGACCCTCTTCTCATCCTTATTTACTGATAGGCAACAATAGCTCCATTTATATACACCACTTCCCCCTGAGCTTTTCCACACCCGTAACCCAGACCGGACTCCCAAAGCAGTGAAGACAGAGCTCCCACAGCTCTTACGGCTCCAGAAGAGCTGGTAACCCTCCACGCTCACCGAAACCTCCCTCCAGTTAGACTGACACAAGAGATCCCCATCACATTACAGAATCATATCAGAGCAACGTGGCTTCTGTGTTACAGCACCTGTGCTAATGTACGCTTTATTCTGCCCCCAGACAGCCCAGACAGCTCGGGTGAAAGCCTGCTTGACTCAGGTTTCCTTTACCTTCTCGCAGATGGAATTGTGTCAGTGCAGCGAAGACAATCCCAAATAAAGCAATTAGCCTCACCCGTCTGGGCAGTGGTTCATTGGAATTAAATATCCAGTTCTTCTATAAACAATAATTCAGAAAGTCTGGAGGAAAAAAATTGCTATCAAAAAAATGATACAACTCGGTGAACTGTGTTGCATAACAAACAACCGAAACCAATTCTGTATCTCTGGATGGCAGTGCAATATTGTTTACTATAAACTCAGCAAGACAGTGACTGCAGATAAACAGCTCTGGCTGCAGAATGCCAGCAGATGAGAGCAAGGCCTCACAACCGAATGACGCATGTGAAAAAGCTAATGGAGACACCGAGCTCTTGTCTTTGCACACTTACACGTACACACCTCTAATATTCCAATTAAAAAGTTTATTCTTGAACTGATTGGATTCAACTGCCTCCAGCACTATAAAGACTTCAATCAATCAGAACGGCTGTATGCTGATGTCGCGTGCGTTCATTTCGAGAGTAAACTCTGAACGACTTTGTCATCACAAGGCTCTGCATCAGTCCCACAAAGTTGTCTTTTTGTATTGGTTTCCAAATCAAATGGATATAATAACATCTGTACACAGCCTAAAACGGAGAACAGGCTGGGAGGGGATCTGACACCAATAGCTGACTGCTTGAATAAATAAATTCCCACTCCTCGGCAGCTGTGGAGAACCCTGCTTTACTCCATGTGCATGGTGGAAAGGAATCGGAAAAAAACAACATCCTCAGCTGAAGTGCTGAAGCTCATGCAGAACTGTCTCCCATGAGAGGGACCCTGTGCTGGAGCTGGGGAGCAGGGTGAGGAGTCCTGCCCCTGAGGAGGAAGGAGCAGCAGAGACAACGTGTGATGGACTGAGCGCAACCCCCGTTCCCCGTCCCCCTGCATCGCTGGGGGGGAGGAAGTAGAGAATTGGGGAGTGAAGCTGAACCCAGGAAGAAAGGAGGGGTGGGGGGGAAGGTGGTTCAAGATTCAGTTTTATTTCCCATTACCCCACTCTGATCTAATCGGTAATAAATTAAACTAATTTTCCCAAGTCAAGTCTGCTTTGCCAGTGCCGGTAATTGCCGGGTGATCTCCCTGTCCTTGCCTCAAGCCACCAGCCTTTTGCGGATTTTCTCTCCCCTGTCCAGTTGAAGAAGGGAGTGACGAGGCAGCTCGGTGGGCACCTGGCACGCAGACAGGGTCAGCACACCACAAGCAAGGAAATCACAGCCTGTGTCTCAAATTCAGCAGAAACTGAGGAGTCACCGTGTTGCATGGTGGTAATTCTGCTCCTCACGTTTGTCTAACATCGCACCGGTGGAGTCACAGACTGTTATCACCAGTTTAGCTCGTCACAGATTCAATACCTACTTCACAGTATATCGACAAATCCAAACCCTATGGCCAAAACAATACTTTCTCAGCTAATATATGACTGTAACAGGCTTCAAAAATCATAGAATCATTAAGGTTGGAAAAGACCTCAAGGATCATCAAGTCCAACCCAACACCACCCAACCCACTAACCCATGTCCCGAAGCACCACATCCACACGTTTCTTAACCCCCTCCAGGGATGGTGACTCCACCACTGCCCTGGGCAGCCTGTTCCAATGCCTGAGCACTCTTGCAGTGAAGACATTTTTTCTAATCTCCAGCCTAAACCTCCCCTGGTGCAACTTGAGGCCATTTCCTCTTGTCCCATCACTTGTTCCTTTAGAGCAGAGCCCAGCAACCCCTCACTGCACCCTCCTTTCAGGCAGCTGTAGAGAGTGATGAGGTCTCCTCTCAGCCTCCTCTTCTCCAGACTGAACCCCCCCAGCTCCCTCAGCCGCTCCTCGTCAGCCCTGTGCTCCAGACCCTTCCCCAGCTCCGTTGCCCTTCTCTGGACCTGCTCCAGCCCCTCAATGTCCTTCTTGTGGTGAGGGGCCCAAAACTGACCCCAGGATTCAAGGTGTGGCCTCACCAGTGCCGAGTCCAGGGGCACAACCCCTGCCCCAGTCCCGCTGGCCACACTATTGCTGATGCAGGCCAGGATGCCGTTGGCCTTCTTGGCCACCTGGGCACACTGCTGGCTCCTGTTCAGCCGGATGTTGCCCAGCACCCCCAGGTCCCTCTCTGCTGGGCAGCTTTCCAGCCCCTCTCCCCCGAGCCGGGAGCGTTGCAGGGGGTTGTTGTGACCAAAGTGCAGGACCCAGCACTTGGCTTTATTGAACCTCAGACAACTGGCCTCAGCCCATGGGTCCAGCCTGTCCAGATCCCTCTGCAAAGCCTCCCTGCCCTCAAAGAAATAATGTTGCAGCTCTTAAAGGATCTTTTAAATCATCAGTTCCTTTCTCCCCACACCACCCCACCTCCAGCTTAACTCCCTACAGCATTCCCTACGCTTTTCTAGTTTTCTTCTCGTACATTTACTTCAGAATGACCTGGATATTACGCCTTATAAAATATTTATATACCTAAACTATTATGAATTACAGGCTAAAACAGCCCTCCAACAAGTCACACCGCTGTAAAGAAATTGTGCGAAATGTGCTAAGAACACGCCGACATGGGGCAGCCTGCCTTACAATGCCTCAGTCCCCGTTTTACTCCATTTCGCACCACGTCTTTCACTCAGTTTGCAATACACCTTTAAAACAGCAGCTATCAAACAGCAGGGAGGTAAGTGCCTGTTAGAAGCTGATGACACAAACTTCTGTTCCTAATTGAACAAAGTATCTTCAAATTATTTCTTGCTATTTCAGCAAAACACAAAAGAAACTCACATATTAGAAAAATCAAGACTAGCAACATTACTTAATTATTGGATTGAAGCACTAAATATTCTAAATATTTCATTACATTAATACAATTAATTTCAGTGCAATTTCTTGAAATTACAATAATCTCGGTGATTTTACAAATGTCATTAAGTGGATTTCCTTACAGCCATACAAAACCAAAAATGTAGGACACCAATTCACACTGAACATTTAATTAAATCGTTAGCCCGTGGAACTTAATTCCAACAATAAGTTGTACACTTGTTCTCAGCCTGCTACCTATTACCCCCACGCAGGAAGAACAAAAGCACAACCACACCGTACTGTGCGGCGGGCAGAGAGAAAGGTAAAGGACCTCAGAGGCGGCAGAGGACTAATTCTGGAAAAGGATCTGATGTTATCACAAATTCCAGAACTATCTCCACGTTCTGCAGGGCATAAAACCACGGTCACGGGGACTGTGAACGAAGGCAGCTCGCACACGTGTGCGCATCTCATGGGAAGAATTACACAAAAAAAACCAAAACGCCTGCGACCTTTAACATGCAGCTGCCGTCTACAGCTGCAAGACACGGGGTCCTGGGCAGCTCAGCCACTGTCCCCAGGCTCCGGTGACAGCCTCTCGGTGACTGCGTACGCAAGCTACGGCACGTGTCCCCAGACCCTCTCGGGATCACAACTCTTAGAAGGCATTTATCCATATTCACTCATTTTTCTGGATTTGCCACCACTGTTGTTTAGAAACAGCTGGCAGTGGCCCCTATGAGAATTCATTATTGTTTTCACAATCTCAGCCTGGCTGCACAGGCATCTTTGGCTACCACACTCCTACACAGACAGGAACCCTCCAAAAGCTGTTCCTGGGTCACTATAAGCAACAAATTCTTTTTACTCTGTTTCATTTTTTTTTTTTAATGTATACAGGTGCTTAAATATTTTCCTTCATATGTTTGTATTTAAGCATTGGCTTTGAAAGAAACAAAGCACCCCTCAAACCAAAATTTTACTCGCGTTAACATAAATACAGAATACATACAGAAAGCTAATTAAGTTTTGAACTGTCAAGACATAACTAAGAAAAAATAGAAATCATTACGAAATGGAGATCCACACATACTCTTTCTGAAGCTTTCATATCTGCCACATCTTTTCACAAAATAATGATTAAGTAAATTATAATAAAAGGTGTGAAGGAGAAAAAAAGTAAACATCTTTAGAATTTTCCTCGTGCCACTGGAAAATATGATCTCATAGAACAGGGTATGAAGAAAGAGAAATGATGGACTCGACAAACTGTCACTGAACCGAAGAGGCTGGGGAGCATTGAACATTCCCAGTTAGCCCCCTTCCCAAACACAGAGTTCCCAGCACTCCTCTAGCTCATCCCAGCTGCTGGACAGCAGGGAATCGTTCATACGAGATGGACTTGTTAAAGGACACGTGGGCAGCTTGGGGAGAGAACTGGAGGAAACGGCTGTTAATCGAAAGAAAGCCTATTTGCGCTCCCAGTCTAAACCAGAATTTGATACTTCACAAGGCCATAAGTGGCTTTGCTGTTTGTAGTGACAGCATTCAGAGATACTTCTTGGTTGCACTTTCTGGGCGATTTTTCAAACCCTTTTTAAATTGTTTGTAATCATACCAGAAAATAATTCCAAATCACCTCCTCCTTTTCCTACCACAGTTCTTTAGAATCACCATTTCACAATCACTATGCTTAAACCAAAGCGTAGGGCGCAGATTCATTCGTTTTTATTGTGTCCTGAAAACAGAACTGTCAGTCTCGCCAGAACTACCTGTGGAACACTAAGCAAGCACCCAGGCTGTCTGCCAGAAGCAACCAGCACCGGGAGGGGATGCGGAGACGTCGCAGTTCTGGGTTAGAGAGAGGGGGGAAAAAAACGTAAGATTATGTAAGGGAAGCTATCATAGCCATAAGGGAGAGAGATCTCCAACGAAATACTACTTTTATCTTGAATTTAGGTTAGATACACGTGCCTTTAAATGTCGAGACTCTGTTTTCCAAAAATGCAGTAAAAAAGTCAATAAAGTTTTTTTTTCTCCAATACGGGAGACAAAGAGAATCCAAACTTGCTTTAAAAGAAGAGACAGCTCTACTGGCATTTCAGCACATCACGAAGGATCTCACATCACGGTAAGAAAAGCTGCCAAGAAGGGAAGGACACACGTTAGTGCCATAAGCTATCCTTTTTTCGGACATTCAAAAACTGGGTGAGCTACAGATACAAAACCAAAGGAAAGTACTAAACTTTTTCAGAAGAAGATAAAAGGAATTTATCATTTTGGCAGAGAAGTACTTATGGCTGTTTCTGCTCCGGTACGAATCGCAAGCAGTCACCAAGGCATTGCATCAGCAACAACAATAAATAACCTGGTCATGAGAATGTGATAACCACAGCACTTGAAAGAAAGTAACAAACAGGCAATAAATCAAGGCCACGTATTGCTGCATTCTCACAGTTATCATTAACAATCAGTATCTGCAGCTTGCAGCAGGTAATAAAAATTTGTAAGTAAACAAGTCTTGTAAAAAATATTCTCACTTATACCATAGCTTCTGTTTCTCATAGGAAACAACCAGTATTTCCCCTACCGGAGAAATTAACTCTCTTTTGTGTAGAAGCAGTCAAAGGACAAGAAGTCACAAAGTAGCATCATTTGTACAAATATTTTCCACTCACTTCACTGAGCATGCAATTTCAGCTGCAAAATGAAAAGGATAACAACCTCTTTGCAACTGAATGGAGAAGAAGGATCCAAAGAGGAAAAGGAAATAAAGAGGACGTAAAAATACATTTAGGATACAAATTGAGAAATACATAAAAGGTCTGCCACCAGAATTTTTCTTTAGTACGTTACACGTGCTCGTTGTATTCACAAAATACTCATGGAAGTCTGGAACCCTTGTGGGTGTACCAATTTGTTTGCTCCTCCTCTACCTATAGAAGTGGAGATATTAAGTTTTGAAGGAAAGATTAAATGAAGAAACATGGTAGATTTTGCCTCTCCTGAACGCAGCAGGGTTCTTGAACTCTTCAGCAAAGCTGCTGGTTGAGAAACCAATACTGTGCAGGATTATTTTTATTATACATTTATTATATTAGTGGCAATAAAATACTGAAATTTTCATACAGTAGATTTATAAAACATACACACATATGCCAAATGATGTTGTAAATTACATCACAGAGTAAATACTCATATTCTCAAGCACCATAATGAGCACGGCAGTAACTCACACATGCAGGTCTACTACATCTTCTTTCCCGTAACGCAGCATCAACCCATGGAACAGCCACAAGACACCTGCAGGAATCCCAGCAGAGATTCACCATCCCTGTGACATTCCCGCCCAGTTACGCTAGCCAGGCTCGGCAACCTGGCACGCTTCAGGTGTACGCCAACATGAAACTGTCCACGGTTCAGAGAGAACTGCCCCCGATGTACCTGCTACAGGCTTCGGCCACGCACAAGACGCGTAACTCTGCTGCGGTATAACAGATCTCATGCTCCAGCAGAGAGGCAATTCCTGACTTTCCCTGAAAATAGATGATGATCCAAATGTTTCTGATTTTAAGAGCTAACAGTTTCCTGCTGAGGGCTTACAACTTGCTGAAACTTCATGCCTTTCTCTGCTTTCCTGAGGGGAAAATTTTTCTTGCTGTTTCCATTTTCAAGAATGGTGTTTGATTCCATTAGCTGACCAATCTCCTGCAGCTGTTTTTAGCATCGTAGATAGGCATACCATACCCTTTGGTTGGGAATGTCATTATGTGCATTTGTCAGTGCCTAGCACAACCACGCTCACATACGCTACTGCAGTACAAGCAAGCATTACTAACATACACTGCTTACAACTCCAGGGATCCTGCCCTGAGCTGTTCAGAGCACCAACACCTTCTAATTATCCAGAAGAACTTTTTCTTCTGATGCTGTATTACCCTTTTAAAGTGGGCTCTGCCAGCTATTACAAATGTGAGTATCATGAGGTTTGGTTGAATAACTAAGGAAGTGAAAAAGAAAGTAATGAAATTTCATTCCTGATGTCAAGCTACATTCCAGTTCTTAACGATGTTGGCATGCTCTGGGAAGCAAGGAGCTAGTCTGGTCCGAAAGTTAAACTGACCTTTAAAGGCAAAACATCTGTTGAGAGTCACAAGAAGTTCAGTCGAAGGGATTAAGGCAGCTGACCCCCTGCCTCATGGGCCGCAAGATACTCGTGTCACTGGCTATTGCCACTAACTCCAACAAAGCCTATCAAGTACTTCAGTCAAGAAGAATCAGGCAGCTCAGAGGTTTCCATGAAGATTAGTTAACTATTAATCTACTAAAAAAACCCCCACCTACTGAGATTTTTTATAAAAAGGGTAGACTGAACATTTCCAAATTGCTTTTCCTTTCCACAGAGACAGAGAGTGGAAAGCCCATTACTGTCCTTCCTGTCCAAACACTGAAAAAGGATGTTCTTCAGCCTCAGCTTCTCACTAATTTTATTTAAGAGAATATTATTATCGATTTACAAAAAATTTATTAAAGACTACTTTTACTACTACATTTAAAGCTAATTAACTATTCAACTGTACTTCTAAAAACAGAGTTAATAATTTTGAAATAAAAGAATAGTTTGGTTAGGTAAATATGACAATGGATAAAAGAACAGAATCACGGTAAGTGCCAGCATTATGCAACAAATATATTCTGAAATTCTTGGAGACTGAGGTCCCTGCACAGTACGATCACAGATTTCAATCAGAGGCCAGCACTGCTGAACTTCGGGGTGTTTGAGAACCACTACATTGTCTGCTGAGGAGAGAACTCTGGGGACCATCCCTCCTGAAAGTAGAGGAGGCGCTCAATTCATCTCATCATTTGGAGGCGAGTTCAGTGGGGAAAGTAACATTCTGACGTGTTTATATAAGCAAATGTTTTCCAGGTCGGGCTAAGCAAGAGGTGCATGAAGATATAAAAAGTGGAAAGAGAGACAGCTGGAGCCACGGATGAGCTGTCACTCTCTTGCTATTACGAGCCAGATCTATTGCTATTTAGAGCTGGCTCTAAAGAAGGCAAATAAAGGCCAGAGATTTACAGCAAGTCACAGCTGTAACATACGGATGTTTTCACAGGAACCAAACAGACCACATGGGCACGGCTGGGAAAGAAGAGCAGTTCCTGCTACTGCCAGTTTCAGGAAAATGAAGCCTAGTGCACGCACTAAAATTATTTGATTTAAAACAGGAACGCACAAAAGACTATTTCTGTCCAACTAGTGTTTGTAATTTCTCTCTCTTAGGAAGCAATAAATACACGCCTAAAGCAAATTCCAGTGTTACGAAGGTACAATCACCCAATCCAGTGCTGTTGGAGGGGACGGACAAGAACACCCTTGCAACACAGTGTAGTGTTTTGGGGGACATTTCAATGTAGGTGTCATCAAGTTTAAAACCAGAACAGAAGGGGGAAAAAAAAAAAAAAAAAAAATCGGAGGAGAGTAACAAATCACCCTTCAATTTGCTGAATAAGCAGCACTTCTTTTAAGCTTATGGATGACAGAAGTTTCTGTAGTGACATTGTTTATGGCTGCACAGCCGATCTGTAGCCAGAATTATGCTTACACGAGTAATTGATTTTTGGTTCAGCAGCAAAAGAGAGAAAAAATTAAAAGCAAGTAATTTTGGTGTTTGCTTCATGGGGGAGAAATACGTTTCCAGTCTGAAACAAAGTATTGCTGCTTTTTTTTCCCTTAAACAACAGAACAAAATGCACAAGCTAGGAAAACAGAGTGTGATAATTGACTGTATCCTCCTGTTATTTCATAAGGACATTCATCAGGACACTCATCTTGGACTGGAAAACCCATGTTCCGTTCTCTCCTCCTTCAGGTCAGAATTTGAATGGCATACCATAAGTAAAGTGCGAGTTCTCAGCAAGGGAAAATACCAAACATATGCTCACTAACTAAGAACTTGCATATTTCTATTTACAACAGAACAGTACATATTCTGTTATCCTTTCACTGAAAATTCTGTAACTGACAAAGGAGTATAGGACCAGCTCAATTTTAACACTGCGCTGCTTCTAAAAGAATTGACTTTACAACATTAATACTGTTTTAACATACTGACTGTGTATAAAAACTATGTATTTAACTAATCTCACTTTTTTTTCAGCACGGGGTTTTTAAAACCCTAACTGAACACCAAGACTACTCAGTCCCCCTTTCCTACACACAAGCTGTTCAGTTGCTCGCAGAGGAGGTACCTCCAGATTCTCCTGTGTGAACAAAACTAAGAATTGCTTCACTGCACCACAGACATTCTCTTTCCCCCAAACCCCTGCTTCGCCAGCTGGAAAATGAATCCCAGTCGCTCCAGAACACATGGAACCTGTGCAAGGGAGGGACAGCCCGGCCACGGCCAGGTGTGAAACGCGATTTCTGACCGCTCCAGACACAGGGATAAAGCCTTGGAACCAGCACCTACAAAAACAATTCAACAAGGACAAGCAGATAAACAATAGTAAATATATCAAATCCAAAGTGTTTCTGAAATGTTTTAACTCCTCTCCTCTTCCTAATTCTGCTCCTCTCCTATTACTAATTCTAATAGGACCAGGGGCTTTTTGTGTGTGGCACTGACATTTCCCAGCTCGTCCCCATTCTCTCTGCTCTCAAAGATGCAGAAAGGACACCCTGGGCCAGCACCCTGCACTTCACAGGTCAGCCTGCACTATTTCTAACCTAGTAAGAACTTTTTTTCTTTTTAACCAAATAAGACAAATAATATTTACCCCATGAAGAACAGCCAGATTTTCACATGCTGGTATCTTCTGCTCGGCTATAAAGAGCAGTGCAGTCATGTCCATTCAGCCACCGCCAGGAAACTGAACAGACAAAACCAAGGACTGAATGATTTCCCTGCATCGTGTCAGAACTCAGGCTATAACACACATATATTCCTGTAAAACAGACACGTTGACTGCAAAGTCCCAAGCACAGCATTTCAGACAGCACAGTCGCTGGGCAGCACGTGCGTTGCCCAGTTCCACGCGGTTACGGGGGGCACTCAGGCAGCTGCCATTTCCAGAGCAATGGCTGGTATCTGATGACAAATTCCATTCTAGTAAGAAGATTCCTTCCCCTCCATTTGCCAAATGACATTTAAAGAGATAGTGTTTCCATAAACATCGTTTACTCGGAGGCAGTGCCACCACTCACTGCAGATATTTTATCACCAGTCAGCTAACGGGGATTCAGAAAGAAAAGTCATATTGTCTGGCTCAGGAGCTCCCAGCTAGTGCAGCTTGGGTGGAAGCAGCTGGCACGCCGAAGGATGCTAGAACATGTTTACAAACTGTAGGCAGCTGAATCTCTTGCAAATGTTTTTTTAAATTAATTAAAAAAATAAAAGTTTAGACACTTTTGTTCCTGAAGGCATTACCATCACTCCACTGGTTATGCTAATGATGTTCTACTGCTGTTAAAACACATCAAGGCGCCAAGCAGACAATTGCCCCATTTTCCAGCCTATTTATCAAGTTGAAAACATAACACTACTTGTTCTGTATTTCCTCGCTACAACAAACTTCGAGAAAAAAAAGGAGCGAAGCTTTCTGGAGGTAAGACTTTTTCAAACAAAACAACACAACCCAAACAACCAGTTTTAACACTCCTACTTTCAAAAAGACACAAAAAAGGATCAAGTGGCCCTGACACCATTTACAAGAAGCTACCCTGTGAAATACCCTTATTTCAACACAAACAGCTGAAGGTTTTTGAAAGACAAAAAGCCAGAGGTCAAGAATTCAGCCATTCAGGTATTTTACTAGAAAATAGATTAACTGATATTTAAAACAGAGAAGATTAGTATTTTCTGGTCTGTATGGTTCATAAATTTAAAAGCAGAATGCTATGCATGTTATTACTCAGAGTTTTATTATTTAAAGCTTTTGGTATCCATACAGCAACAACAGATGCAGGCTGCATCTCAATGAGCAAACCACACACATGGTTTTCCATCACATTATTACTAAACTGCAACATCACACTTCCATACTTTTTCCCCTTCCAGTAAAAAAAAAAAATAAATAAAAAAAAAATTTACGCCACATAATCTGCTCTTAAAACTAACAGGACTCCCCCTCTTCCCTTACCATTGATTGAACATCACTGAAATGACCAGCTGACAAATATACATTCAACACCTCTCACAGCTGTTGAAGGATTACAGATTTTTTTTTGCTGATACTGCTGCTTAAAAATTATCTTTTCCTCCAGAAAACTTAAGTTTCTCTTTTGCTAAACATCACAGATAAGCTCTGACCACAAGCACAGTTGCTAGTTCATGAGAGCTATCCAATTACTTAATTGTACATTAATTTCTCCAATTGAAGATTTCAGTATATTAAACTGAGTTGCAGAAAACCAAAGTCTAAACATACCTCTAATTTTCAAGACCTAACTCTGTCTGCATCAAATAGCTGCTTCTTCTCTGAACCAACAGACATCTAATCACCAACCTGCTAGAAAGACAACCAAATGAATGCTTTTATCACTCTCCCTATGGAGAGCCCACTTATTTTCATAAGAAAAATAATCATGAACCACTTCTTACCCCTCCTTTCAACCCAGTAAGGGAAATGTCTTCTGAAGAAGTCATCAAGCTCTAAACGAAAGGTTGTGCTCTTGGCTAATGAGAGACACCCAGGAGCTGACAAACCCTGATTAAAAAATTACCAGACTTTGAAAGCACTGAAGAACAGCAGGCATAGGAAATACTGTCAAATTTATTTACAGAATGCAAAAGAGAAATCTGGATTAACGTGGTTGTGTTGTCCCCACGCTAGCCAAGCAGGATTTCAGCAAGTACTCTCCTACAAAACAAAAAGTGGGAGGTTAAGATGAAAAATGACTCCTCCATTTACTGAAAGTCATAGGAAGGAAGGTTTTTAGTAAAAGCATCACATACAACCTCTTCTTTATCAGGGAGATTTTTATCTAGCCTAAATTGGGAAAAAAACACCCCAATGCTTTAGTCAGCCCTGCTGGCAAGGGCACCATGAGGTTCCCTGTAATGACTGCTAGCTCGCCCGGGTGAACCGGCATGATACTCCTCAAAGCAAAGAATTGCTTTAGGATAGCTTCCCCATACGCAGTTTCGTGGTGCAGCTCTGAGCTACTGTAAAAGACAACAACCAATTTATTTCTTGAATATCCCAAAAGTGACAAGCAGGAAGGGAGAAGTGCCGCCTACCCGCTGAACTCCGCTTCCGTGGTGGCAACAGGGCTCACGGCACCAGCCCTGCCAGGACTTCTCGGCCAGGCACGCCAGGAGAGCTCAGGGCTCAGAGCAAGCCGTGGCACTAGCAGCGTAGTCAACAAGGTGCTACAACCGGGAATCGGGAAACACGAGTTTCCAGCTTTGCTTCTGACTTACGGGCTCAGCAGACGCTCCATATCACAATAGTGGTGCTCTGCGTCCTGCCGTGGATGGTCTGTCCCGAGACCCGCCTTCTTCCAGGTATTTGTACAGCACCAGGCACTACAGATAACATCCACATCCTCAACAGCATCACCGTGAAAAGAATAACCACAAACTACAAAAGTGACGGCAAAACAATAACCACAAACCAGAGAAGTGGTGATGTACTGAACTACTGGGTGCTTTACACCTACCACTGGGGACACAACATGAAGAAGAGCTCGAAATGAGACGAAAATAATTCATCACCAAAGAGTCTATACGAGAACAGAGGTTCAGTACACAAGCACACTTGGGGTTTTAAAAGCACTCTAAACATGCTCCAGAGGTTGCCCTTATTGAATGAATCTGATTCCCTTCCACCCCTAAAACAAACATTCACAAATAAGAAGCAATACTGAAATACCTCAACTACAACGTGCAGCTGAGACTTCTTCCATTTCTTTCTTTGTTACAAGATTTGCTATTTTGGACACATGTGCAAATAAAAAAGGACAAGTCACATGACAAGATTATGTACTATTGGAAATTCTTCATCTTAAGTAATACGTCGCTATATAATATTCATCATCCTTACTACAGGCATGCATTATTCCTTTCAGTCCTACGCGAAATGGGGTGAACAGAAAATAAACAAGGGCTGTAACATGACACTGCTATTTACTTTTGTGTAAAAATGCTATAGCTGTTTCCCATTTTTCTGAGGTAGATTAATCTCCGCCACAAAAAAAAACACCTCACAAAAACCCACAACCCACAAACAAAAAAAACCAACCCCAAGAAAACCCTAAATCCCCCCAGAAAACAAACCTCAAACGAAGCTGATTGTTGAGGCTGTCCTTGTACTAACTGCATTCATACAGCAGGTTCTATGCAATACTTCACTTTCAGTCAGTCAGAAAAACTTTATGATCTTAAATATCTTCAGTTCTTATTGAAGCATTCATGCAGCAGGAGGGAAGCTACGGAAACTTCTGCCAACATTGATATCAAAACCTGCCTTAGACTTACTACTCATAATTTGCTATAAATTTACAAAATAAACAGCAGTGCAGGTGAAATGTCCTCGTGGTGTTTGAAATTTTCATCATTAATATCTTCAACACAAATAGAAACATCCAAGTCTAATTCTACTACAAATACTGCTTGGTTTGTATTTAAAAACAATAAGCTTACAATAAGCTCATCATCCTCTTCAGGAGTGTTAAAAAATAATAAATTGTTCTCAACTCAGCCTTAAAGTAATTTTTTTTAGGATCAGCCATCCAAACCAAGCAATCATTGCATATTTATTAATCAGGAGATGGCAGCCAGCACAAAATTAATTCTCCTAACTGAACGGATTGCTATGAACGGAGAAGAGTGAAAACTGATTTGTAGGGCTCGTCTGCATGAGGATTTCATTACAAGGTGCATTAGGGCAGGGATTTTAAGGCACAATAATTCCTCTGTACTAGAAATATCAACTGCATGGTCTAGCTTAATTGTTTGAAGTGGATGAAACTAACCCACATAAAAGGAGCTGTTGCCAAACAATAAGAGCGTTCACAGGCAAGAAGTGTGGAATAGCAACTCCAGGCTTCCAAGGATGACACAAGTGACTGATGGTACATGTGCAAGAAGCATGACTTGATCAAAGATCACCTTTTTTTTTTTAATGTAGTCCTGTAGCAGTTTTTCAAAACATAAATCAAGACTCCACAGGTATGGATTTGGTACCACACCTTAGAATGCAAAGCCATGACCCAGGACTTCAATGTGCTGTTCATTAGCTGCCTCCAAACCTTCATTTCCTTCTGGAAGTGTATTTTCTTCTGTTTGCCAGCAACAGACTTTTCACTATATTATCCTGAGAGAGTAAGAAACAACAAGTTCTTCTCACTCATTCCCATATTCTTAAACTGGACTTGCACAAGGGAGGGCAGCATAAGTGAAGCGTTGCCAGGAAATCAGCACGGGCTGAGCCCGCAGCGCTTCCAGCACATTCTGCTCCTGCAAGCCCTTCGTAGCATTTTCCTTCACTATTTTCTCAATAACAAGATCATGCTTTTAAAACACTGCTTAAAACTGAAAGACCAGTTCCTAAACCCCTTATTTTGATACGAGATAAATACAAAATTATAATCCTCCGTAACGTTTGAACACTTGCTGTTCAACACAATTACGGGAAGAAAAACTGTTCTTTCAGTAATTCTTTGTCTTTACTTAAGAACTGCCAGCTTATACTGTGGTGTTCTAAAAATAGCCAGCTTAAATCCTGAACGGATGAGAAACCAGCCCAGCCCCAGCAAGAACAGTATAGAAAAAAACGAGGAACAGAAGAGCAATGAGTAGTATCTCATTGTAAACTTGATTATTGCAATTGTACAATAACCCACATGCAAGAAGGTTTCCAGCTGTGACAACACTGAAAAGACAGCACACCTACACAGGTCATCTTAGGGATGCTCACTTTGTATCAAACCCACTTCTGAAGCACAGAAAAAAAAACAAACAGCAAAACCTTCCAGATGCCACTTCCAGATAAAATAGTTGCACATTACCTACGCTGGCACCGAACAGCTGCTCACAAACAGCACAGGCTTCCCATATCATTTCCCTTCACTATCGACAAGTCAGCAATTAGTGACAGGCCTTCAAGAGGACTGGCTAATAATTACATCCCTGCGTGCTTTCCTTCCACCGAAATGAAAGAGCAAGTCTGGACAATAAGTAAAAACGGACTCCATCAGGAAACATCTTCATCCTCTGCTTTAACTGTTATCACCTCTAAAGGAGTGTCCCTCTTCTTCTCCTCAGCTTTTTTTTTGTTTGTTGTGTTTTGTTGGGTTTTTTTTAAGTACAAACCCATTATACCATAAGCTTAAGTCCCAGTAGTGACAGTTACCAACACAAAATTACAGTAATAATTGCTTCTCTGTAATTAATCATTTCCATGACACAGAAGTTAACCAAATGCGTTTCATAATTTTTCTTTGATAAGAAGTACAGAATTATTTAAACTGGGAGTTGCTGAAATACCATATACAGCACAGTTCATGAAATAAAACAGAGATGCAACTGAACGGAATATATAGTGCAAACACTTCACTGAAGGCCAACCTTATTGACATAGCTGCAGAAAATCCAAACCAAACCTGCTGAAGGTCTACTTGTTTAAAAAAAAAATAATCATTCTGGGAAATCTACACAGCCGTACATCTCATTCATTTCTTGAAGTGCTGGTAAGTCCAAAGGTATTTGTTTTAAGCAGTGTGATCTGCATAATCCTACATTGGTTGGTGCTGCAGTGAGTGCCCACAGAGATAAGAGCATCCTTCACATTAGAAAGAAATGAATTCATAAATACTGGCAGTATTTGTCCCCTGAATACACCTAGACAGACAAGAATAAAATTCAGTACCTGCCAGCTTCAGGAAATAAACCTTGTTTTTCTAACAAGGACGTGTATTTGCACTGCCTGGATTAGCAAATGCACCTGAAGGCTGCTGGTTACTTGAATTAGTTTGGAGTTGAGGTTTAGACGGGATCAAAGCACATCAGGTTGTGAACGTTTGCAATTTAAGATGGTTGCAGGAGGATCAAGGGTTTGTGTACAAACAGCACTAAGACTTTCAAGAAAAAAAAGTAGTGAAAATTATCCATATGTATGAATAAAACACTGCAAACAGCTCCAGTTGGCTTTATACCTTGTGTAGGACCATACAGAGCCCAACTTCAAAAATATTTCATATGCGTTCTGCATATACTTCTCACACTAGATAACAGAGAAGTGTTAAGACCACCTTTGTTTTTCTTATAAAAACTGTAATAATAAACTGCTTCGAAGAGGAATGATTAAGATCTATTACAGTTAAAATTAATATCTTAATTGCCTAAAATGATCTTCAAAAAGTGGAAAATTAGCAGCTTTCAACTCTTACATGGTGTATAGCTTAGATGAAAATATCTGAAGTGAGCTGAATCACTGTAACCAGCAGATTCATTGTTTCACTAGTGGAATCTAACCCCTAGTTACTTGGTAGCATTGTCACCTCAGGATAACACACAGCTGCATTTCCTTTGCTCTCCTTTCAAAAAACAGGACAAAATTTTGACCATGAAATGCACAAAGGCATCAGGAGTTATCTGTTAGACACATTTCTATTCCAGCACAAAAATAAGAGACTCAGGGTAAGACAGAAATGTTTCAGAAACTAAATTAATCTGAAATCCTTATTCAAAACTTTGGAAGCAGGAAACTCCATGATATCATTAGAAGTGTCAAAAAGAACTCATTGGAATTTTTCCCAATGACTCAACAATAAAATGACTTGTATGTATTACTTAAACACTAGAAACACTACTGGAATAAATTCAACTGTTTGTTCAGATACTAAATATCTGAAAGTGATCTAATTTAAAGAAAAAAGACACTTAAAAAAAAAGAAATTATTCCGCTCCTGATCATTAGAAACTCTATGTAGAATTCTACTTGTTAGACAAAGGGAATAGGGGATACAGAAAGGGGGGCAGGACCACCACTGCTAAAACTCCAGCAGCAGCACGCCAGGCACTGCAGTGCAAAGCGCAAGGACACTTGCTAAATTCAAGATTAAAACTAACCTCAAGCTGTTGGTACCAACTCTGTGACAGAGTGGAGACCGGCTGGTGCCATTTCCACAAAAGCCGACACAAAAAAGGGCAAATTCTGTGCCTGAACATTCTCCCTTTTATCAGCTTTTCATACTGCAGCGTTCCCGGTTTGCAAGACGCTCACCAACAGGACAGACTCAGACAGCATCAGTTAGAAGCTGCGAGTGGCATAAATCTAATTAAGTCTAAGTGGTAAGACTAAAGGAATGTAAATTAGAACCAGACACACATCAGCTTCCTCACATGCAAGTTGCACCCAATCAGACTGCCTCTGGATTCTCTAAATGCAGCCCAACATTTCTACCCTCTGGAACTCAAAATCCAACTAGAGTCTTAAGCAACAGTCAACCAAAAAGAATGCACTGCAGCTTAAGAAAATTGAGAATACATATTCAGAATATATATTACAAATGCAGTCAAAAGGAAATAGGTTAAGCTTTTGCCCTTTTCTACAAATGTAGAAGTTAGTTTTCAAGAGAACTCCCCCAGGCCAAAATCACAGTTGAAAAATCTGTGCTCAGGGACTTCCACTGCTATTCATTTTAGCAGCAACAGCCAGCGACTGCAGCAGTCATCCCACTGCAGTGGGATCTGTAAAAACTTGGTATTTATCCAGCAGCAAGGTGAACGTGAAAGAACAGCAAAACCAATATTCATTACAAACTGAGAGCCCGTAATACAGAGGAGCTCATCAGAGTATGAAACCTTCATTTTACAAACCTCTGAAGGAGCAAGCTATTCTTGAGTATTTGAATGCACACAAAGATCCTAGGACTTGGTGTCCACATACACTGTGTGTTTACTCAGCAATTCCTTTAGTAAGTTGACTAGCAACAGCAGTAAATCAATTCTTTTATTCAACACTAAAGGTAATTACTTTTCAAAAATATATACACAGAATAAAGGAACTAAAGACCAAAAGAATAAAAGCTGAATTCATCTTAAAAGGTGATTTTAAGCAGTTTGAAATTCAAAATACCATTTTTCTCGTTAGCATCTATTCGGGTTGATACCCAAGAGGCACACACTTCCTGAGTACTTACACTACTCAGAAAAAAATCTGACCAAAGACATTTATTACCAAGCGTGCAGGTGGCAATCTGACCTACACAGCAGCACTGCAATTTGGCACAATTGAGAATATTGTTCTAACATTAGTTAACCTACCTCAAACGCTTATTGTGAATGTTAAAAGCCAAAATATTACCCAAATGACTGGCAAGATGAGCCTCTGTGCTCCAACTGACACCGCTTACAGTGTTAACATCCTGCACTCATCTTTTAGCAGCAGGGAAAGGAAGATGATAACAGTCAACCCCTTGGCTGTTTTTTTTTTTTTAATTAACTGGAAAGGAATCTTTGCAACCCACTCATGCCCACCCAGTTCTGTGCTCTTAAACGAGATCAGGTCAAACCGACACTGCTAGGGAGCGCGAGTTCTCCAATCGTCCTTAGTTTGACCGCAGCTCCATTACGACTCACAACGTGAATGCAATTGGGAAAAGCGGGGTACCCGTGCAAGAACTGTTAAGTGCATTTTCAAAATAACAGGAATGATTCCCTCTTGTACACTAACCAATTTAAATGCAACGTATTGGTTTTGCACCTGAGGAAGACGACGTTTTAAGGGCTTTCTGAAGACATTTTTCTACATGTCTTAGATCCAGTAAAACGCAAAGATCGATAAAGCCAGCATCTAGGCTGATACACAGTGCAAACATAAAGCACCCGGATCAAACAAAGCAGAGAACTGAGTTTCAGACTTACGTTTCTCATCATCAGCATGTACTAGAGATGCTGCTCTCGACAAAACATCCAGTGGAGTCTCCATTCCTCTCTGGATCCTGGAAAATGCAAAGTTTCAAAGAGTAAACTCAGAGTCCTTACTACAACATGCTAGGTGGTGTGCCACTTGCTCAGAGCACGCGCACAGCGGGTTTTACAGAAGGAAGTAGTAATAACAAGAGCATGACAGCAGAAAGGATAAAAAAATCCAGGTTCCTGATGCTCTTTTCATGTTTAGTTAAAGCTAAGGTTTTCAGGATCTGCTAAAGCTCAGTCCTTGCTGAAACCAAGGGAGCACTGGAACTGGCCCTCCCGCCAACTGCTCATCCACAACAAACCTGACCAAACCCTCCAGTACTTGACTGATGACCGCTGGCATTTATGTTGCAACAGGGTTATCTGCTACATGTTGTAAGCGGTTTTGCCTCCCCCATGCTGGCCTTCCATCCCAGTAAAGAGCTACTTGAGACAATATCCAAAGAGGCAACTTGTCTGAAGTGAAGATGACAGCTCACCTGACTGCCTACACAAGATTGGTTTAGATTCGTAGTCTTCAATAAACTTGTACTCCACACTCTCCTATGCTCACAGTGGAGTAATCCAAAGCTTATAAGCCATGAAGACATTTTCTTACTCATGAACATATAGTCAAACACCGGGCATGTTTATACAGGCAACACAGAAAACTGTAACTTGGATAATCACAATCCCTCCTCTGTAGCCACTCTTCCCTGGTTTTCTCCTCCTACAAAACATAATTCCCATACAAGAAAAATTAACCCCATCACACAAAAAAGCACATTTCAGCAATACACTAAGCAACAGACTCTCCCATTTAAAAAAAAATTTACAGCTTACATAAACCTCTCAAAGTTTCACATGAATAGCTTCAAAACTAAAAAATAAATTCCAATATGAAGTTCCAAAAGATCTGAAAGTGAAAGGAAGGAAGAGAATTAACAAAAGCATCTTGACAACACGTTAAAGGCTAACAGCTTACATGCATTTTTAAATAAGAAGGCAACACCACAGACAGAACTGTTCAGAAAACAAATGGAGAAAGAGAAAAAACCCAGGACGGCTAACAATTCTGTAAATTTTTACCCTGCAAAACTAGCATGCTATTCTGTCATAAGAACTGTTTACTGTAAGCTACTTTACAATGTGATCTAAAAAAAAAAAAAGGAAAAAAGGTAGTGGCAGCTACAGAAATCTCAAACACATGTACACAGGCTTAACAGCAAGCATGTGTCGGGGAAGCAATGAATAATAAACCTCACTATCCTCCCTCCCTCTTCCTAAATAATGTCAAAGACTTTAAAACCAATCAAAGGTTTTAAAGCATAAGAGAAAGGATTTTTGAAGTATTTTTAAGCTGCAAAAATATGTTTTCACTAGAGTTAAATCCAGTCTTGTTTCCACAGAACTGTGCAAGAAGAAGAGATATACTTGAAAGCGCTAGGTACAGCGCTTGAGGAGGAAAACACGCATTCTCCCTCCCCGTCAGAGTCAGCTTTTGCTCAAGAACAGTATTTTAACTAGACTTGTAAGATCAATTAACTCTTTCATTTAAAGACCACATGCATGCAAGAGGTTTTAGAAAACAAGATCATACTAAAGTCTGTCTTTAAATATTTATTTACATCACGCTTGGCCACACCCTCTTCCAAATCAAAGCAAAGATCTGGAAGAGAGTGTTCACTGAAGCAGCCTTCCGCATCACCCCCCTTTGATCCCTTAAACCCTGATGGTTTCTTTCCTGCTTTGTGTGTTCATGGAGTTTAAAATAGCACAGCTTGCTTTCCCCCCAGACTGTTGGTTATTGACCTTCTCACACAAATTCCTCTAACAGAGTGAAAAATCAGTTGGAAAAAAGATTAAAATATGCTTGAGCAGATGATGCAGCTACCCCACGCTGATGGCTAACTCATGATTTAGCACCAACCAGCTTTGTTCTAAATTTCAAAGACAGTCATACGAAGCTTTTTGGCCAACTGTTTAGTAAAACCCTCTTGATAAAGAACAATGAAAAGGATATTAAGATGTCTTTATTGAAAACAAATCGCTATTTTCTTTAAGTTTTTCAGTAATTTTCAAATAACGGGAGTAGCAGATGCCCAATCCCCTTGCGGAACATGCTCCAGTAAGAGCTAGCTGGTGACAAGAGTCCACTCTGAGAGAAGGAAACAGGAACCAAGTCTCAGTTCTGTTCAGGAAATTAGACACTTTAAAAACAACTTCACTAAAACTGGCCTCAATACAGTTTTGTAGCTTTGCATTATTATCAAAGTTCATCTCATGAGAGCGCCACAGAAGTGCTTCTCTAACCGTCAGGGTCCAGAGAAGAATGTCCTGTCCATCCAAGAACTTCTTTGCACGGACGGCGTTCATAGGGAGATCTGCAAATTCCAGGCTACAATGCCACGTTTTGAACATGCTGCACACATTTATGACTGCCTTCAAGGAGCTATAAACTGCCAGATTATTTTTCAAACACTATGAAATATCCCTCTATCCATAAATTAAACTAACAACTCAGGGATAGCAGTCCAGGAAAGAAATAAAGGTTGCCTACGAGAATGAGAGAGGAGGGAATCTTCTCTTAGGTCAAAGCTTAAAAGCCTGATTGCACCTTGGCAAGGACAGCAACTGTGACAGCTACTCCACGGCAGCCTTCGGAGAACAGCCCCACCATCCTCAGAAGGAACCATGTTTCAGAAATGAAAGAATAGCTCCCTTCCCAGGGTTCTGACAAAAAGCCAGTCAAAAAGCAAAATTCTGATAAAGCCAGATAATTCTTCGTGTGACATCAAAACCTGTCCGGGCAGCAGAAACTAACCTGAAGCAAGGCTGAATTGTTATAAGTGCCCCTGGCAAAACCCAACTCTCTAATCTATGGGCAAGTCCTGCCCTGTACCCAGATCTCATGAGGGAAAACAAGGGACCAGCGAATACAAGTGCCCAAACATAACTGTCTCTGGATAAATCCAATCTAAACACCACGGAAGCTGTGTCAAAGGTATCTTACTTGTTACCAAATCTTCACTGTTAGGTTTAAAGAGAACGCAAACCAAAAGCACTTTTACAAGAGTTCAAAATATTGTTACCTACTGTAATTTCAAATACCAGTTTCATATCTTAGTCCTTTCACTGACCAGTTACTGCTTCCACTCAGCACTCCCCTCCTCTGTCACCTAACCTACGCTGCAGCGAAGGAACGTTCTGAAAAACACTGAAAGACAAATAAGTTCCTAAACACTGATCCACTACTAATTTTTTTCCACAACACTTGAAGAACACAACACCCACTAGCGTAACGCAACAGGACGCTATTTTCCCTCCTCTTTTCAAGCTGCTGTAAACCCACGCACAGGGAGTACTCTCAGCTTTGCAAATACCTAACTGGTGACATTGTTTTGAAGACTACAGAGAAATTAAAGCTTTTGAAAACGAACAGTTAAGTGATTTCATGACCTCATACAGTGCCTTCCAAGCACCAGGGGGAAAAACCCCAAAGCTGCTTGTTTGAAACTGAAGTAAAGAGGCAGCAGAGAAAGCGGCACCGCAGACTGAACAACACAATATTTATTCAGTTATTCACAGTGGGGTATGTCAGGGAAGATTTGGAAAAAGAGAAGAACTTCGTATTTGATTAAAAAAAGGGGGGGGGGGGAATAGCGAAGGGACAGAAAGGAAAGAGAAACACGAAAGATTTGTCTGCAGCAGTGATCTCTGTTAAGAGAGATTTAACAGCTTTCGTCTAGAACGGACCCTAACCAGTGACTGAAGCAACACACGAGATGACAGAAACAAGGAAAAAGTCGGGTGATGAGAACAAAAGGCCCATAACAAAAAGCACGCTGTGCGGATAAGAAAAATCAGAAGAATTTAGACATAGTTTAGACACGAAGATCTAAAGAGAGGCCAGAGCCATAAAGACATATGGGTTACAGGTCTGACAGACACACGGACAGCAGCACAGCCAACAGTCATGGCAAAGACAGCAATGAGAAACATCTGACAGCAGCCAGGAGGGAGAGGTCTCTCTTAAACCTGCTGAGTGTGAACTAGAGATAGACATCTACACAGCGCGGCGGAGAAAGACTGAACTTTTCAATGATGTGGAGGAAACGCTGGTACTTGAACTGGTAAGTCTGCTGAAAGGACAGAGATAAGGCTGGACGGAGAAGTGGATTAACAAACAAAGCCGACTACAACAACAATAACACGAGACAAGAACAAAACACCCAAGAAACAATCAAGAGTGAGGACTAACATGAAGCAAGGGTAGATAAACAGAAGTATAGAGAAAGCAAGATTAATTGAAGAGCATGGTCAGAAAGGTCAAAAGCAGCTGACATCTCAGAAGGTACAGGCACAGCATTTCCCAGCCAAATTCATAACCAGAAACTTCCACACAGACTCCGGATTATTTAAATGGAAGAAAACTAAACTGAAGAGGAAATCCAGACACAACTTATCAGCACAATCAATAAGTCTACAGGAGAAAGAAACAGTTTGATGTAAACCAGGTCAACATCTTTTATTTTTTAAGACAGGAGAGAGTAAAGCAATTTGTACTGTGAATGAGAACAATGATAAGCACACTGCATTCAATGGGTGTCCTCAATAGCCACAGCATGCTTAAATTCTGTCAACCACACCTAGATCTAACTTCTACTCGTGGATACATCCATCCTGTACTGAGATACCCACGCAAAATGTTAACTGTAAGTGCTCAGGTTAGAACGCGATTACCCTGGAGCACTGACCAGCCTTCTGCATTTACAGCGCTCAGGCTCCTCGGCCAAAGGAATCATCAAAACACCACGCTTTTCAAAAAATGTATTTATGCAGTACTTTGGGGATTTTTTTTACCATTCTTGTTTTGCATGTGGAAAATGTGTTTGAACAGGCAAATCTTCAAACAGAAACAATTTAACTTATTGCACAGAAAATTATAAGCTTAAAGCAAGGCTTTGCATTTCACCTTGTGCTGTCTGTTTTCTTGTTGCATGCATCTTCCTTAACAAGGTAATGCTCTAAGAAGAAAGCTATTAACAATGGTATTTGAAATCAAAGCCAACAAACATAAGAAATTAAAGGTGGAAAAGTCTAACCTGACCATGTCTTGTACCTACAAGGTCACTCAGTCCACCCCGTAATACGTTCTGCTGCAAACATATTATAAATATCTAACCACAGTAAAAAGAACCGAACCTAAAGTACCTTTTATAAAAGAAAACTTTCAAACGTATCTGAAAACAAACAAATCAACCTTCTCAGTGTCTCCACACTGTATTAGTTATCAAAGCTACATATATTTATTTAAACAAGAACCTCCTCACGCTTTATAATGTGAATGTGCTTCTTCAGTTAACACGTGGTCAACCCTAAGGTCTGTATCCGTGATTTTCTATCTCAGTTTAGCTCCCAGACACATTTTATACCACCAGACTGTCAGATCTGCCCCTTTCGGCAATTCTGGGTGCTCACTGCTTACAGAAATGGCCTAATTCCTGCTCTAAGGTGGGTGTAAAAGCTTGGTGGAAGCATTCACCTCGTGGAGCCCTCACCAAGCAGAGGTAAGGAGGGCCAGCAACACAGCAACCTGCCCCGAAACACCCCGTCCCCATCCCACACCACGTCCGCTGGCGATGCCGCCCACGCAGCAACAGCTGCTTCAGCCCAGTAGTTCTCTGAAAAAAACAATGCAAACGTACAGAGCGGACACACCCAAACTCTGCCAAGAGTCTAACGGAACAGGACTGCCCTTTCACTGCAACTGGAAGTAGTGCTGGTAACTGATCCCACACACCAAGGTTATAACTGGTGTATCAGTCAGAAGGGAGAGAGACGTAGGGGGTCTCAGCAAAAACCACTCCACGATAGAAATACCCGCACAAGTGGGCAGGAGGGAAAATACAAATAAAGGCCAAGAAGTTTGGAGAAGAGCCTTAAAAAAAAGGTCAGGTATTTTTGAGGCAGGAGAGGCAGATTGCTGACAGATTTTATACAGTTTTGGGTCTAAGGGTTCTTAAAATCACTGCCCGCAAAGAGAATTTCACTCAGGCTTCACAACCTCCACTTTGTTCTGCTATGAGGAATGCTCTGAACAACTCCCTATTCTAAGGTTGGAAAAAATCTAATTAGAAAAATCACCCCGTAGGAGAAATCCTGGAGCTCTTGATCAGCGAGTCCTCCTTTGGTTTAACTAAAAAAAGTCCATTATTGCTTGTTCCTGATAATCCCGGAGCACCAGCAAGGTAAAAGGGAAGCGAGCTGGCTTCGTGGTTTCTCAGATGTCAGTGGAAAGGGTTATTAAATTCCCATCCATCACACCTCCAGAAAAGGGGCGCACCGGTGCCATGTGCAGTCAGCTTGACTCAGAAAATTAATTACTTCTGCTTACATCTGGGAAACATAAAGCCAGGCTGACCGAACAGGCTGAAACCGCACTGCCGAGGATTAAACACGAAATCCCTGCACAGGGAACACGCCGCGGGCAGCGCCAAGAGCCCTCGGGCCCGCTCGGGAAGATTTCCACCGCAGGACGCCCTGGCCCGGAGGGGACGCGGGGCCGCTCGCTGCAGGAAGCGCCGCGGCCTCGACGCCCAGGTGTGAGTCCAAGATGGCAGTCACCGCCCCCCTGCGCGGGCCCGCGCCGCTCTCCGCGGGGAACGTGCGTCAGGACGTTTCCTCACAGGTCACTTCGCACCGTTCTGGACCCCGGGCAGAGCCCGCACCGGGACCGGCCCCGCCGCCGCCAGCGCTGCCCCCGCTCCTCCGCGCCGCGCAGCGGGCCCCGGCGGGAAGCCTCGGGAGCGCTCGGGACCCCGCAGCGGCAGCGCGGCTCGGGGCCTCCCTTCCGAGCAGCCCCGCGGCCGGCGGCGCTGGTCCCCTCCGCCTGGCCCCTTCCGCCGGCCCAGGGCGGCTCTCCCGGCGCGGCACAAGCCCCCGCTCCCGGCTCCAGCGCAGCGCCCGGCCCGGGGAAAGCCCCGCGGTGCGGAGGAGGCGCGGGGGCAGCCCCGTCCCGCCCGTCAGCGCTACCCCGGGCTGAGCGGCCCTCCGCCCCCCGGGGCACCTGTCCCCCTCCCGCTCCCGCCCCCGATGTTCCCCCGCCGCCCCGCCCGAGCCCCGGCTCCGCTCCGGGCCGCTCCCCGCGGGCGGGCTCACTCACCAGTGTGCTCCCGGGCGGCGGCGTGGCCGGGGCAGCCGGCGAGCGGCTGTGGGCAGCGGCCGGGCCGGAGGAGGAGCGGGCCGGGGGCGGAGGGCGGCTTGTTTACAGCCGGGCCGGCGGCGGGGCCGAGGCGGCGAGCCCGGGAGCGGAGCGGAGCAGGCGCGGGGAGCCACGGCGCCGCTGGCCCCGGCACCGCTCGCTGCACGGGCCCGGGGAGGAATCCCAGGAATGATGGAATCCTCCTCCTAGCAGGTGGGGAGAGCCGAGCAGCCCCATTGGCTGGGCGCAGCTATGAGGTCAGCATAATTAGGGTAATGAGGCGCTGACATCATATCCTCACAGGTAGGGAGAGCGCGGCGCGGGCGGCGACGAGAAAACGGCAGCCCAACCGAGACAG
>WKFP01014842.1:3265862-3298602 GCA_011057875.1 Pterocles orientalis | reverse complement strand
CCCGCGCACACAGCCCGGCTCGGCGGGGGGAGCGGGGCGGCAGCGCGGGCGGAGGAGCGCCGGGAGAAGCTGCAAGGGCGAAGGCTGCTGCTCAGTGCCTCCTTGCCTCCCAACCCTGCTCTGGAAAGCTTTTCTAAAGGAAATCCACAAAGTTCCTCTTCAGAACAAAGCGAAGGGAGTCGTAGCAGCAGAAACACACCCAGGGATATCTTATTAAAACGCCCCATCCGTCAGCAGCTGAGAAACTGGCCTCACAGCCACGCACACCATTAAAACTTGCACACAGGACAAAAAGCAGGCTGTGCAGACAGGAAGGTAACACGTACAACGATGTGGGAGGATGCAGGAGGTTATGCCCACATGTCCAACACCATTTGGGGACAGCGGGGCGGAGCAGGCCCAGCCTTTCCCTTACCTGCTGTTCGCTGCCCCTGTTCCCCAAGCACAGACCCCTCCTTGCATCTGCTGTGACACATTCCACCCCTGAAAGCAATGAGCAAGAGTCAGAGTGGTGTGTAAAGCTGAGCTACCACTGTGGCCAGCTCTCCTCTGCTTCCGCTTCTAGAGCGTGAGCTCCCACTTACAGAAAGTTTGCTAGTAGCCAGAAGGATCCAGTCCCTCCACGCTGGATTACTGGGAAAAGCCGTGCGCACACCTGTGACCCAGCACCTCCTGGGCCATCCCCAGCGCTCTGCAGCACTGCTCAGGCCATGTTTCATGTTTTCAACTGTCAAGCAATTTCAGAGCACGTCTTGCTAACATACCTTGCCGGTTTTGAGTAATTTCGGGACATTAAACTAGCATACAGCTTGTACATAGGAAAGAAGCACTTCTCAGAAGCTGTACTCTAAAGAACATGGTAATGCTGTTTTCTGCAAGAGGCATTTTAGCTTGTGTAAATTAATTACCGAGCGGGAGACCTGGGAAAGCACAGTCCTGCTGTTCTGCCGTCCACACGAACACCAGCCAGCTAGAGAACCAGCCCCCACCACGCTCCATTCCACCTTTACAAACACCTCGAGGAACCGAGGCTGCTTCAGGCAGCTCTTGAAGTCACTACAAGAGGAAAAAATGGACAACAGATCAGCCCGAGCCCCACCACAAGCCACCTTGGGGGTGTGGGTTGGTGCTGGAACCTAAGAAGAGCACAGGGCAACACCAACCCGAGGCATCTCCATACAGCTCTGCTCACGGGGTCTCGCCCGTTCGGCTGCTCCTCCTCTCCACGGGACAGGCTAACAGAGCAATATCCACTAATATCATTGATGTCTCAGGGTATAAATGGCAGCACAACCGCCTGTGTTTGCTCAAGGAAAAATGTACCGAGACACAGAAAGGTTTATTTTAGATCCCAAACTGGGATTTATATACAAAACAGTGGAGGGAGCGGAGCTCTGACATTCACCCCGAGGTGCAGCCAAAGCAGCAGCCCAGCCAAGTGGCGTGGGAGGCTGCGCGGAAGGGAACGGTCAGGAACGACTCCACACACCCTGTGTCTTCATTCCTTGAGAGGTTCAGAATCCGTGAAGGCTTGTGCTGTCCAGTTCCAATTTAAAAATCTATCAAAATTGTGCAATAACTGGTATCTAAGTATTTTCATATCCTCACAAGGACAGGTCATGAGATCTCGGGGCCATCAGAAGCTAGCCAGAAATGCATTCCAAACACTAAATGAAATCCAGATTTAGACTCAACACACTGGGTATACCTAACAGAAAGATTTCAGTTGCTAAAAAATGGAATGGCATATAGTCTAATAACAACCATAAATGTTATTTTATACATTTCTTAACTCTTCACCTATGACATTCATAACAAGATACGGTAATATTTGTATTTAAGCTGATATTGCATTAATAGATTACTGTCAAATATTTTCGTTACCAGCAACCTGAACAGGAGTTTGATGATCTAATATTTGGAAAAATAGTAATCAAAACAGTAATGTAAAATTTATTTGAGAAAAAATAAAAACACTGGACAAAAAAATACTACAAAATATGGAAAAACAAAACCACAAGCACTGAGAAAAGATCTGAAATAGACATTGGTACATTCTGCAGTCTAACTACAAACCTTTTTAAAGATGTATCTTCAAGAAAAAATTATGCCACTCCTGTTTTAACTGCTGCAGGGGAAGACGTAGGAAGGGTTTCTTTGTGTAAAGAGACAGAGCTCCTGGGACAAGGAGAAGCTTGAAAAAGGAGAGGTCAAAGCAGCTTTTGATCCTTTGGATATGCTATTACAGCTCCCAGCAAAAGTTTTAGAACAGGATATTTATGAAACATCGAAGAGGCTGAGGGAACATCAGCTGTCCGGGAGCAGTGAGCCTGTGCGTTCCCGTACAAACACTGCTGGCGCAGACAGACCTCCCCACTGAGGGTGAGTGGCAATGTTCAATAAAAAACAAACAAAGTGCAAGTTGTCAAACGCTGGAAATCTTTGAAACCAAATCTGAACAGCTAACACACTGCAAGAAAACCTTGTCGAAGCTGCTGGGCTCAACACATGCTGCCACTCAGCCAAGCTGTTCAGAAGGCAAGTTCACAAATTAGTACAGCAAAACCAGCCTCGTTTGATGAGCCATATTTTGGTTTGCTTGGGTGTTAGAATTTGTTTTCCATTTTGCACGTACTTTTTAAGTGAACGATACCAAAGGCTCTTGCTGACTTGGATACCAGCAGAAACATACTTTGCTGAAACGCAACAACTGAGCGAGATAGTTGAGGGTTTGTCCCTGAACTAAAACCAAAGTCGTGCTTCAGCCCAAACCCAGGCACCCAGGCAGAGCACCTGAGGTGTGATCCAAATCCTGGGACAGACTCCAGTCGCCACTCCTGTTTCATTATACAGCAATCACTGAAAAATCAGTGCCACTCTCCACGCAGCACAGCCAATGCAGCAGCAGCAGATTTAAGCACAGCACAAGCAGCCAGGCCTGGGAATGAGGATTCCTCTCAGCTGCGGCAGCATCTGCAACGTCTCCTGACTGCAGGATGCTGGGCAAGCAGAGATTTGCTGTCCTGACTCTGTGCAACAGATTTTGGGTACATTTTGAGAAATTTCTTTGAAGTTACCACTGTTTCACAACATAGGGTTTTTTTGGTTTGGGTTTGTTTTTTTTTTTAAATATGGAGGGGGGAAAGGACCTGAAAGCAGAAGGGAACGAAGGCATTACACCAAGTGTAGCTGCAGTCTCCAGGGAGATGTGATGGCCCAGTTCTACAGACCCTACTCAACCATTCATCTTGTAATTATTATTGAAATTAAGCCTGACACCTGTTCCATGACCAACTAAGAAAATCAAACATTTCCACTAGAACAGCAGCTGGTTAAAAACGCCTTGGGCAAGTATCTGGCTACGTGTGGGCCGCAGCACTGCTATGAAAGACTCCAGCGTTATCTCAACGCGGATACTCAGTGTGGAAAGGGACTCCAACCTGTTTTGTTGAACTATTTTCAAGTGATTTCAGACTAGCAGAAGGGAGCACATGTTGTGTGGTGCTTCAATCAACAACAGAAGTGTACGGCTCCAGAGAGATGGTTTGTTTGTCTTTAGGTGCCCACCTGAGGAAGTAATTTGCCAGCGGGCATTCACTGCATGTAAAAGAGGAATTTATCCGAGTTATTCCAATTTCTTACTGCAATCTCACTTTTGTTTTTCAAACATCAGCAATACAGATACTTCCGTTACGACAGACAGGAAGGCATGAAGTTACCTGAAGTCTGAAGAGAAGCCCAAGATATACTAAACTCTGGACAAAGATGATTACGTTTGTGCCAAAAGCAAACACTTTTCCCAAAGCTATCACAAAACACCATTATTTGTCACAGGCTTAGTAAGGTGTCACTGCTTCACAATATCTGCCAGTACAATTACAATGCATCTTCTTTTATTAAAATAGGTTAATTTTACACCAAATGACAGCAACTCTTAAAATATCTCAAAATACATTTTATCACAAACAAATTACATAGCCTCACAAGCAAATATAATTTTTTCAATATTAACACTGCTAAATTCTGAATCTGAAACTCTTCCCTGTAAAAATCTAGATTCATTTGCACTGCACCTCGAAGCTGCCTTACATAAAAACACACCCAAATTCAAAACACTGTAGCACACCAGATTTAAAAAGACACTTTACATTTTTTTGAAGATAGTTTATTATTCCATTAGACCAAAATGTGTTAAATTGCAGTAATACCAGACAGACAAGTTGATCCAAACTGTAAGTTGATGGAGATGGTTATTTATTACCTGCTTCAAGACAAAGCTTGCCCTCTTCATAATTGTCTGCCCCATCATCCAAAGGAAGATTAAAAGAGACAGTGTAATTTCAGTTAGAGCAGGGTCATAACAGCGGCATCATCTTCAAGCAAACAATGAGATACTTTCAAACAGAAATACAAACACCACTAACTCTGTTCTTTCAGAACGTTTAACCACAGGTGCTTTTTGCTTACTTTGTTCTAGAGAAGAGGAAGATTCCACCCTGGGAAGGTTCCCATAAGAAGAAGTCAGTAAAGATAGCTGAGCAAAAAAAAAAAAAAAAAAAAAAAAAAAAAAAAAAAAAAAAAAAGGAGTGTCAGCTTAACAAGTTAAAAGCACCCTTTGGCCATAGCCCACGGGTTTTAATCTGTTAAAATTTTGTTAGAAGACCAATAAAATGACCACAGCTGTTTCACAGCAAAACTGAATGGCAAACTCGGTGTAAAAGAAAGGTCAGTACAATCAATGATACACGATGTAGGTAAATATTCAGAGTAATCCATTTATTATAGACTTTTTTCTGATTCTGCCCCTCTTCTTGTGCAGTAACCACACACACATACAATAGATTTAACTCCCTCTTATATTTGTATCCTGATTTTCATGAAGGGCAAGAGAAACCTTAGAGCAGCTGGGATTATTAAATCTTGAAGAAGTTGCAGTTCATGATTAGATGTGGAATTATTTTTAGAGTTTTCATACTAACTCATCGTAAGCTCCGTAATTTACAGACATTTCAAGGCTGGAAGAAAAGGCTATTTAGCCACCAGAATTCTTTCTAAACCAGAGACACCAGCAGTAGGTCACTACGCAAAAGTAACGCGCCTGCCTGAAGGGACTGGACACCAAAAGACAGTGTAAAGCCCACTGGGATATCCCCACCTCTCAGCTCAAAGACGCATCATGGAATCAGACTGCTGGAATCAGGTTGAGTTGCATTTGTTGGGTGTGAATACTCAAACCAACGTTAATGCTGTTTCTGTGTGCCAGCTCTACAGCTCTTACAGCCTGATCCTGGTAACTACCGAGGACTTTAAATTCTACCCACAGGAGGATAGAAGGGTTTGGGGTTCTGGGGTTTTTTTCTGTTGTTTTTAATACAAATAACAGTCATTTTCATTTTTACATTGGAAAGAGAATCCTGCCACAACTAGCCACAAATAAACTGGATGAGGAACAGAGGAGACACACTCCTCAAACAACAAAACAAAGCAGAAGAAAAGAAAACAGATGCTTTACTTTAAAAGCACCGGTGCAAGTACAACCTTTAAACATAATCCACTTTAAAATGTTGTAAGAATTTAAAGCACAGGGATGTAGTTTCATCATCTGTTGTCTGTACAAACTCACCTTCAAACTGTGAAATTGCTACTCAGTCTTCTACCTGGCAATTTTCTAACCCAAGGATGCCGGGTCAGAGTTAGCCATGAGTGTGCAGAAGGTGCACCACCTCATCAGCTAGCAGCTGTACCCCAAGAGCAGACTTGGGAGGCAATGAAAAATAAGAAAAAAAAGAAAAGATTTTTTTGTGAAAATAATTTGGTTTACAAAAGCCTTGCCCCAGACTGTAACGCCGAAGCACTGTGACAGTATCACGAGACAGACATTGGTAAACTGCTTTAGAGCAGCTTTTCTCCCTCTCCTGCACCACTTCGTGAAGCATTCTAAGCAGCTACTAACTTTTCGGCTCTCAGAATTGTCTTGCACAGGGAGAGAGCCAGGCACTTCATCACTGCATAAGAGCAAGACAACTCAATCACATGAAAGATCTTAGTCTAAAGATGTACCTGAAATATTTGGAGACTTTATAAATAATTTCAGAATGTATACTCTGAAGCTTCCTGTTCATGTACTAAAACTTAATCAATTTCTTAACATTTCTGATTTAACAAGTCTGAGTAAGAGGTTAAAACATGCAAGAGTAGAATGAATACAGCCTCTCCCTAAAGCAGTCATTAAGTTAAGGATCAGTTCAGAACTGTGCTGTAGATTTTTATCTAAAAAAACCCCGGTAAATAAGGTCACCGCAAAATTTTATGAAACCACATTATCAAAAGTGACACTCAAACAAAAAATATACCAGAAAGTAGATATACAAAGGTAACATCTCTTCTTCCTGCAGCAGATAGCACAAAGAAAATTCATTTTCTACACATTCAGAACATATGGCCAGCAGAAGCGAGTTTGAAAATGAAGACTGCTCTGTCCCTGTGAACACCTTACCCAAACTGTCAGACAACACGCTGACCTGACATTCTGACCTTCAAGCATATTTCAATATCAATTCTATTTTTAAATTAATTGCTGGGAAAAGGCATGAGTCACAGCCCTGCTTGGATCCCCCTCTACTGGACACTCACCAAGTGCTGTGTTTATTCTAAACTTTCCCAAGTCAGAACAGGCTCTAGCATTACCTCCTCAATCAATTTAAAGAACGTGGACCTCACAGTTCCCGAGCCACCCCAGAACACTGGCCTCTATATCCGTCCTTACCTTCCCAATTTGTCCAAGATGTTTGTTGCAAACACCAGAAGCTACAGGAGACTATAAAGTTCACCTCTCTAACAGAAAGACATCGCCCTTGTTCAGCTCTCCACTACCTTGTTTATGAAAAGGGTGCAGCTGTTACTCTCCATCTGTTAGTCAAATTCACTGACGCTGAAGGTCACCCAGATCTAAAGAGAAACCTCACTGAGGCACAGGTGAGGAACAGAGCCTCTGCAGCTGAAACAAAGTCAGGTGCTTTCCATCTAGCTGGTATTTGAAGGGTCATACAGCCAGCCACCTGGAGGAACACACCGCTCAAATAGTTGGAAAAAGGGGAAATAAACAAGCGATAAAGAACGCATCTTATACACATTGATTAGGGAAGTCAGCATCCCGTGCGGTACAGTTTTATGTACTTCCCAAAACTTATGTTCAGGAACAGCCAAGCATCGCACTGCTGGCCAAGCGGGTTGCTCACAACAGTAGGCAAGTTAATAAAGGAACACAATACTGAGATTAGAGACTGTCAGAGACGTGCAAACCAGAATCTATGGTCACGTATGCAGTCAAATTTGATTCTCCATTCATCCTGTGTCATCTCGTTTATTCCTTCTGGAGCAGGAGATGGGAGTTACATGCTCCACCAGCACTGTCCGTCTCCCAGCCAGCGAGGGCCACGCTGCTGACTCACCTACGGAAACCCTGAGTAGTGTGATTGGGTCCAGGCTCTTCATTACAAAGAAGCCTTTTAAGACATCAAGAAATAAATCATCTGCCTGGTTGCCTTTAATGAAAGCACGGTTACACAGGAAAAAAGGGGATGGAGCATGAAACAATATCCATGGTGGAACAGCCAAACCGAAGAGAGGGATCTGAAGAACAGAATGAGAGACTTGAGAGTTAAATTGAGAAACAATAATACGATAAAGCAGTATTGAAATGGAGCAGGAAGGCATAAACAGGAAAGTCACAAATGGAATGAAAAGCTAAAGTGACTATTTTTCGTGAAAGAACAAACATAACTCATTACGACAAAGAGTTAGTAACTTATTCCCATGTACTAACTTCCCGTGCAACAATTGCTAGTTATATGAGTGGATTACAGCTGTACGGCCATAAGAATCATTCCCACACACTGCTGAGGAACTTCAAAAGCAACAAACAAGTCTGAAATCAATCTCTCTTCTCTTAAAAGTTTTGCATAGCAAAGCGTTGTAACAACTGCATAAAGCATTTTATATTAACAATAGAGAGGAGCTCAGCCTGCAAGCTGCTCTAGGCTATGATTCATTCATGGCGCTCTGCCAAAAAAATAAATACATTCAAGACCAATGGCCTCAAGGGGAAAGGTAGGCCACTTTTTAAAAAGCACAGAGATAAATGATTTACAGAACAGAATACAGTTTAAGATTTCAGCCTATACGGATGATGAGGAAGGACCTTCTTACATCTCACAAAGATTTACTGCACAGGCTTGAACACTGGCAGTGCACCAGCAGATGGAGTAACCCAGGAACTATTAAACTGGGATTTGCAAAACTCTCTCCAAAGAGCAAGAAATGACCCATTCTATTGCTATACACAAAGAAAGTTTGGAAAGCCAAATCAAGATACGCAATGGGTATTTGAGCCATGCAAGGCAATCGGGCCAGTTTGGCTCACAGGCAGAGTGGGCAGCAAAGCAACACCTGTACAGGGAGAGAGCGATCTGCTGGCAGCATGACAAACAGAGTAGAGGCTGCGAGGGTTTAACGCCGCACAGCATCTGCTGCACATAAAAATGTTTAATTAGCTGCTAAACAGCAAGCAGTATATTCCTATTTTTTCTACGAGAACATTATTTCTGGAATAAATGCCCTTGCAACCAAGGTTCGGAATGAAGAGCGGAGGCCAACCCACTCTCACACATCAGATGGACTTGTAATTGCTGTCTGATGTTTTGAACCACCATTTCAGTAGCAAGCTCCTTCTGAAACACCTAAACCACTTTTAAACGTGTCTGGCTTTAATAGTCACATTATTTTTTAACTGCATTGCTAATAGCTTTTAAAAGAAAGGTGCTCTTTCAAATGCTTCCCTAGAGTTACAACTGCATTTCATCATTTAAAATATTCTAAATTTAACTGCTGCTCATCCCCAAACTTAGCAGTAGTGATGAACTGCAGAGAAAGAGAAACACTGAGCCTCTTAGGACGCAAGATATCCTCATAGGATATTCTATTTGAAGTTCTGGTACACACACATCTCCCAGGTACCCTGTCTCAATAAAAGGGAAAACAGACACAACTTCAAGGTAGCAAATAAAATCCACCCAAGGGAACAAGTTGTTAGAATCCAGCCTTCACGTACGCTGCAGCTACATCCCAGGAGGGGTTCAGCAGTGTCCAACTGTACTGAGACATCACAGAGATTTTAATTTTTTTTTGGTTTTACTTCTGTAGCTTCAAGCCCAAGCTATATGTTGCCATTAGCCTCAAAAGGAATTACGTACTGATTCAACAACGGTAGTAATGTGCGCATTTAAAGTCAAGCACATGATTAAATGCTCTGCTAGTAAGAATTCTCAACCAGATGTTGGGCAACCTTATGATACATGATCTCTCTCAACCAGTGCTTGAAGAAGCAGCTGTAATTTATGAGTCAGTGGTTTCACATCCTGTGGTGCTGTTATTTAACCAGCCCCATCCTCACCTTTTTCTTAAAAAAAAAAGAAAGTACCCATTGGTCAGGATGGTTTTGTTTAATAATATTACTTCTCAGTATGGCTCACGATGCAAAACTTCACTTAATTGCCCTATTACAGGAGGAAGGAATGGGAAGGAATGAGCTCCCTAAGAGTGTCTAGTTTTGCCACTGCCTACTTTTTTTTTTAATTATTTGATCATATTTCTTATTCTGTGGAGAAGTTTTTGCTCCATCTGTGCACCAAAGATGTCCTTTTTTAAATTTTTATTTTCAACTCATACATTTCTGTACAGCACCTAGGAAAGCCTGCATCCTTGAGGGAATTACAAAAAAACAAGAGTTACATTTTCATTTACAGACAGAAAAAGAAGATAAATGAGGCAAAATTGGGAATAACATTTGTTAGCTTTAATTATCTGATAATGCATTCAGTACGTTGAATAGACTTCTAACAATCCAGTGTGCAGCAACTGGCATTTTTCTAAAAACATACAAACAATGATATTTTCCTGCTTACAGTATTTTCCAAAAGTTCACTATAGGAACAGAATTCACACATACGCAGAAAAACATCATTTCAGTAAGAGCGATCTTGCTGAATTTGTCAAGGACAAATCCTCACCAGTGATCAAAATCCTTTTCTTTGGAAGGAGTTAAGGCTCACATACATCCTTTCCCACACAGCCTTAAAAGAAACACAAATACAAAAAGCCCAGAACATATAAAATTCAGTTACATTAAAAGTAAAGAAATAAATATACAAATCATTCTGCTAACTATTGATGCAGAGTGTTATTTTTGAAATTGTCCTGTATCCTACAAGGAGTTGATTCATTATATATGCTGTCAATTTAAATTTCCAATTTTTTTTTTTAATATCCTAAGACTTTCACAAATGAGGACTTCCCCCCCCCCCCCCCCCCCAAATAATACAGTGGACCCTACTAAAAATTTGCTAATGCCAAATTGCTGGTGTAAAAATCAGTCTTTTGTCCATGCTCTTGCCCATATGCCGTTCCCACTACAGGGTACTTCACTTGGGACAAAAAAAATAAAAGCTGTTACCTCGTTAGATGACTACACCAGGCAGTTCTCCCAGCGTTGCACTTCTTACCTGGTCACTAATTTATTCAGAAGGTCATGACTCCATCCTGAATCTTTTCTTGGTTTGTCCAAAAGCTTTGTATCTGTCAGGCTCTGTTTCTACCCCTGGGATCAGTATTCTCGGTTCTTAACATTTTTCCACCAAGCATACCTAAGTAAGTCAACATCTGATTTCAGATTTCTTTTTACTAAAGCTTATGCTGAAACATAAAAAATTTTATGCGTACTTCAAGTCTTCATTACATATGAAGTTAATTTTAAGGTGGATAGGATATATATTTTATATAAAAGACTTCTAGATTATCCAGAAAGGAGCCTCTTCGTGCAAACAAAAAAATCCAGCCAAAACCCCAGGTTAATTTAATTTAAGCGGTGGCTTGAATTCCCTAGCTCCGTTTCTTATAACATAAACTTTCCAAGTTGGGGACTTTGGCCTCTTACTAGGGACAGAGAATGCTAGAACCACACAGACAAACAGTCCCTAGTTGAAGTCACTTCTTTTGCAGAATGTGCCACCATAAAGAGGATAGTCAGCCTCTTAAAATCAGAAAAGGGAAATTTGAGGGGATTTGTCTTACAAGTTTTAGATTTATCATCCAGCAGATAATACAAAGTGTGAGGAATCTGCCCATGATCTTAGAAAATTACTATTTCACAGCAATATTTTCCAAGAGAATAAAGACACTTATTTCCTGACTCTGGATTCAAATTTTGCCGCTTTTAAATATTGATTATTTTAAAATATTTGAGTTTAAAGTTCACTTGTGATTAAAGTAAGACTGAAGGAGTCGTATTACATACATTAATACATTTTCTGCCTTCTTTCTTAAATTTATGCTTTGAACTGCTCCCTGGAATCAACTAGCAGCAAATTGCATTGCAATTATTATTTTTTTTCAAGTGAGATCACTAAACCAAATGTAGCTTGAGAGATGGCCCTACTGATCACATAACGCACAAGAAAAAAAATACACGCTAATCAGGAAAGATACATTTTATTTCCATTTTTTACCTTTATTATTGACACAAATAAAATGAAGTGTTCTCTCAATTTATTTCTATTAAGAAAAACATACAAAATTTGCAAACCCACCTGACTCAGTGCAAAAAATATTCTATTTACAACAGATGCTCCCAATTTACTGTGTCACACATGAATACTGCCAGAAATGTCCATTCTTTAATGGCATGATTAATGTAACATGTTATGTAAAAGTCCTTTTTTTGGTTTGTTTGTTTAAATAATTTAATTAACCAAGGGAGAGCAAGTTTTTTCTTTGTGGACAGTATTTTCATTTGAAAAAAAAAGAATCAAATAATAGGTACTTTTGCTCATAAAATTCCCAACTTTAAAGCTCTTAGAATCTTCTACCAAACAACATACACTTCATAAATCTGCATAAGTAGGTCCCGAAGGTCAACGAAAGCATGACTTTCCTTCCAACTGTGACACTTCTGACAACGCTTAGCCAGGAGTTGGGCAGCTGTCATCTCAGTCTCATGAAAGGCACACACAATTTTTATGGAAGTATCCGATACCTGACAAGCTTCTCACACACTCTTTCCCACACTGAAACGCATTGTCGAAGTTCTTGGATTCAGAATGTCACACATCTGAGAAAAAAATTTACTTTTCATAAAGTCTACCCTGCAGAACCACCCAGTAAGCATCCTCAGAAGAATTCTAAGTGCAAAACCAGTGTATTGTGAGAGGACAGTTTCACATCTACTTCATGGACTCTCCAGTTCCCTAAGTCCCTGACAGGACTAAAATTGGGACAGTGAATATTTTGAAAGAGCCTGATGGTATTTTGGAAAAGAAAGCAAGCAATACATAGAAAAGGACTGGCTTTGGTTTTTAATTTATATGTACAATCAAATTTTTTAACTCAAGGTTCGTGAAAATCCAAGCTATAGTATACAGGAAAATTTAATATATAATTCCTTTGCCCCATTACCACTGAACCTTCCCCACTAACAAAAGTTGCCATTTTAGTAGTAAAATTTGGCGTGTAAATTATTAGAACAGACTTCTTAAATGGACTTTAATCTTCTCAAGTAGGCAAAAAAAATTTGCAAAATATTTAGAGAAAGGAAAGGAGTACCATTTATTTACCCATACACAGTATGTCAAGACTCAAGATGTCTTCCTTAACCATCCCTTTGTCATTTTATATAATTTCTTCATACTGTAAGTTACAGATTTCTTTGCCCCTAAAAAAAAAAAAAGACACAACCCAGAAAATATCAGCACTGAGATATGTTGAAGAATGGAAGAATGACAACCTAATCCATCAGGCAGACATGCAGATAACCTTCCTGTCACATTCATAACAGTATATAATGACAAAAAAAGTAGTTTTAATAGTATCAAAGCGTACAAAATAGAATAGGTTCATTCTGAAGGCCTGACAACGTTGCATACAAGCACATTGTGTAGACAATGACAAAGGTATAGCAAATGCAGAGATTCATGATAAAACTCTTCACTGTTACAGAGGGGAAACTTCTGCCTTACAGTTTACATCATTGTTTCTAAATGCTACATAGAAGAAGACTTTTAAACCATCTGTGTCTATGCAGACCCTCACCAAACCAATCCAGTATGCTTTCCAAGCCCGTTCTGATTTACTATTAGGTGGTGTGTCCAGCTGAGTAGGATTATACGCTGGCCTGGCAATGGACCAGCAACCTGGCAGACTGCGTTCTGCAGCAGAGAAAACCAGGCTGTTTGGTGTGCAGGTTAATTAGCTGGCCACATCTATCAGAATCTAGCTGTCAAAGCATTTTGGCTCAAGACAGGAGCCACCACCAGATTCTGTAGATTAGGTGAGTCCTAATCATCAAGAACCACAGCTATGCTCAAAGCTGTGCAGCCAAAATGCCACCGAAGAAGAGAGAGAGGGGTGAGCCAGAACAGCCTGCTCAAGCAGGACAAGCAAACTCTGCATGGCTGGCAGACAACTAGCTTTATCCTTCCAAATCCTACTTTACCAATTTCTTCTGCTAATCAGATTGCAGTTAGCCTTGCTTGATGCTATACACCAGGCACTCGGTTGCCTTGTTGTAGACCAGTTCTACCCAGTTAGAATGGAGAAGCATCACGCTGATGCCCATCTCGATGAGGTGTAATCACACACCGCACACCACCAGCAGCCTTCCAGGACAGACCCAGCGCATTGCTATGCAAAGGCTTGTGCATTAAAAATGAAAACAGAAGATTGTTTTTTTCCTAGGAAATGTGCTGCTGACTGTTGAGGTGGAAATCTGTTCTGGTTTCAACAAGTTGTGAAGTACATATAACCTTCTTGAATATTTTGTTATTGCCTCATCCTAACTAAACGGCAGCTTCCATTTCATAACTGGGAATAACACATCTGCAAGAGAACAAAACAGCTCGACAGCAGAATGAAATGACATCTGTGTCCTTAGGTAAAAGTGCTAACACTGAAATGACGATGGGTATGGAAAACCAGATTAATAAAGCATGTACCCAGGTGAGCTGAAAGAAGCAATAACAGCGAGATGACGACAAACAGCCATCGTTCAGCAACTCCGCCAATACCAGCAGTATCCCAAGGACACCAGTGGGCATACCTGACACAGGCTGGACCAAGGCTGCTTCAGAGTAACCTGCCTGTCACTTGTTTGTAATAAACCTCCTGTGAAGCCAGAACAGCTGTCATACTCTACATCATCCTGCAGCGGCCCAAAAGGAGTGAACTTTGGTAGACACCAGACCATTGCGCTAGGCCTACAAGGAAGGAAGGCATTTCTCAATTCTCATGAAGATACAGAAGGATTTTCCAGCAGTTGTCACCTCCAAGCTTTTACAAGTTTTAGATACAAAGGGACTGAGGATGATTCCCTCACGGTTTGTGAAGTGTACCCTTAAACACTTTCTGAAGTTCTACCAGAGAAGAGCCTTCTCTTACAGATCTAGTGTGAGAAAAAAAAAAAAAAAAAAAAAAAAAAAGAAAAAGACACAGCCTTTTCCTGGGTTTAGTCATCTAGTACTTGAAAACTTAAAAAACAAAATATTGTTAGTCTTGGCATTTCAGCAGGGTTCTGAGATTCTAGCCAGTGGAGCTACTTATTTTTCCTTTCAGCTTTTTTTTTTGGATTAAAAAACTACCCCAAAATTAAAAAAATAAAACCAACATAAATCACAGCAACTTTCCAGATTACAACACAGTCTAATCACACCCTTACAGATTCAAAACTGAAAAGGCAAGTTTTGAATGCTGCACAAAAACCTTTAATTTGACACTTACATGCACTGATTAAAAAAGTATGTGATGTTACAGTTACTATAATCTTTCTTATGTTTATTTAATGGAACACTGTTCACCTGGCAAGCCTGACTAAAAGCACAGAGAAGCAATTTAGCCAAAAGTCACACAGCATGATACATTAGAACACAAGGAAAGATCTTCCGGAACAAACGAGTGACTTAGACCCAAGTTTAGCCATCTATTGCATTGGACTTTTTTTGGGGAAAAGAAAAGGGTATGATAATAGCTGATTTTGAAAAGACATTAGGAAGTAATCAAATGAAGGTAAAATACTTTAAGATGCGTTCAGTAGTAGCAGTCTAGAGTCACAAGAAGTCAAATGAGAATGCAATAATAAGGAAAAGTGAATGCTCTATTTACGAAGGAATGCGACAGAGTAAAAACCCTGTCATGACAAATATGCGGCATATAATCAGTTTTGCACTTTTTGTGTCTCTAATCGCAATTTAAATAAACTCAACTTTACCTTTTTTGTAAGGAATCATCCATACATATATTTCCAAGTTACAAAACTACGTGCATCCCATATGTAAGCCTTGAACTTTTCTATATTTAATAGATTTTTTGCTAAAAGCACACTAATGAAGTCACAATGGGCTTTTCTTTGCAGCATCTCAAATAACAACTAAATACTCATGTAAATTTGGAAGCACCTCACATATCTGTGTCAAAATTGCACACAGCGTAGGAATTCTATTGCAGAACAACTCCAGACTGAGCACAGGCACAGCACATAAATGAAAGGAGTGACTCAAATCTCCAAAGTTAAAACTATGTAACTGAAGGTCTCCTAGGCACTATGCTGCCAGGATACATCCCCTGGAACACTGAAATTGCTCTGCTAGAGTCAATGCTGTTCTGCCATTCCAACGAAGGCAGTGTACTTCTGGAAGCGCAGTGCATGCGGCAAATCAACAGTAACGCAGCTGGTACAGCCCTGCAGGACGGTAATTAACTGCGCTGGCACCGCAGCCTGCGAGTCAGCTTGTTCTATCAGCCTGCCAACCTCCTCTGCCTCTTGCAGCAGCTCAACACGAAGAGATTTTTCTCCTTCGTATTTTCCCCCTGCAGGGAGCACTCTGCTGAACTCCACCCGCTAGAGCCTTATGTAAGAAGCTGCTTACATTTCTGCCCCAGCACATCACACTACAAAGCACAATACAGGTTTATACATACAGCTGGTTTCTTAAAGCAGCCCTTGGGGTGATGACTCACATCTGTAGTAAAGTTAATGGTTGTAATTATGGCTCAGTCTCTGAATCTGAAGCAGTTGGACCACATGAAATGTCCTTCTGCTTTAGCTATGAATCTATGACTTGGTGGTTCCACCTCTCCTTTAGATTTTTCCACTCTGTGATACAGAACAAAGACCTACTGCACATGGAATTGAGACCACAAAATTTCTGTGTAAACATAAGTTGTATCTGGTTTTACTTAACAATCTGTATTTGGTTTTTTGGAAGTGTTAGTGTTGTAAGATAGTAATTTTGCTGTAACAGAAGTCCCCCAAAGTTTCCCGGTCAATATGCCCAGCTGTAGTATTCTTTATTTCCTTTTATAAAGAAAGACTAACGCAAGTACTGCTGAAGAGCCGTCACGTGGAGGCCAATAGTTTTGTATTGTTACTGTATCATGCACAGACACATGCAAACTTTTTGCTCGTATTTACAGTGAAGAGCAGTGGTATGCAATATCTGCTCGGGCAGCTGATGAAGACAGCAGTTATCACAAACCTACAGAATATTTTATATGTAAAGCTGTTCGTTACAGTTAAAAAATAGTAACTTCTTGAAGACACAGTATATTAATATGCCAGTTTAAAAGTGCTAACTTAAAAATATCCTGAACAACTGCTTCAACTGGTGATTTAATTCAGAATATTTTATTTACAAGAAATTTTCAAGGCTTGCAGCATTCCTCTAGTAAGATATAAAGAAGAAATCTAAGCAAAAGAAGCATCAACATTTCCTTCAGAGGAGCTAAATATAAGAAAGTCACAGTTAGTTCCCAAAGACCACGCAGACTCGGGCTATGTGGGAAAATAAATCAAGTGATGGTGCCATCTCTAATGGGAAACAGAGACGCAGAGCGGTAATCTCACCACAGACTTGAAGAAATAAATCGGCACATTTTCAAAAACTAAATAGGGCATTTAACAACAAACAAAAACACAGAGCCTGAGCTCAACTTTAAAACCACACTGGCAGAGAAAGATGAAAAAAGTTATTTTAAATGGGCTGAAATTCTTTATTTTGCTGGTGCTCCTTGCCAATACTGTTAACACACAGCATGCCATCTCAGCAGCAACTATTTCTGATTGAACATTTAATTTAGAAACACACTGTACATAGGACTACTATGCTACAAACTAGAGTAGGCACTGCACTTTTAAAAATTGTTTTTTAAAATAATCAGCTAAGGAAATAATTTAGTGTCTCCCATTACATTTCAAAAAGAATGATGGCCATTTAACGAAAACTAATTCTTTTGCAAGCAGACATAGGACAATAGTACTTGTAGAGTTACTAGGAACAGCAAGAAAAAAATAGAGCTTATTTAATGGAGCCACTGATATAATGAATCTCATAATTCTCATTTTAGCTACTATTCTTCATACGAGCACTGCAGAAGGACAGAGCCATAATACTCTTCCTAAAGTCTATTAGCAAGTGTGAAAATAGGTTTTAGGGGAACAGAATATTAGACAAGATTTGGTTAAAGAATGAAGAAAGAAATGCAGCATCCTTAGGGATTAAATTTAAAAGCTCAACACTCTGCTGTAATACACATTCTTTGAATGAGTCAAGCAAATACTTTCAATGTAGGACCCACAATGTTGTGCCTGTGCACAGAACAGATCTATATGAATATTCGCTGGGAAGAGCCTCAGGAAATGGCAAAGCAAGGGGAACAGCACTAATGCCTCCCCCTAGTGACCGATTTTTTAAATTGGGAGAAAAATCTTAATTAGAAGGTACAGCAAGATTTAACATAAACTTGATCGTTAATGTTTGGAGAGAAATATTTCAAGAAAAAACAGGCAAAAGGCTTCTACTAACTCCTAAATCCATCCCTCCTGAATCCCAGGGAAGATCATACAACCATCACACCTGAGAAACACTGAGGTCGCGCCCCTGGGCAGTTATATTTTATTTCTTCTTTAATGTGCACTAGAATGTAGGGTTTTATTACAAAAATACTATTTCTGTGCTTCTGTCCATCGGCAGCCAGAGAAGCTGGGAAGGGCCCATAGGCAGGGTTGTCAGGAAGCAGGGCTGTGCCTACACCAGCAAGGGAAGCATCGTTCCTGTGCAGCGGCACGTTACCAACGTGCTCCCGATCCCGCTGGAGCAGCAGGACCCCCTTTGGCCTGCACACAGGGCTCAGGAAGGTTAGCTCTACAGGCTAGCCCTGCATCCATTCAACAACATTCACAGGTTAGGAAATGCCTGAAACAGTCCTTTCCCAAATCAAACTCCTTTCCCTCAGCACATAATCTCTGAGTAACTCCAAAAGATCAATCCTGAATTCTGTGCTAATGGTTTTGGCCATATTCTGGCAAAAGTGCGTAAATACAGTTAAAATAAAACAGACTAAATTATGCTAAAAGTAAGAAAAATAAACTCTTCCAAGCCTCCTTGCTGAAATCTGGCTTGTGTTTGAGGCAAAGGATCACAACTGCTTTGCTCTACCTGAATCAAACCGCAAAAAAAAAAATCCATTTTCAACACTAAAAGCACGAGTAGAAAATAAATGGTTTTAGATTTAAGTGTTACTCTGTGTAAACTTGCTGGTTAGAAGACAACTCGGGTTTGCTTTAATGGAAAAAAATAGAAAGCCACTATATATAAACCAAAAAAGCAGGTAAGATGAAGGAGAGAAAAAGTGTTTCACAAATACCTAGTTTCAGGGGCACAAAACAGAAAACATGGTAAAAAATTACAAGTCCTACTATAAGACGCATTAGGATCCCCCAAAAATCCTATTAACGATATAGGCTGTGGTTTACTGCATGACACACAAAAGGAGCTAACAATTCCCAGAGGTGATTTTCTGTCTATCAGAACAGACAGAAGGGGAGCAGAAATAATCTGACAAAGCTTAACTATTTTGATTCCTACTCTTGCAGTTACACACAAACAGCTCTCCACGGGTCGGTCAGGCTGAAGCAAGCACTGAATTCAACACGGTAACAGTCTCTGACCCCTCCCCTCCAACTATTTCACTCCACAAAATCTACTCTCCATGGATTTACAAGCTGGTATTTCTAAAAGAGATGTGTTACAATACAAGAAGTCTTGACCACTAGCAGGTAACTTCAACAATAAACCCGAGAAGGAAGGCGTTGACTATTTGGCTGGAAATCTTGCATCAGAAACTAATACCTGCAATATGCCTAACTCTTATAAAACAAAAATTTGCTCTTAGGTGGAGTTATGTCCTCAGTCTCCTCCAGCTACTAAACCAAGTTACCCAATAGTTTTGTCAGACTTCTTCCAGTTAACAGAACTAGACTATTAGCAGAAGCACATAAAAAGTACAACCGTTCCTGCTTATTTTACTCAGCAGACCACCGATGGTCCTGAACACTGCAGCTTGTGTTTCTTTAGAAGGAGGCTGGAAGTGTCTGGATGAGGGTTGCTCAATAGGAAACTACACAGCTGCACTTAAAACCAGTAACGGTATCATTTGTAAATAATTGCTTTTGTGGAAGACTTGGGAATAAATACGAATGAGTTCAGAAAATTGAGCAACATCATGCAAGCAGCAAGGATTTTTCACTTTGTAGGAATTAAGACTAACTCCTGATCAAAGTTTTAAGTAAATGAAGGCTCAGGTCTTAAGTCTTTCTTTTAAATAGAGCTGCAGTGCTTTCAAAGTGTAAAAATCAGGTCATCTTAAAATTAGATTTATTCCACAACTCAGAAAACAGGATGAAGCTCCAGCTATGTAACTCACAGTAACTGTCATTCAGTTAAGAAGCTTTTGATAGCTGAAAAGCATCCCTAGTTTTCCCATATTTCTACACAAGCAAGTCCTTTTTTTCCCCTTCTACACCTTCTCTCACATTGACTTTTTAATACTCAATTATTTTTCTAAAGTAATTAATTTTCAAGTACGAGAATTACAGTAATATCCAATGCTCACAAGTATAGGCTCAGTTTGGAATACTTCAAATGTCTCCAAATACACACCTGTCTTCTGAGCCTGACAAAAAGATTGGATCCTGTCAAAGTTCTTTCCCTCAAAACTCATCTGCTCCTATATTTTATGATGAAATAACCTTATAGTCTACATAACTCTCCAATACTATGTACTCATCATTTAGGGATCCACTCAGCCGGAGTGAATTACAAAGTAATATTTTCCATTTTTTAATACAAAAAGAGCAGAACTATTGCACATCAGCCAAATCTGGTGGCCCACACATAAAATGAAACTGAAGTCAGAAGTTGTTTTTCTATTATTTTTGGGTTGTTGGGGGTGTTTGTTCATTTAAGAGTCACACAGACTCCAGTTCCTTCAGGCATTTTACAATTTCTCAATAGCTCTATAAAGCTTCTGCTTTAAATATTACTTTTATTTTGCAGGGGCTTTCAATTAGACACCCAAAAAGTTTATTCTATATAACAAGACAGTCTTGGAGCCCTATAATTTTTACTTCGTGGAATCAGAAGGCATATGTTGATAGAAATCACACACACTCTTACCAGCTGTTAGTATGGTTTTAGCACTCTGCACTATACTGGAAGACCTCACAATTCCTGAAATGCCTGCAGATAGAAAAGCACACAGATGTTACCCATCTTAGCAGTTTTGTGGGGATTTTTTTATCCTCCATCATACAAAAAAAAGTTGAATACTTTTCCAGTTATACAATCAAGCCAGCGTGAAAGTCAAACATACACTACTTAAGCTGAGAAAGTTTGTTTCTGTCCTGCTTTGTCATACTAATTGAAAATATTCTCCAAGCTATTTTAACTTATTTTATACAACATACAGAAAAAAAGCCAAATCAATATTAAAACAGATAGCAACCAGTGGGAATTCATCAAATGAATTTAGCGTTCCTATTATTTCTCTACTAAGATAATTGGTCACAAAGGATTCAAAGCTGTTCCATCTAAGTGCTAGTATATAAGCTTTCTAGAGCAGAACAAATTATAGTCGTTTACATCGATGTGAAATTGAGATTTTGCACTTCCCTGATAAAGCAGAGATGCCTATATTGTGCAGTGTCTGTCTGGCTTGTTAAATTAGCAGCATGTTTACCACTTTGTGCTGTGGCACATTCAGTTCTCATTGTCCAGTGGTTCTTAGGTATTAATAGAACAGTATATAAAACATTAAAGCTTTTTGTGAAAATACTACATTTTATCCATTCTAACATATATATATAAGCACCGATATCTGCAGAACAAAATTACTGCACATCACTAAATACAATTAGTATCGTATAGCAGACAATGCAATTCAGCTTGAGTAATCAGCTTTGTCTTGTAGCATTACCAAATGGCTTGCCCTGTCCTTTGCCTTGATTCTTGAATTTGAAAATCTTTTGGCCACAAAAGTGAAAGAGGGGTTTTTATTTGTTCTCCCAAGGGTATAAACTGCTTGGCTGTAGAAGACTAGATCTCTCCGATGTTTTGATACTGAAGTGTCGGCACCACTGCGCACAGTCCAAGGTCACAGCCATGCCTGCCATACCCCACAAAATACCACCACAAGGACAATTAGCTCAGCGCGGACAATGCAGAGCTCTGAAACTATACGTGGCTCACAGCACTGCAACTCCTGCTCCCAGATTTAGCTATTATGACATGAAAGATGGTGGACACCTTGATGTCCAGGTGCAATTAATCCTACACTGTCAATGGAGAACTGCAATGCTCAGGAGCTTTATTTCCCCAAACAGAAATCACTGTAAGAGCTCCCTCAGCAGATGGCTAGTGCCTAGTGGCTCTTGGGCATCTAGGGAGTTTTTGCTGTGCTCGAGGAGCTTGCAAAAGTGGCCACCTGGAACCAAGTTATGCCGGGTTCTTTAAAGATGTAAAGAACTCTTCAAGTACTAAACATTTTCATTTCTCTGCAGTATAATAAAACACTGATGTCTGCAGCATTAGTTTTAACTTCCTCGTCCAACATAATCTTGCCTCAGAGAAGCTGTGATGATGAGAAGCACCTCCACCTTTTTCCTCAAACCTCGAGTTCTCTGCCAGCGCTCACATATCTGGACTAACTAGGATGATTGAGAAGGATGATGTCTGTCAGCAAGCCAGAAAATTAACTTAGCATTGCAATGAATGATAGGTAGGATATATAGATTAGTATTTAGATGAAGTTATGTCAGCCAATGATATCCTGAAAATGTAAGAATCCCTAACAGAGTTAGAGGGTCTAAGCAGGCCACGCTCATTCCTAAAGACTACTTCTTTCAGGACCCAAACCAAAACATATATCATGTCTTAGAGAAGACTACAGACAATGATCTAGGCCTACCTTGATGCACCACAACTCCGCAGTCAGGGTCATGGGCAACCTGCAGTAAAATTTCTTCCACATCTCTGTTTTTTCCAGGAGGGTCTACCAGAGAAGTTATCTTTTGTTGCAGAGTCTTTGGTAAAGCCATTAGCTGTGTAAATTGACCTTCTGGACTTTTATCAATCTGAATGTTATAAAAAAAAGAAGACAGTAAAAACATTCAGTGTTAATAAAATAAGTTCTCTTTTTTAAAGTCATCATAAAGGTCTTCTGGCTCTCTTTGACCTCTGATAAGTATCTCAAAGAACACAATCTATTTCACTTGTAAAAGTCATTGACAATGCTAACAAAAACTTCCCAAGTACTGGGAAATGCAGTATCTCAGTTCTGAACCTGAGGAATAACTCAATGCAAAGACGTTAATTTTTACCCCCCAAGGGAAGGCTAATGTACACACATGATCTTGCTGCCTCTGCAAGCAACTCTTCACTGAAACTGTATCATTTCTGCTCTATCCAATTTCCTTTGGAAACATCAGTACACTACAATGAAAAAGACAAAGTTCCCAAAAGACCACTTAGCTCTGTTTCTTCTGCCTGAGTATCATCAAACTACACACACACATTTCAAGTTAAGTTTGAAAAACATTTTCTCTGCTTTAAACTCAAACCACATCTGGTTTGTATAATTTGAAGGAAACATTTGTTCCACATGTTCCAATCTCAATCAGAATTCAATGACCCTTTTTGGAATCCAGTGATACCAACGTGCAGGCCTGTACATGTCTATACAAAATGTAAGCACAAATACTGAAAAATGCATAACGGAGCAGATCTCTCCCAAACCATAGGAAAATATGAAGAGCTCGATTCCTCCCACACAGCTTTTTAGACAGTTCATGGAGACATCAGACAGGAGTCTAGTTGCCTTATACACTCCCTTTAGTCAATGGGGAGAAAATGATATCCAGATGAATCACCCACTGACTTCAGAGGGAGCCGACAACGAGCAGGCTCTTACCATTATGTGGGAGGAATCCACGCCTGAACCAGAGCTGTAAGAACCAGTGTCTGCCTTCAATTGTTTGAGAGGAGTCCTTTAAGACAGAATTTTCTCTGGAACTCTATTATACTTGGAGAAGGGGTTTCTATTCTGTGTTAAACAGCACTCCCAATAGCAGTTATCCTCTTCAGTCTGGGAAATAACTGCCAATAACCAGACCAAGAAGTGAGGAATAAAGTATTAAAGCATTTTGCTCAAAATCAACAGTAAAATAACGGCATTGAATAACAGCCTTGATGACTATTATGGAATTATGGGCAGATTTATTAACCAACAGCATATTTGTAGCATGCTACCATGATTTGTTTAAAGGTAACAACCAGGCGTATCATTCTAACCAGCCATTTTCTTGGGGCAAGCATTACTGATTCTTTTCAAAATTCATTTAAATACTTCTTCCACTACGCTGTTCAACAGCACACTGACAAGAAAACAGGGAGACAGCTGCAGTGTAATACAGATGTGCCTATGCTGTACTCCATAGCATTGCAATAAAACTGTTCACTGTACTCAAGCTTATTTATCTCTGTACTTCAGTTTCTTACAGACACATCCTAAAAGGAAGCATTCATGAGGTAACTACCAAGGTGACTTGAGGATGAAGAGGTACACATGTCCATGAAACAACCCATGCTATTTGTAACTTCACGCTGAAATGTATATCACACTTGAATATTACGACAGACATGCATACTCCACAAGGAAAAAATGCTTTTGGATCCCTGACTGTGGCATCTCTTGCCTAACTGCAATGTTACACTTATACCTTATGCCAGAAAGATGGAATTCAAGATGCTGATCATTTTTAATACCCGTTTCCCAAATACTAGGCAAAAATGGTTTTAGTATGGGTATTTAAAGATAATGCCAGAATCTTGTTTGGGTTTAGTCAACTGATCTTCATAACTAGCACTCTAGGGTTGTTTTTTTGTGAGATGCAGTTTTTGATTGCAGAAAGTTGCACCTCTAAGTTACAGCCTGATCTTTTTTAACACAAACCATATGTTTATTCATCACTTCCTAGACTGTTGTTTCCATATGGTAGACATTAGAACGCAGGTTTTTAAACTATCTTCTCTTGTTCCCTTGCTAGGGCTCTAGTTCTGTACCCATACTCCAGGAAAATGAACAGTAGTTACTACATATGCAGAGACTTGTATTTAAGGCATGTCTTCTGGTTGCAGAATTAACTAAATAACAGAAACATAACAAATAGCAAGGACAGTGAATACAACTGCTCTCCTTAGTGTATGGCATAATTCTTGCCTTCTGTCGATGTGATAAAGCACGTCCACTTGCTTGTTTTAAAAATGTTTTGAAGAACACTTGCCTCTAGCCTTCCTAGATGGTGCTTATATACCACTTGAGGGCAGTCCTGTAATATGTTACTGTACAGCTTCTGAAAATGGGGAAGATTAGGTTTCACTATGTTCTGCACTTTCCATCTGTCTTCTCCTATTATCATTCTGAAATCACCTAATCAAGAAAAGAGAAACAGTTAATTCATTAGGAAAAAACTGAAAACTCAAAGAAGGAGAATATAACAGAAACCAACATAGTACAAAGCTGTCATCTCAAAATTTATTCTACCAATGCCTATATAACCCACAATAAATTCACTTTCCAATAGTCAAAAAATACTATTCAAATACCTTCAAGCACAGAAAGTAAGATTCAGAATTGTTACGTGGCCTCTGACATGCTGTAATGCCGTCAGCTCAAGTGCCCATATTTTGACTTGGATAACAAAAAAAATTCCAGCTCTCAAGGTCAGCCTCAAAAGCAGCAGTAACACAGTTATATTCTCTGCAACCATACATCAGTTTCAACAGATTACTAAACAGACAGGCCAGCCCTAATCCAGAAACAACCTTCAGTTTTCCAATACTGAAAGAAAATAATTTGCATTGTCACTGCACCTCAAGGGCAGTACCCGAAGAACAGCTAACGGCAGCCATGGTAAGACAACCTTTTCCTCTTAGCCACGTATTTTGTTAGCAATTTCAAAAAGCAACCCCTTTTAACACTGCTGTTACATTACTGACCTTTACACTTTCTTTTATGACACATGACTGAAAAGTTTCAAAAAGAAAAAGGGAAAAGCCAGACAGTCTGTAATAGAGCATTCACCTACCTCTATTAGGTACCACCCTGGTAGTTTCCAGGGCTACCGACCAGGAGCCAGAGGCTCAGTGCGGCACATATCAACAAACAAAATCCTGAATCAATCCATTTTCCCCCTTCCCACATTCAGGAGATAAATGTTGTTGCAAGGTGGCGACTTGCTAGCATAACTTAGTTTATTTCAATTTATTCCAAGCCACAAAACAAACACTTCCCATATAAATGGTACTGACTCACTGCTCTCAATTTTTTTTTTAAATAAAAGGATAAACATTTTCCAAATTAAAGCATGAACAACTCTCTTCAGCAGCCTCCAAGGAGACTGATGAGAGTAACATAAAAAATCAATTTTTTCTACTACTATGTCCTCTGAAAAGTTCAAGACTTAATAAAATATCCACAAAAATGCCATCGACAGCCTTTTTCTTGAACATTCCCAACTGGGTGGCTTATTGCTTTAGCTTTGTTCGCCCAGTGGAGCCAATTTCAACATCACACAGCATGGTAACTGATCTCCCACGTTTTTAATTAATTGCACTATTTCAAAGGTCATATAAAAATGTATCTTGGTCACTAGTGCTCACCAAGAATCTAGTGGCATTCCTGGAGAGGTTTCAGGTGGACAGGTACACAGCCCTGTAGGAAACATCCCCGGTTAGCAGCCCTGAGCCATCCCCCTGTCACTACCCTCTTCACTTTACTATGGCTTTTCAAACTCAGAAAAAACTGCTAAGGAAAAGCTGAACAAATTGCAGTCTAAACTGGCTGGAGAAGTACTATGTAAAGAGCAGTAACACTCCTCGGTAAATTGAAGCTGCAGCTTATAAACCCTACTTGCCTATGTGGGCTTTTTTCTTTTTTTTTTTAAAGCCGAACTTGCATTTCTATATGAGTAAAGAAAGTGCTGTGTAAAGTTCAGCTCCAATCAAACTTGTTCATAGTGATTTCATTAAGGATATCAACATTTAAAGACCAATGCTGAATTAAACTGAAACAACTAAATCTTGTATTGCATTTGAAGTAAATTCTTAAATTTATTTCTGTACTAATTCATACCAAGTTCATAACTAAAGAGAGGAGGAAATTCTCTGTCCTGGTTTCAGCTGACAGCTAACTTTCTTCACAGCAGCTAGCATGAGGCTGCGTTGGGGATTTGTGCTGAGAAGGAAGCTGGTAACACACTGATGTTTATAGTTGCTGCTGGGACAGTCAAAAGGCATTTCCACCTTCCCATGTTTTTTGCCAGCATGCAGGTACACAAGAAGCTAGGAGGGAGCACAGCCCACAGTTACTGGTTTAGTTTAGGATTCGACCTTAGATTTCAGATCGAGACCAACTTGGCAAAAGGTCTGTTCCATATCATGCACATCATGCTCAGTATATTATGAGGGGCAGTCCAGAAGCTCTCACTCTCTCAGTCAGCTCTCTCTCTCAGACTTGACTCTTTTCTGGGATTGCCGTTTCCAGACTCTCTCTGCTCTGGGACTGTTAGTCGTGGGTCATCGGGTGGTGAGTGGCTGTATCTGATATAGCCTTCAGTGTTCTCTGCATCACTCATTTTTATACTATTATTATTATTATCATTATTATTTTCAATTTTGTTGTAGTTTAGTTAAGTTGTTCTTATCTCAACCCACAAGTCTCTTTTCCCTTTACACTTTAATTCTCTCCCCTGTCTGCAGGAGGGAGAAGGGTGAGTAAGCATCAGCGTAGTATTCACTGCCAGCCAGGTAAAACCACAACAAAAAAGTTGGTCTCTTACCAAAAGAAGTGAACAAATACCAACCAGGAGGTGAATGTTAAATGTACATTGAAGAATCATAATCTGGATCTTTAAGTTACCTAAATAGGAACCTTAAGCTCAGCACACTCAAAATGTAACAAATAACAAAACGTGGGTCAGACTATCTGATGAATCGTTACACTGGGAATGAAAAACTTTTTTCCATGGTTTTGAATCATTAAAACAAAAATACAATCCATAAAAACAGAAAACAACATTATTTCACCATATTCAACCACCCATACCTAGCTGTTCATAAATCAAACAGATACATAAGAAGTTTTGCTCATGTACCTACACCCGTTTTATCTGAATAAGCACAACTAGTCTTTCCAGGCTGTTCTATAACACAGCAGTAAAATACAGTTATTAGAGCACACAACAGCGTAGGTCCAAAGCAAGAGAGCAGAGGACTTATTATACAATAGACCTCCTACGGTGGTACAACAGCTCCAACTACAGCTTTTCTCCTCAAAGACGTTAGACACCATATACTAACCAGAATAGGAGAGTCCTGCAATTTGCATATAGAGGTCTTCTTCAGAGAAACTTTCTGGTAACATGAGAAAGGCTGCTGTGACTGCACTCTTCAGATTGCTAACAAGAGCAGCTTGCAGCTTGCTATTCTCATTCTGTGTCAGTATTTTCACCTGAAAAAGCAGAGTCATTGGAAGCAGGACTTCAGAAAAATGCTACTGAAGATGGAGCTAGAAAGGTTACTCAGTCCAACATGAAAAGTAAATAAGAAATTTATCTAAGATTGGATCCTATTATAATAGTAAAATAAAGACTACAGTGTCCACTTTTGCTTACACAGCAGGAGAGAGGAATATCTTTTTTAAGAATTAACAGCCTGCTACAAAAGGCTGTTCATAAAAACATGTTCGGAATTGCTATAAGCAAGAGCCATTAACTAATCTCTGAAGAGCTATTCACCTTTTTATATTCATGAATTTAGGATTAATCAAAATAGTAAATATGAATGCATTAACAGAAATACTTCACATGTCATCATGCAACAAGAAAAAGAGACCCCTGTCACACTGAAAGACAATGGAATGCCAGAAACAGGCAAGTTTTCCTATTCATCTTTATTTGGGGGTTTTTTGTTTGTTTTGTTTTTTGTTTTTTGTTTTTTTTTAACATAGAGGACTCCTCTATCACATGCTTCAAGTATTTTCTTAGACATTAGTCATCCTCCTAGAAGAAGTAGAGCTTTATTTTGAACTTCGTATAAGCAGAATGAGAACTCAATGGGAACTTCCCACACACACGAGGAACAGGTCACTGAAGTTGAGTGCTTCCATGTGCAACAAAGAGAAGTTTATTTTTAGGAAACATCCAAACTGTTCAAGACCATCTACAGATTCCAGTCACCTAGGATATGGAAATTTACTGGAATAAAAAGCAGATCTTCAGTAAGAACTGAATATAGAAACATATTATTACAGACCCTTAGACAGATGAAGTCAGCCTGGTTTACAATATGGCCAACTATGCTCTCTCAGAAAAAACCCTCCCGAGAATACCTGCCTGTTGTGAGTTTCTCTCTTTTTCAAGTGTTCTGATTAAGCAATACTATCTCACTTGTAAATGGCAGCTTCTTAATATTTGTTTACTCTAGAATACCTTAAAATGCAAACCCACTGGCAGCTACGAACAAAAGCATCCAACTGCCTTTTACTCCCCAAAAGCCCACTGACACACAAATGAGCTGCAGTATTACCTAAAATTCTGCCCCTATACTGTGTTCTGAACATAATTTTTAATTATGGTGAAATCTTTAAAAGGAATAAATCTAGAACGATATCTCACTTTGATATGGTGATGAATGCAGCAGTATGCAGGCTTCTTGTTTCAATTATCCCGCACTAAACGACGGGCTTGCCTAACATCAAATCTACGCAACAATCTAGAATTGGTCCAGGGTGGATTTTTGAAGGATATTAAATCTTCTTTGGTTTTAATTTTAAAAATAAAGAGTTCACTGTACAAGTGAACATATCAGAATTCCTCCTAACTTCTGCAAATTATATTTTTCAGCATTAAAATGAAAGACAACGATAAAACACATAACATACAATACATTCATCTGCCATGGAGCCCAGAGTAAATTTTATTTCCTTGAAAACCATGTGAGAAGGTTACTGGATGCACAGAGACTTGCTCAAACAAGATAACAGTATACATGACAGGCTGTTCCTGAGGATAAACTAATACTTAAAATCTCATTAACTAATTAACTTATATGTACTTTCACAATTTGCTGCTACAGGGAAACTACAAAGAAAGACAGAAGAGAAAAGTCTGTGGCATCCCAAGCAGCCACGCAAGCTGCTTATACCTTAGGCTAGCCCTGGAAATAGCAGCAAGTTACGGATGTGTTTTAAGAACACCACAGTTACAACATTCTAAAACATGAAACACAGCAGAGATGCTATTCCTGCTCTTAGAAGGCAGACTTGCTTTAGTGAAGCAAAAGGAATCATCTCCTCATTTGCTAAAAATACTCCCTAACATAAACCGCACTTTTTTTCAAGGAGAAATAATATGCTAGGCTTCAAAATTTAAACTCGTGAAGCACTGCAGAAGTGATACCATTTATGAAGAGATTTTAAACACTTCAGGTAGCTAGAAATCTCCCAGGAAGGCAGAGTGCAATAGTTATCATGGAGGTATGACAATGATGAGTGTTGATACTTGGGGAAATCTGAAAGAAGACCACAGTTAAGGAAGGCTTTGTCACAGTACGGAGAACTTACGGTCAGAACTACTCACTGTACTTACTCATGTAAGTGGGTGAAGAAGGCAGTGACTTACTACAGTTTTACAGTATACAGAGAATTCAGTTAACTAACAGTAGAGACTTAAAGATTATTAAATATTTTAAGTGAGGGATATATTCAGTTTTATAAATAAGCATGAGCCTCAGTCATCCCAACAGTTTAAAGTAGGAAACTCCTTCACTGCTGGGAAATTCATACACAAGAAACTGCAGCCATGTGTACAGACAAACAGAACACACAAAGAAAATCTCATTATAGAATGAAAGATGTCAAAAGCACTATTCCAGTTTGCCATTTAGCCATGTCCACACTCTGCTCAATATCATAAGAGGATTTTTCCATTCTCTTTCAAAAACTGTTTTACAAATTTGGACAATGGAAAAATTCTGTAAACAACTATGTGCTCTGTCACTCCTTCATGGGAATTTTTATAATATAAAAAAATAAACCTCCCAAAAACCTTCCCTATTGTCGTGGGTTAAGCAGAGCAGAGTTAATTTTTTTTTTTCCTTTTCCCTTCTCTTCATCAATAGCTAGCAAAGAAGCTATGTTTTGCATTCCTGCTCAGGAGAGAATTGATAAGAGAAGAACGTTTATAGTTATTGCTAGGATGTTGCTATTTGTTCTCAAGGACATACATTCAGCCTTTAGGGGGGAAGAGACAGTTTGGCTTCTAGCCTGGAATTTGCTTTTAGGTCAAGATTGAGAAGCAGACTGACCAATTATTCCATCCCATGCACGTCATACCCAGTATACCCAGTATATTAGAAGAAGACTCTTATAGGAGTACTGGCTTTCTCTTCCACATTCATCTCGCTTTGGGGAGCCTGCGTTCGCTCTCCCAAGGCCTTTCCTCCCCCTTCCCCCCACGGTCGCCGTTAGCTCTCGGCCCGGGACACTCGTTTATCTCCGTTCCGTGAGTTTTGGCATCCTCCCTCTCCCGGAGGATCGTTAGCTGTTTTTTTTTCCCCTGCTTCGGTCAGCTCTCGGGTTGGGACGCTTGGGCTGTTATCTCCGTTCCGTGAGTGCCTCCGGGAGCGGTGCACCCCCTCTCCCCCCTTTCCCCCCTTTCTGGGGGAATCGTCTGTGCGGTTTCTGGGGATTATTAGCTGGCAACAGGCCGAGCCTTTTCGGGGGGGGAGGGCAGTATCATTGTCAACAGGCCGAGCCTTTTTGGGGGGGGGCAGCATAATTGTGTATCACCTATTCTCTCCCTCCTTTGGGGCCATTGGCTGGGAGTGGGCTAGGCCTTTGGCCATCAGGTGGGGAGGGGTAATATCACTGTGTATCACATTGCATCTTTGTATATAGTATTATTTCTAATATTAATGTAGTTTAGTTATTAAATTGTCCTTATCTCAACCCACGAGTCCTCTTTGCCATTTACCTCTTTAATTCTCTCCCCTATCATTGGGTGGGGGCAGGGACTGTGTGAGCGGGTGTGTGTGGTTTGGCCCCCAGCCAAGGGCCAACCCATCACACCTATTCATACTCCTCTCTCTCTCGCCTTGCTTCAATTTATTAAACAATTCCTTCTCTTAATAGTTTCTCCAGGACAACAGTAAATAGAGCTGCTTACACTAAAGCAATTACAGGCTATGTTTAACAAAATTCCAGTAAACACTTCAGATGCTTTTTTCAATTCTTCCTCTGAACACCAATTATGCATCACTTGTGCGTATTTATTTTACTTTTCAGGTACAGCAGCATTTTTTTTTTTCCAGAAAACCTGTTAGTTATAGAGAAATTACAACTAAGTTTATTCAGTCTTTTTCAATACCGTTAAATGTGAATTCAGATTATCAGATGAATAAATTCCATGTAGGATGAAAAGCCAATAAACTTTTAATACAAACAAAGATGCCTGGGAAGAAAAGTCAGCATTGCTAAGTGGTAATTCCAAACTCCACCTATTCTGCCAAGCATTCTGGAAAGATTACTTGGTCAAGGCAACCAGTTTATAACAGAAACTAAACCTCTAGTGAAAATCAAGCCAACATTTTAAACCCAGAGCAAATGTTTTAGCCCATGTGCTAGAATAGCTTGGATAGCTTTTGCTCATAGAGGGACAGCTTTGTAAGGGAACACCAGAAAGGCGCTGGGCTCTTCCTCCTCTATATGTGAGAGAGGAGGAAATTCCCAAACAAACTGCTAAACAATATTAATCTGGCTCCAGTCAGCTGTGTCCAGAAGTAGCACAAATGGCAAATGGTATGGAAGAGATCATAGTGTATAAGAAAAACATATCCCCTCCAGAAGAAGCCTATTGTAGATTTTTAAGGAGGTAAAAAAAGCTTTCTACACCTACCACTTGCAACATATATATCAAAACATCAAATCAGTTGCAAAGACAAACCAGCAGACATTCGAAACCCATACACCAGATCTAAAAATATTATTTGACCATCTTTGGTCAACACAGCTGTCGTGGGTTAAGCAGAGCAGAGTTAATTTTTTTTTTCCCTTTTCCCTTCTCTTCATAAATAGCTAGCAAAAAGCTATGTTTTGGATTCCTGCTCAGGAGAGAATTGATAAGAGAAGAACGTTTATAGTTATTGCTAGGATGTTGCTATTTGTTCTCAAGGACATACATTCAGCCTTTTGGGGGGGAAGAGACAGTCTGGCTTCTAGCCTGGGATTTGCTTTTAGGTAAAGATTG
>WKFP01014842.1:3166748-3265842 GCA_011057875.1 Pterocles orientalis | reverse complement strand
TCTCCCCCTTTCCCCCCCCTTTCTGGGGGAATCGTCTGTGGGGTTTCTGGGGATTATTAGCTGTCAACAGGCCGAGCCTTCTCGGGGGGGGGGGCAGTATCATTGTCAACAGGCCGAGCCTTTTTCGCGGGGGGGCAGCATAATTGTGTATCACCTATTCTCTCCCTCCGTTGGGGCCACTGGCTGGGAGTGGGCTGGGCCTTTGGTCATCAGGTGGGGAGGGGCATTATCACTGTGTATCACATTGCATCTTTGTATATAGTATTATTTCTAATATTATTGTAGTTTAGTTATTAAATTGTCCTTATCTCAACCCACGAGTCCTCTTTGCCATTTACCTCTTTAATTCTCTCCCCTGTCATTGGGTGGGGGCAGGGACTGTGTGAGCGGGAAAAGTTCTCATACGCTTTTGCAAATCCTCAAAATTTTTGCAAATCCTGTGTGTGGTTTGGCTGGGGGCCAAACCACACACAACAGCATAACATTCAAAATAATCTCTGTTAGTGATTTTATAGATTCTACAGGAAGAGACAATTTAAACATTCACCAAGTAATCTTTCTGTCCAATTGTAGTTTTAAGTCCTGCAGTCTTTACTCATTGCAGATTCCTGTGAGCTTTACGAAAATAATCTGGACTGATTTCTTCTTTTATCTGTTAAACACATATGTGATATCTCCACTGCCTTGTTAGCAACCAAACAAAATACCAAATTCTGCCATCCTGTGCAAGGATGTACTCCCATTGAACTCAATCAAAAGATAGGAAGCACCATTTACATATACCAAGGTGAAAAATCCTAAAATACATCAAAGCAGCAGCAAATGCAGTTACACGGAAAACAAACATTCAGTACTCATTGTTAATGTGAAATTCAGAATTCTGCCTTCAGATATTTTTCCTCAATGTACCAAGTTTCATTCTTTGTAACAATAACAGTTGTTCTAACCTGTACCATGCTATAACGCATCCGTGGAGACAGAGAAAAGCCAGTAGGGCTGAGACAATCTACTCAAACTTTCACCCCAAATTCTTAGTTAAAAGCATAATTAATTTCTGTTCTAAGACTTGAACAGAGTTCTCCTCTCCTTCCTCCCTCCCCTCTTAAGAAATTTTAACTTAGCACTGCTGCCATCTGCTGAAAGCACACTGAATCAGGCAACCACAGGAAAGCAAAGACCTTGTATTTTTTATGACACAAACATGGAGGAGAAAAACTAACATCCTTAACACATGGTTCAGTCAATCATAGATATAGATTTGACAATGCAATGAACTAGACAGCAACTGCACAGCAAAGCAGCTTTCACCTTTAAAGATTTCCACTATTTAACTGTGTTAAATTTTAGTGACTTCTGTAATTTGATATAAAAGGTAAATATTGCATTTAACATTATAGGGACTTTGAGTTAAGATAGTCCAGTTATTCAAGATTTACTACAGGCCGAAAACTGTGATTAATATACTTACCTTTAGCTTTTTTTCACATAACACAGAATATCATTAAGGACTACATTTCACTTCCTTTCTGAGAGAACATCCCTCTAGGACTAGTCCGCTAAATTGGGGCGGATTATTGGTTCAGCACAGACACATAGATCCTTAACAATTAAAGTTCAAACTACAACTGATAATTTTCCAGCCCTGTAATTTCCTGCATTTCAAGACAGATAACTGAACAGACTAATAGTTACTGGTTTTTGGAGGCGTCCAGCGACATAGAGCGTTTTCCAGTGAAGTAAATCATCAATCAGGGTATCAGTGCTAATTACACCATATTTTATCATCTGGAAAAAAAGCAAAATAAAAGCTTTTGAAAAACCACACGCCTGCACCATTTTCACTATATGAAACTTACTATTTACTTACTATAACTGTCATTAATTCTAAGCAACATACACCTCCAATGAAAAACTGGATGCATAATATTAAAACATTTTAATGTTTTAATGAATACAAGAGGTAAAAAAAAATTCCTATTTACATGAAAACTTCTGGGGAAAAAATGGAACAAGATGCACAGAACCCTCTAAAATCCTTTCTAGAATCAAAGTTACAATAAAGTCACCCCAGGATCAATCACTAAAGGAAAAGACTTTAAATCCCAAAGAAACCTACTCTAGACAGACAGTGACACTGAAAAGATATCAATATTAAAATACAACTGTTCAAAAAAAGATTTTGGAAAAGTTATGAACAGCTGTGTACCAGCCAAACGTTGAAATAGTTGGAATAATCCACAGTATCCTTTATGTTAATGAAAATACTCAAGAGGTAGTTTGTCAGAGATCTAAACCAAGCAAAACTCCTAGATATTTAAGTGTACCGTTATTGGGGGATGGTGTGTATCAGGTTGCTGCTTCTTTTGTTCTTTGATGCTACAAAATCACAATTTGCTTTCTATCTCATTTTATGAGCTTTCAACACTTTGTTATCAGTTTGCACTTCCTGAGTTCCCACAGATTATCACCACAGCAAGATAGCCAGCTCCAGAATTTCTGAATAACAGAGGATCATAGAGTGCGATCTGGCTGAGTCATTACAGCATAAGAGCATAAAGAGACAAGAACATCACAATTTCATAGCAAAGAGCATTGGTCAAAAAAAGAAAAAAATCCAAAATCCCTGAACACCAAATTCTTGCCTCATACAGATGCCTTTAAACAAAACAGGCAGGATGTAACAGACTACTTTATCCACCTCTCCAGCTTTCTATGAAGAATTCTGACATGCCCAACACTACTGCAACCACGGGTGATCAGAGAAGCTTCAGTTAGGTATATATTGCTCACGTGGCATTTTTCCATGACTGTCCTTCATCTCATTTAATTTCCCACCTATCTTAAAAGAACTTGCTTTCTCCATTTTGTTAGTTACCATACAGCAAAAGGTACTCAAAATCAACACCAAGACAGACAGATATGGTGCCTCCCTCCCCTGACTCCTGTTTGCACTCCTGCTTACCAAACAGTCTACACACATAGTAGGACTTGTAGCACAAGTAACTGCTTACCTAGAATTATTAATTATACTCCAGCTTCACAGGTCAGGATGTTAGCCATTAAACAACACAGATGTCAACTCCAACTTGCTACGTCAAATATTTGCATTTTATGTCAGACAGTAAGAATTCACTTTACTATTACTACATGCATGGTCAGCTCCTGAAATTAAGGCCCCATTTCCACACAAAACTGTTAGACAGCAAGTAATAAGGAATATAAGTTCCTTTCTGAAGGGCTTTAGTTGTAAATTCCAAACATTGCTCACACTTTTAAGTGCAAGAGCAGCTACTCTGTTTGCTTTTTAATTAATGTGCTCTTTATGATGTACTGAAGATACCACAAATTAAGGACCAGTTACAATCTATAAGATTTGCTTCCTGAACAGAACTCCACTTTAAGCTAATAATTTCAATAATTAACACACAAAGTTCAATTTACTCAGAATAGTTGTACTTACCCTACCATTACATGGCACTAAAGTATTGTAGTAAATCCCTGCTCCATAGCTCTGCATACTACTGATCTGTTTTGGCCCAAAAACTTTTAGGAAGGAATAATGACTCCTGTTCTTTAACAAATTCATCATATGCCAGGTCACAGAATCATCAACAGCAAACACGAAGTCCAGCATATTGTCCTGTGGATAAGGAGAAAAGTATTAGGGTTTATATGTCAGGAATCAAGCGATGTTGATAATATTAATCTAAGATATACACAGTATTGAACTACTAGCTAATCATTTTTCATGAGTTAAAAAAAAAAAAACTAGAACACAAGCATAATGTCAAATAGAGTTAAAGGTTCTGATGAAGTTGTATATTTTCCAGACAGTCTACCAGAGATGGTCCAAAATTTTCCTCTCCTCCTGGTTAAATGACCAACCTTCAACCTTCCGAAACAGGGGAGCACACGATGAAACCTTGACCTTCCTATTTCACAGCTCAGCTAACAGCTTAAAACTGCTAACGAACAGGACTTTTGCTAATACGTGAGGCCACTGACTGGGAGATGCGGGCAGACAAAGTCAGCTTAGAGCTGGCAGCAAGAAACTGCACTTCTAGGGCATTCACTTGCTTTTGTCAACAAAAATCCCAGCTCCAAAGGCCTGTAACACACAATGCATGCCCTGCTCTGCTGGAGACACCAGCCCACAGACCCCTGTATGCAGACGAGCTGACCGCTTGCAGGTCGCCCCTACCATGAACCCACCGCAGAGTGACACTGCTCCAGACTCACCAGCCCGCTGGCGCTGATTCTGCGCTGGCTCTCAGCTCATCAGCTCATACTACTAAAAAGACTGTCTGCTACCGACCATTTTTTCCCATTCTTTCGTGTGAGGATAAGATGCTACTACAGTCCTGAGATTCTTATTATCCTGTTTTTCTCTTTGCAGAAAGGACAATGTGGCACATTTAAAGCTGCACTTTGGGGAATGCTTAATAGGCCGAGCCATAACGAGCAATACTGCCTATTAACGATCTTTACAAATTCACACACACGCACATATTTATATATATAAAAATCACTATTTCCAAGCAGCTTGACCTCCAAACGATGAGGCAGTGCCACAAATGCTACTGAAGCGTGGCAATACCTTTCGCTGAGGTGACCCTCAGGCGCTGCACAGCAGAGCTGGGACAAGCTGGGACTCTTCTCAGACCGACAGCAAACGAGCTCCCACACAACCACCCGGTGCCGAGGCCCCGGGGACCCCGCCCCGCTGACCCGCGCCTGGGAGGGACCTGGGGGTCTCGCCCCTTTCCGTGCCCCTGCCGCGGCAGCCCCGCTACCGCCCAGCGCCAAACCCCGGCGGCCCTCCCGCCTGCCCACCACACACCGCGGCGTCTGGGGGCAGCCGGGGCCGGCCCGGAGGAGGCCGCGGCGCTCACCTCGCCGTGCCCGGCCGAGGCCCCCGCCTGCCGGAACACTCCGGACCCGTAGGCAAAAGCCAGGCTGAGCTCCTGAGGGAAATGCGCCAGGACCCGCCGGAACTTCACCCCCGAGCTCGACAGCACCGGCAGCGCCATGGCGTCCGCCGGGCAACGCCGGCCCTGCCTCCCCGGTGGAGGAGGCAGCAGCGGCGCGGGGAAGAGCGGCCGCGGCCGGGAAGCGGGCTGTGGCGCCGGCGCACAGCTCCCTCTAGCGTCTGGCGCGGGGATGGCGGGGCCCGGCGCTTTCCCGCCCGGGGCGGTGGTTCCCTGCGGCACGGGCCGGGCGGCCCCGCGGCCCGTGAGGCGGTGCTGAGGGAGCTCCCGTCAGGGCGGGCAGGTGGGTGTCCCCTGAGCGGCCCGGCCCCCGGGACCGTGTGTTCCCGCCGGTAAGGCCCCTGGAGGTGTCAGGGAGCGGGCCCTGGTGCTTTTCGGGCTGAGTTCCCCCGGGGCTGTGCTGTCCCGCCCGAGCCCGGCGGCAGCGACGTTAAGTTCCGCGGATGGGTTTGACTTTCCCGTTTCCCCCATCCCCGTTTCAGTGTAATTTTTGTAGGTCATCGCAGTTCTGTGACACTCCTTCGATTACTTTTCCTCTTCTCCTTTTTTTTTTTTTTTAATTGGTACTGGTTCGAGGCATCCCTCAGGATCTGTCGCCGGCGTTCTGCTCCTTCACACATCCCCCGTGCCGCTGCAGCAGCCAGCCCACCGCGGTTAGTCACGGCGCTTGTGCTGCGGGTGTCTCTCACTCTGCTCATGCTGGGCCTGGCTCGGTTCTAGGGTTCCAGTCCTGTGTGGTAAACTTTCCTGAACTCAGCGGGAGCACTAAATGTACAGAAATGGCTCACGAGATTGAAGCGTGTCTTGTTTCCTCACAATTTTATGCTTCCCTGCCTCTGTCTTCCCAAAGATCATATTTTTTCTTCCCTGGGTTTGTGGCTTTCAAAATATCCTATTTATGCTGTGCACTGCTCTGAGGAAGCGCTGGCGGGTCGCAGCCAGACTGAGGCACTGCCAAGGTAAACTTCCTACTTGCGCTGAATTTCAAACGTGATCAGGTCTTTAGACGTCACTGGACTCAACGGCTGCTTAAAACAAACGTGTGACAGTCTATACAATTGTGTTAATAATAAACTAGCATATGGTAAATCAGCATGTGTGTGAACCTGGCCATTAGGAATGTTGGAAGGGAGCACCTGAGGCCAGAGAACAATCATTGCTGCTGTTGGCAAATAATATAAAACTTCTCTTCTGAACTTTTCTGCATCAAATGATTCCGCCAGACCGTTCTGTCTGAAGCCTCCACTCTAAATACTCACTTTCAGAGCAGAAACCACAGTATACTAAGAGGAATGTGTGTTCTCATTGTAACTAACTGAATTTTTACTATTCTGAATAATAAGGTCCCGAAGGTCCAACTATGGCTGGAGTTTGGAGGCTTGTTTCGCACTGAGATTGTGATTCAGTACCCAGTAGTGCCTGCACTGATTTAACAAGTCGTAAGTCAGATAATGAATCTTGTTCTTTCCTTAGTAAAAGTATTTTAATTATTAGTTGTATTAATAATATGCTGGTATTGTTATATTAATGATAATTCATATTTCTTATTTAAATACTTCATGGCGCACAGTATGAAGAACAGTAGAGTTGTTGAGCTCACATTCAAAACTCTTTTCTACTGCTTAGGTTAGCAAAAGATTTTGCGTTACTTTTGAGAGAAGGATCTAACTCTAAAGCACAGTTTATGGAAGTATCCAAAGAAACGTTTTGGGGGCACTGCCTGATATTTGTCATCCTGACTAAAATGGTGGGGTGCAAATGATGCTAGATGATAGTTTACTCATTTAGGTATTTGTTTTATATTTTTTTTAAACTAGTCATGCTAATTTGGCACTTTCTCAAACACCAGTGCAGTGTGAATAAACTTACTAAATGTTCAATTCTGTAATATATTTGCTGAAATGTAAATGAATCACCTTTAAATCATCAGACTGTGTTTGTTGCATGCTGCTATAAATGGTAACTCTTGTCTGGTTAATAAACAATCTAATTTGATTACTTAAGAGTTTAAATTAGCTGACAAAGAAAGGTGATGTAAGTAGCTGGTATTGCTCAACTAGTTCTTTTTGTCACTGCTTAGAAAGCTTAATGAGAAAGCTTTAAAATATCTACTCTCACTTATTGGTCAAGCTTGTTTTCTGAACTCTATTAACCTTCTTTATAGCTACCTGCAAACTCAAGAAAAGGAGAGATCTGTAATCCTCTACCATTAAAATTATGAAGAAGGTTGTCAGAAGAGAGTAGAACAGTGGCTCACCATTAGAATTGTCTGGAGGAAAGCATGAGTAAGGAAAAGGTATAAAACTGTTTAATTGAGATAATGTGTTATGAATGAAAATGATAAGCTTATAAGGAAGACCCCCTGTCCTAAGCCTGTCTTTAGATCACTTTCAGGAGTTTAACTAAATGAGAGGTAGCTTAGAGCTAAGAGAAAGGATACAATGCTTCTGTGAGTTTACAGTGCTGAATTTATGATGCCTCTTTGCTTAGGAGTCTTAAGTCTATGGCTCTGAAAAGCAGATAATTTTTATTTAATCTTCTTAGGGTAAGTCCAATTTCAGACAGTCAAAATGAAAGCAAAAGGTAATTAAATATACTTTTATGGATGGTGTTGACCTAGAATGCACTTACTCAAATAAGTAAAAAAGGGAGTGCTTTTTAGAGAATTAATAACTGGTAACCTTTCAGAAGGAAGTTGTTATACTGTTAGCTGACATTTAAAATTAAGATAACAAAGCATACTCTTCAGGGGGAATAAGATATTTGGAGCATTTTTGCTTGGATATTTGTGCATTGAGAAAAATCTCGGGAACAAGGTTGCTAGAGTGTTGCAGAATTGTCTGTCTCAATCTTTATCTTGCCAGCTTAATACCTCTTCTTGAGGCCTCCAAGGTAGATTTTGTTTGTATAACTTAAAAGCCTTATTTTCTAGCTTTCATACAATTGTGTTCTTTGCTGTATTTCCTTAACTGACTTTTATGTGTTTTAGGCTAAATCTAAAGTTTGTTTTTTGTATCTCTTACTGACTTATAAATTGGTTTTGTTTCCAATAGCGCTGTTAGTTTTGAGACTAATAGCTTGTGATCGGGGATGAAATTTTGAGAGTCTGTGAAGAGTTTATCTGAAAGTTTATGTAAAGCTACTTTATGCCTCATACTGATTTTGAATTTAGCCTCTAATCTGTTTTTCAGTCTAACTTCTGCTTTGCTAACTTTGGTAAGAAAATCTGCAAACACCAGAAGGTCTTAAGTTTCATTTATGCTTTCAGCCAGCACTGCTGCTGAGGGGAGCAGTTTTCTTCTAGCCGCTTCTATCAGTGTAGGTGTTTGCGTGGCTGCATATCAGAACAGATTGGAGGATTGATGTGGGTTAAAACCAACTGTGGTTTTGTTTTTTTTAAAACCAGTCTAGTTTTAACCAGGTCACCAATGTGCTTTACCACACATGTTTGTGCTGGTACAAGAAAGAAAGATAAGATTTCTTCTTCTGTTGACTTTTTGTTCAAAAGATACAAGTACTTCATGTTTTTTATAATTTTTTATCACTTAAAATCTTGGCTGTGATTGATTCCATGCATTAAAATTGTGTAAGGAAGGCAGCAACATTCTGTATGTCACACAGTTGTTTTTGCTTTCATTCCTTCCTTTTCAGCCAAGCAAGTTTTAATTCTTAGTGCAATATATTTCTCGTGAGAGAGCATGACAAAAGCTTGGCCTCAAGCCTTTATTTCAGTTTTTGCTGCTGGCAATAAAATGCATACTTTGAATGGCCCCCACATAACTAAAAGCTTATCTGCAGGTGTTTGTTTCTGCCTTGCCACTGTGTTCTCTAGGTTCTTAGAGTCACAGAGTCTCACAGACATTGACTCTGCTTGGTTTCTTAATTCCAAGAGGTATATGCAGCTCAAAACATGCACTGAGTATCAGATTATAGAAAGTTTCAGTGTCAGATCTTTACAGAGTTATCTTAATACCAGCATCTTCATCTAAAAATAACAATTTTCACTAACAATACAAAAGTCTGAACACTTGAGGTCTGTCAATCCATGGATTGATCTGGCAGTTTAGAACTGGGCTCGGGTCCCCTGTACACTTCTGTATGGACCAGTGGTTCTTCTCGACAGTGCCAGAAATGCTGTGGCTTAGGTGGTGGCAAGTACCTCATTTGTGGTGACACTGCTTTCCCAAGAATAATCTCATTCGGTTCTTTCTCTGCTGTTGCCTCCATGGATATTCTTCCAGCAAAACTGACAACTTTGTGTCCTTTAGTTTTTCAGTAGTGGGGAATCTGTCCTACTTTTCCATAGTGGGTGTCTGATGGAGGTGGCAGCTTCCTATGATCATAGAGTTGTTTCTTCTCTTGTGTGTAACCATTGTAAATCTGTAAAGAGTAATTTTCATAAAGTAGCAGCAGCATCTGGAATCTGAAACTCATATATTGTATGCTTGGAATTTGTGTGTTTCTGCAGTTGCATTATTTTAAATTCTCCATAACTGCTTTTTAAAAATGTATTTGAAGTATAGATTATATTAATAGTTGCTGGTGCAGCTGCGTGCAGGTATTAATCGGCTTGCTGTTTGTGTAAGCTAACAACTAGCACTACCAGGTGTCCTCTGTCAGATCTGAATTGCCTCCTGGAGATCCTGTGGATTCTAATGGCAAATACTGAGTTTAAAAAACCCAAGGAGGGGGGGAGGGCCACACATAAACCTTTTTGCTTAGTTTTTAAGAGGTTGAGGTGTGAAGTGCCTTGGAAGTGTTTAGGGAATGTGTGCCCTTTGTTACACTTTTATTAGTAAAGCTTCCCTCCCACCCCCACAAGCTTATTTGTGACCCTGTGACTCATCAGTATCCAAGGGATTCTTTTCCCACAAGGACAGAGAAATAGCTGGATATTTCTGGCTGTCTCCTCAAGACCTGTTGCTGAAACTAGCTCAGTCATCACCACACAAAGGCTTACCCTTCTCTTCCTGAGAGATGTATTACCAGGCAACAGTTACGATCGGTCAACAAATTGATTTTAACCAGGCAAGAATAACAGTCAAGATAATGGAAATAAAAGTGCGTATAAAAGTTGGCTAAATACTGAAATTTGTGGCTTTTATTCTCCCCTTAGTTCTGGCTGCTTGCTTGTTCTGGCCAGGAAGGGATTTCTGTGACAAACTGGCGATATGTGAGGGAACATATTTTCACACAGCAACACTAATCATTCTGTGGGATGCAGTGAAACATTGTGAGACGAAAATCGTGATGTGTTCCTGCAGGTGGTATACTGCAGGCTGTTTGATGCCAGGCCAAGTAGTTATTTTGACCCCAGCAACTTCAGAGCTGTGGGGAGCTGACCTCTGTATGAGACCAAGCATCATGTATTGCCAGCTGAAATCCTGTGGGAGCTGGGACCACTGTTCTGCAGAAGTGATCAATAGCACTGTCATTCTTCTTACTGAATGCTTTAAACTAGTATTCCACCTTGAAACTTTTAGGCAAGTTGCACCTTATTTTCTGTATTTAGATGGGAGTGATAAGAAAAAGCCCCTTTTTATGTTGTTTTTTTTTTTTCCCCCTCTGTGGAGGCATCAAACAGCAACAAATTAGGGTGTTCCCTTGTGCCATTATTAGATGGAACAAATGGGAGCTGTAGGTTATCCTCAGTTCATTATTTCCTGTTTCAGCTCTGCACTCCCTGGTTGTTAACAACCCTAGTTCTGGAAAGGTAACAGAACTCTGGCTGTGTTTCCGGTGGCATTAACCCAGAGCAATACCAGGTGCTGGCTTGCCAATGGCTCTGTTCATTGGAAGCAGTGAGCGAGGCAAGTGATGAAACACCACCCAAAGGTGACCTCAGTAACAAGTAATTACAGTGGTAATAACACTTTCAGGGGAGATGAGTGTAATAGGGTGTCTCCTTATAATATTTATTTTTAATTCTGTTTTGTGAGTATTTCTAATTGAAAGAGTATATTGCTTGATTAACTATAATCTTTATTGAGGACTTGTTTTTCCTATGATATGTGCAGATGGTAATAAGCTATGTCAAGTGTGTGAGGCTAAGTGTGATGATTTGGGGTTCTGAATGCCCCCGTGTATTCTGGAGTGGTTCTTTGGTATTTCTAAGTATTTTAGTTGATCAACTGTTAACTATAGCCTAGCTGCATTTCATTACGTAGTAGTTTGTAAAAGAGTAATGTTTTGTAGCTTGCTTGTAAAATCCGTGTGTTGGAGGAACTTAATCATAGAACAGCTTGAATTCAACTGTATTTAGCTGCCTAAATTATCACTAATATACAAATAGTTTTGAATCTGTTCATAAGGAAGGCAGTTATAGCTTCAACGTAGTACATTATTTGTTAGCTTAGTAATTGTAAACACTAAACTGTATATTTTTATCATCATCATCTATTACTAAAGCAGTATTGAAATTCTGTGCACACAAAAAAAATTGAAAATAATCATTAAGCAGAACAAACAGGAAGTGACACTGAAAAATACATTACAGTGATATTTTAAGCTAATGCTTGTGTGGGCTGTGTGAAAGCACAAAGACTTTATCTCCTACAATCCTTTTTGCAATTCTGCTACTAAACAAGTAGTTTGTAGTGCTGCCTTCCTTTACCTGGCTAGGCTAGGTAAGGTCCTTTGTGTCCTGAAGCAAAAGAGGGAGGAGAGCAAGGTGACAGGACTGCAAAATGGGATAAAGATGAGCAAAGGTGTTGACCTAGAAAACAACTGACACACTGTTAATGACCATGTCTTCACAAATGTAATTTAGAGCAAACATTTAATTTTTCATAAAAGTTGATCTTAATCAGGAGTAGTTTCTTGTCGCTCATACAGTTGTAACTTATGCTCTTTATCTTTCCTAGGTTGTGGTCCAAATGGAGTCTCTAGATTGTTATTCTTCATTCCATGTATGAAAGGGCAAATTGTCATTGTATTTTGTAATTTATGAAAATGTGCACTTGTATTATATTGTTGCTATCAGTGGAACGCTAGCTTTTCTTGCATTGGGTAAGCTGATTTGAAATTATTATAGTGAGAGATACAATCAATGGAATTCATATTCTGTGAAAATTGGAGCTTTTAATGTTGTCTGTAGTTTATAATGTCATGGCAGCGTTAATGCATCCTGTTCTTGAAAACTGAGGATGTGTATTTTTTTTTGACATTTTGTATATTAATTTAGAAATGACCATGTTTATCTGGATTTCACACGGACTTGGATATCTGCAGTGGAAATGAAAAATATTTAAAAGGGCATTTTCATGTAGCTAATCAGTCCTATAGGGTTAGCGTTTCGTTTATTTTACCATAAATGCTGCATGTTGAAGTGCCTAAGTAGATCTGTCTGAAATGCCTGTAGTCCACATCTGCAGTTCACCTGAGTAGTGATTCTATTTACTTTCTTATTCTGCATTTAATTCCGTAAGGCTTTGTTTTCCTCATTTAGAAGAACCCCAGAGAATTTGATCTACTTGGCAGAGCAGCAAATATACGCTAGATCTTTTGTGGCAAATATTTTTCTTTTGGTCTCTCTTGTAGCTACAAAATCTTCGACGGAGTTTGCAGAACATTGTATCTTAAACTTCCTTGTACATAAAGGTTTAAAACTTCAAACTAATTTGACTTTTAAAAAGCGTTATATAGAATAAACTTAGTCATTCATAAATGTTTTGTATATTTTATTTGTGACCTGAATGGATTAGTTCACTCTGGCTGCCACAATGTCCTTGTTGACAAACTGGTAAAAGATGGACTGAAGCAGAGGTGGAAAACAGTCTGACCTGCCAAGTTTCAAGGGTAGTAATTAGGGATGCTTCCCTTGTAGTATATTTTGATTCCTCCAGAATTTTTTCTAGATGGAGATTTTTAGCTGTTGTCTGTGAGTGTAGGTAGTTGTAGAACCAGAGAAAACTGAGGAGTAGTTGAACAACACAGGCATATGAATCCTGTATCCAGTAAAACCTCTGAAGTGTTGAGATCATATTTCCATTTAATCTGAAGTAACAATAATATTGAAATGTTGTATCAGGGACAGGGCAAAAAGTTCCATTCTTTCTGACTTTGTAGTGTTCCTGAAATTTTCTGTAATTTTTTTTTTTTTTTTATTTTCTTCTTGGACTGTTGCTGCTTTCATTTTCTGTTCTGTCAGAGCCAAAACACAGACTTTTGCCAGAAGCCTGGAAACACAAGAAAGCTTTTGCTTAAAATCATTTGCAGTGATGGACCTAGAATACAGATCAGAAGAGTTGTTTTCCCAGCAACTTGGAACTACTGCTTTCTGGATATATTAAGTTTTGGATGTTTGTTCTGTTCGCTGAATTCCTGAACAACCCAGCAATTGCTTGTTTTCAGGAGGTGAAAAAAAGTCTACTCATTTTAGTTACCCATCTTACTTAGAAAAAAATAGTTCTTGTACATCACGGTGCTCATGGAAGAGCACACACTAAAAGTTGTGTTAGTCACTGCTTCTAAGTTAGCACAGAAGGTTCCCATGTTGAATTGGGGAGATATGTCAGCTGCGTGTCTGGGTATTTTTAGCACTTTTCTTAGGTTCTAATTAGCAATGTCTTAGAACACAGTTAAAATTCAGATGATTCCTGAGCTAGTTGTTTATCTTATCTTCATAGTAAATCTTCATTAATATCTTAATAGTAAATGAGAATACCAAATTTTTCTTAATAGAAAAATGCATATGTTTGACTGCCCTCTTAGAAACAGTCTGTTCTCCTAATGACCTAGTTCAGCTTCTATAAAGCTGAAAAAAATTGTGAGAGTAGTTCTTGAAAGCGTCACTCTGTGTTCTAATGATATCAAGGTTTAGATGTGTATTGATCTTTGAGGAAACTGAGGCTTCTTCTGTAGCCTTTGGGAAGGGATATACAGCTCTGATAACTCTCTATCACAGAATTCAACTGTATGGGGCTTCATTAACATTGTGTGACCTAATTACTCCATGCATACATGGAGTATACAAACCTTTGATAATTTGTTTTTAGTTCAACCTATTGGCAGTTGCTGTTAACACTTTTTTTCAGTCTAAGTGATTATATAGCCAATCTATGCCCAAATTTTATGTTATATTCTGATATTCTTCTTGAATTTTGGAGAGCAGTTTTTAAAGACCTGTTCAGGACTAAATTCTTTTTTCTGTACTTATTTTAGGCTGCTTAGGGTTAAGTGCTTTGTTTAAGGTTTGGGTTTCAATATGCTGCTTACAAGTCTTATAGGGTAGCTATTTTTGGCAGACTTCATTACATATTATAAGGGAAGAAGATTCCTGTTTTAATTAAGTAAAAAGATATCTTTCAACTGTACAGGTACCCTGAATTTAAAAAGTAGAACAAGGAGAATCCTGTGCATGTATGTATACTGGATCATTGAAGGGAACTGACACTGTTACTGTTTGTCCGGTGACTGGAATGTATTTCACATGGGAGGTGACCAAGTTTGGCTATGTGAAATCTGTCCTGCTCGTAACTAGTTCTCGATGTTTGTATTTATCCACAGAAAGAGTATTCCTACAAAATGTGTACATTTTCACTATTATTACCAAACCATTATTATTGTTATAACAAGCCACCTTGGGAGGTGTTTCTCAAGGTGAACACCTGGATGCAGTTCATTGGCAGAAGCACAGAAGTTAGTACAGCCACCTCATGCATTTTGTTGCTGGTCTCTGGCCATGTAGGAGGCTTAATTCTCGGATCTATTTTTCAGCTGTCTTCCAAGAAAAATGAAATGACATTACTTAGAACTTGTGTTTTCAGAATAAAATGCAAAGCCTCCCAAAATACTGGATTGACTGAGTAGTTCACCCACTTTAAGTCAGATTTGTAAAAAATTCAAGCCAGTTAAGCTGGCTCCGATCTCACGTCTTTAAGACTCCTCCATTCCAGAGCTAGAATCAATGTCAAATGTTCCTGTTGACTTTCTGGGAGCTAGAAACAAAAAAAAAGTACTGTTTCCCTCTCTAATAGCAATAGACTTATACTTATGACTACCTTAGGGTTGGATTTTAAATCCCTCTATGGCTTGCAAAGATTTCATTTTTTACTTTAAAAAATAGTATGTGGCTTAAGTAACCAAATAACAAAAGCACATTGGCAGCACAGGATACTTCCCAGCTTGACACCAACTGCTTTTTTACATGGTGATATGCAGAGGTTCTCAGACAAAAATGAATTATGAAGCAAATGATTTTTTTTTTTTTCATTTACAGAGAGCATTGGGGAAAAATAGCACTGCGAAATGTCAAAAAATGTTTCCCACAGACAAATAGAGGAAAGTATATTAAGGTCTTGTTCAGCAGAAGACTATTAATGTGTTATGGAAATTTTTGCAGGCCTACAGCATGGCTCCTCTTGAGGTGTTATCTGAGCAGATGCATGCCATCAATGCCAACAGCTTGTCCTGCATGTAAGAGTTCAAGTGTTTACACTGCCTCTGGTTGTGCAAAACAAACTTTTTTTTCTGCTTGTGACATACCTTGTGGACTTACAGGTAAAATCTAAGCTGTTAAAAAATTACTAAAATGAGCTGGTTACAGTAGCACTGAGATCATTATTAAGTGAGTCATATCCTTAGCGCAGCTCTAGGATGAAGAATAATAAAGTAATGTGTAAGAAAGAATACTTGTGTTATACTGAAGTTAAACTGAATTAGTCGAGGTGCTGCAGAAGTATTTGAGCATCTGCAGCATAACTAAAATTTAAAATGCATTCACAGATTCACTTTTTACTCAAGCATCAAACATTCAAGTCTTGTGCATACTGCAGGTAGCAAAAACTGATTTAGGATTCAGTAGACATAAACATTATTCCTGTCAAAAGTTTCCTCATGGAAGAATGTCCATCTTTAATTCTATCAAATGTCTGAGATTATTCATGTACTGGGGTACTTTTCATTACATTAGGTTCCTAGTGTTTTGTTTCAGCACCTTATATTACATTTTTTCCCCTTTTCTTTCTCATCCTTTTCCTTCAGTGTACCATCACCCACCCTTCATCCCTCTAATTTATTGCAAACTTCAGTTTTCCCTTCAGAATATAACACTCAATTTTTTTTTTCTTTCATTTTCTCCAAGCTCTGATAAATCCAGCCTGACCTCCCACTCCCAGATCTTGCTCTGTAGATTTTGGCAATGTTCATCTCAAGCTGTTCCAGTTGCCTTGAAGGCCTCCTGCACTGCACGAGGTGACCCAGAGACTTCATGCAGAGTGCTTAGGGGTGAGTCTGGCATTCCCTATGATGAAGCATCACCACTCCATCTGTTGGCCCTGTGTTTTCTTGGCCTCACCCTCACTGGTCAGCTTGCTAATATAGAAGGGAAGGCAAAGGAAATGGTCAGCTGCAGTTCTTGCATGAAAGCAATTGTTGGCTCTTCTCCCCCTTCTCTTTGGTCTGCAGTAGATGTTACACTCTTCTTTCTAGCAGCTGTGAACACGTTCAGAAAGGTGAGATACAAAGTCCAGGTGGAATATTCCTTTCCTGAGGTTTCTTATGCCCTCACTCAGGATGGTTATCGGGAATTAGGCTAGTAAATGATGACAGGAAGCCATTTTACATAAGGTTCCCAGTGAGCTGCTCGTGAATATATGAATAACACTTGGATTTCAGAGTATTTTTTTCATAGCGCAAGACTCTTGGCAAAAATTAAACCATAGTATTATCTAGATATACCCTCAAATATATGAGGGTGGTTAAGGTGGCTATTGTCTGTGTGTTATGTTATAGAAACAGTCTTTTTATTTGGGGGGGGGAGGTTTCAGTTTCAGGGTTTATAGGTCTTATCCATGAAACAGGGTCTATAAGATTTAGCATCACAAAACTCCAGAAAGTTGTTTGCTTGTAGACCGTGAAGTTTTCTGTGGAATTCCAGATTGTTGTAGTTTTCTGGCCATAGAATAACCACAGCAATTCTCCCTTCCCTCCTTCTCAGTTTAGATGTCAATACTGTATTTACTATATTTGAACAATATCAGATGTGGTGACTACCTGAAGGTTTTTCATTAACTACAACAGAAATATAGTTTTGGCTTTTTTTCCTTGTGGTCAGTCCATGTAACCCTTATTACAGCAGATTTAGTAAAAATACTTCTCCTAAAGTTTCCTTTCCTCACTTAACAGAAAATTGGTGGTGATCAAATATATTGAGGGCTAAGAAGTTGTGAGAAGTGTATATTCTCTCAGTCTAGTCTTATACAAACAGTCCTTTGTTTTTTTAAAAATAAAACAACAAAAAACCCCAAACTGTTCAAATTCAGAATCTGCTGTTACTCTGAATCTCATTTGTTTCCTTTTATTTAAAAGGATATTGTGTAAATTCATTAAAAATAACTTAATTACAACTTTCTTTTTACTGCCTCAGAATATATTCTTTGTTGATATTTGTAACCCATGTGCATGTAGAAGAGGCTTTATGGCCTTGAGTTCAGTATCAGCCAATAATGGGATCTGTGCTGCTTTGCCTGCACTGTAAGCCATCCTGACTTATACATGTAGGTGCCTTCCCTTCACTTTATCTGTCTTGACTGAGATGAAAACATACTATTTCCTCTCATGCTTATGTATTATATATTGTTGCTGAAGTACTGTGAAATTTTTCTTCAATAAGTGCAAAACATAACCTTGTCCTGTAAGATTATTTTCTAGTGAGAAATGACTCCAGAAATAATATACTGAGTAGTAAGCAGATTTCAATATCAAGGGAATGTATTATATGGTTTATTTAAAGTTATTATTTAAGATGCCCATTGAAGTTGTCTTCAGCTCTGATTTTTGCTTTCATTTGCCAAATGTCTTGCTGATTCATTCCTCTTAAAATATGGTATGCTCAAAATGAACTTGAAAAGAGTAATCAGTTCAGTTTTGCAATTGTTGATTTCTGCATTTACCCAATTTGACCATTTGAGAGAGCTGTGCGAGTAAAATAATCTGTTCCTATAGCAACGTATACAGTCTGGAAGAGCTTCCATGGTGTATAGATTATACTGAATCCTCGAAAACAAAGACAAGTTAAAAACAAGAGGTATGGTTAAAAAAATGAATGGATGTGAAGAATACGGGTTTTCAGACAGCCCATATATAAGCAGTAAGAGGACATCCCTCCTGTTGGGCATTAGAATGCCCTTTACTACAGTGCCCTTGCTTGTTTCTTGGCAAAAGTCTCTGGAATTGCAAAGCCTGTCTGACCTCACTGCTGAGTTTGCCAAGCAGCTGAGGTTATGGCAGTGGCAGTGTGTCTGACTCAGCAAGGTTACAGCACAAAACATATATTTCAATAGTGAGGTGTTGGCAGAAGCTTTCTGGAGAGAATTAGGAAAGGACTGTTGTATTTTTTGGTTGTAGTGTTTTTTGTGTTTTGTTTTTTTTTTTTTTTTCTGTACATCAGACTTACCCTTTCAATTTATTTGTTGGAGACTGAGCCTTCAAATCCAAAGGAAGAGCAGGGTGGTCACTTTGGTTTTTTTCTTACACTCAAGCTTTTTTTTTGGTTGAGGGGAGAAACTAGTCATTGTTGAAAGAGGAACGCAAAGTGCTTATGAGAAGTAGGCTTTTCTGGTGAATGGAACAAAGCTGTATACAACAGAACATGTAAGGAAAATCTCAGTCCTTTCTCATGTGCTTCTATGTAGAACAGCATCAACGGAGAGGGAACCAGATGAAGCCAAAAGGCAGAGTTGAAAGGGCTCTTCTTTGAAGTTCTGATTTTGTGCTCTTTTCAAATACAAATAAGAACAGTAGAAACACGGGCATGTGTGATAACTGAAAAACTGTTTTTCATGTTAATACTGTTTCTAAGGTTTTAATATAAGTGCTCCAGTACAATTCACAGTTGCCAAAATACCAGCTTGTGTTGAGAGTCCGTATTAACAACTTCAGCAGTACAGTATGTCCAAGATGAGAAAAATAATGTACAGTTAACCTTTCAAAAACTGAGGGAAGTCAAGGCTTTCAGCACTTGTTAATCTCCAGTTTGATACATATGCGTGTGATATAAATTATATGTAGTAGGAGATGTATTTCTTAAACATGTAAGAGGAAAAAGCTGAAGTTTAATACTAAATAGGGCTCTAATTTGATGATGAAGTTGCACTGTAATAACTGTTCTCTCCTTATTGAAGGACGAAGATCTTGTGACTTGCCTGTTCTCATTCGTTCCTCCCCATGACCCCACACCTGTTTTCCCCTCTCTAGACCAGCTCTTGGGGTTGCCTGAAGGCAAGGTAGGGTGAATCAGCTCTACCACCTGGCAAACACCATGCTCTGAATTCAGCTGTCCCTGCTTCTGTCAGCAGACAAGCACCAGAGAGCCCTCAGGCAAGCAATAGCTGAATGTGTTTGGGAGCTAGGGAAGCTATAGAGGTGGAAGAGAAAACAGTCTTCCTCTTTCAGGAAAGCAAGGAGGTGTTTTTTTTTGCTTACTCTAGGAGAAGAGAATTCCAAATCAGTCTAGGGTTTCATTTGGCACTGTAACAGTCTTGATCTTATAAAAATGCTGATGTTTACAAATAAGAAATTATCTATACATTTAGAACTTTTTAAAGGAAATTTATAATTTAGTACAACTCAATAAGAGTTTTTTTTCTGAGTCCTTGCATAGCTCTCTAATAGTCTTAAGTCATACAGAACACATATTCAGAGTTTGAGATGTGTGCGTGATGGCTTTTAGTGTGGTCCTGACAGTTAAAATCTTTGCTTGTGTATAGTATTTATAAGTGCCAAAATTATGACTGCTTGCAGTGGCTGAATAACATATCTTAATGCTAAAACAGACTCTATCTTGACTCTCTTTACCACTTATGTGTAGAGTACTTTGGATAATAGAAGTATAAAAATCCCATTTTTTTTTATAGTGCAGCTTTTTCTTCTTTCTCCATTTCACTTTCACTACCTCATAGATCTTGCTTTCCCCAGCTGCATAGCTATCTGCATTTTAATGGACTTTTGTTTAAGCTAATTCAGTACTTTGAGAATAAAGTTAGTGCTCCCTGTCTTAAAACGTTTGATTTGGATTTTAAAATAAGAAATGCAATTTAAAAATTGCAACACAACTTTAAAATTGTGTGTTTAAATTAGGGGGAAATAATCAGTCCCTTGTTGGATAATCTAGAAATTATGTTTTTCTGACTCTTTTCTCCTTAGAATATGAAAATTAAGGAAGATTTTTTAAAATTAAAAATAAAATTTCATTCTTTTTGTACTTTAATCTTATTATAATTATATTATTAACAGGTCAGACTCTCTAATTCCTTCTTAAAAATATTTGAAGAGTACTGTCTGTTAATTCATCTTGGTGTCATATCCAGCTTATATAGATATAAAGACTTCTCTGGCTACACTAGAACTTTCCAGGAAAGAAAAGCCTGAACACAAAGCCAAAGTGTAAAGCCTGCATTTTTTTTGAACAACTAGAAACATATATCCATTACAGGATACATCTTATGCTTAGGTTAGAAAATCACTTGGTTTAGGAAATTTCAAATTTACTATGAATAATTTATCTACAATATTAATTTATGTTACTAGCATGTAAGTTCTAAATAGGACAGATGTTACTATATATTAGAACCCAAAAGTTTGCTTTCTCCTTGACTTCTGTGCACAAGCTTCAGACAATAGTAAATACTGTACCATCATGCAGAGGCATGCTGCGTATACTGTGTTGGTAACCATCATTTGAAAGTATTTGTTTGTTTTAAGAGTAGGTAAATGGGTTTTAAATAAGGAATTCTGATGTGTACAGCAGGATGATGTAGCCTAGTTCTGAGTAACTATTGGAACTTGGTTTGTAAAACTATGCATAATATATGACCTTGAACAAGAAGTTGCTCTTCTGTTTCTAAATGGGAATGTTGGGCAACGTCCAGGACACCTGGCTTGTGTTTGCCTCAGATATGAAGGGCAGTGGAACTAATAGTTTTACGTACCTGTGTCATTACTTCAAAGAAGGTGTTGCAATAAAATGCCCTTTCATTAGAGAATGTGTTCTCTGGCTCTTGATGGAAACAGAACTGGCCTGTAAACATGGCTTTATTTTGCATGGTATGACACTGAAAGGTTTGGCCAAAGACAGGTTACCTTGGACAGGATTCAACAAGGGGATTGGTACTTAAGAGCTTCTTAGCATGAATAGAGTTCTTGGCTTAATAAATTCATCAAAGTAGCGTCATGTCTGAAAACTCACAACCACATCCTTGAAACCCCAGTGCTTTTTCCATCCTCCTCTTCTGTGTTTGTCATTTGTGCTTTTTTCTGCTGATGCTTGGCATGTATTTAATTTATCTCGCTTGCTGTGTCAGACAGTAAAAGCATAAAAAATGTCTTGCATGCTAGAGTAAATGTTCTCCGTTGTGCCACACTTTCATTATTTTTCCAAGTATACTGTGACAAGAGAGTCTTGTAAGACAAAATAGACCCAGAGAATACTGTCTTGAAACATTTCAAGTAACTTGAGAGAATGACAGCACAAGGACTTAAAGCAGTGGTTTGCACACTGTAGCCAAGAGTCACAGCCAACAGACTAATGGGTTTGCTTTGGCAAATTCCTGACCGTGTTTAATGAAATCTTTCTCTGAACAGTCAAAAATGTTTTTCCACTGCTTTTCTTTGAGTGTTATTTTTGTTGATACAAATTCAGTAGTTTAAGAAGTTTTTTCATATGCTTTCCAAGTGACTGACCACCCTCTTCTTGTTTCGGATCATGAATGCAGCATCTGCTAGGTCACTGACCTGCAAGAGTGAGGCCATCGAATTTTCTTCTCAAACAGGCTGCTCAGAGTTCCTGCATCCTCTTGAGCGAGCTGTCTGCCTGCAACCAGTACTTCCACTTCGCCCATCCCCAGCACAGGTAGCTCATTGCACGTGTGCCGCTGATAAGGACTCAGACGCAGACCAATTTGATCAAGCTGTAGCCGTTTATTATGCCTTAATTGCACACTTTTATACAGAATTCACACAGATTTGGCAATCACTGATTGGATACAATGATTTAAAAATCTTAAAGACAGAGTTACTATTGGCTAACTAGGGTCCTGGAAACGGGACCCTTAACATTACCTAATCCTGTTGATTGTTTACCTTCAATTTCTTCTTATCTCACCGACATCCTGAACAACTGTCTTATTTCTCATCCCCTGCAGGTATTATCTTCTCCTGCAGTAGATATCAACTACATGATATCCCTTTTCTAAAAAAGGTTCTAACAAACATAAGTATTTTTCTCCTAAGAAAGTTCTCACAGACAAATATTTTTCTCCTAAGGAAGTTCTCATGGACATAAGTATTTTTCTCCTAATAAAGTTCTAACAAACATAAGTGTTTTTCTCCTAAGAAAGTTCTCACAGGCATAAATATTTTTCTCCTAAGAAAGTTCTCATAGACATAGGTATTTTTCTCCTAATAAAGATTTCCCACACACGTGCACTTTTTACTTATAATTTGCAGTAATAGTGAACGTACCCGTATGGAGACATTCAATATTTTTCTCTATATGTGGAATAACTGAAACTCTGTGCAAAATGCCTTGTATTTTGCTGCATACATGTGCATTTCACTGTTGAATTAAGGTGTAGTGCAGAACTCCTAGGAAATTTTGTAATTAAATAGTTTACCTTAAAAAAAAAACCCAGACAGATAGCTTTGAGTGCTTCTTTCAGTATTGAGTCACCTGTTTTGGGGAACTGAAGAAGTATTGTCTTTTGCCTGTACGTCTAACCTATGCTAGAGGCATGGTTGTGAGCATTTGCAATCATGTAGCAATGTGTCCTGTAGAAACACACAGCGTGCTGTGCAACAGCCAAGCTAGAGTTTACAGGTGAGAACTTTCCCTTGAAGGAGAGTCTTGAGAAATCAGTGTAATTTTCTGCCCAAGTGGTGGACATAATCAAGGTGAAAAGTAGAGTAAGTGGCAACAGAAGTAGTGTACCTCATATAGACTCTAAATGGTTATGCCTTTTAGCTATGCCTTCCAAAGATAATTAGGTAAAAATGAATACTAAGAGTTAGTCGACTGAAGTACAAGTAGTACTATCAAATAGCAAAAAAATAAATCTTAGTCTAGATATTTAAGATCAGTTTATAAGAAAGTTACAGGTGGAGGGCTGCGTAGACTGCAGGGCTATTCTTGCCTGAGCGGTGCATTCTGTAGGTTAATACCCAAACCTCAACATCTTCCTTTTCTCATCTAATGAACAGTGAACAGGCGCTTGTTTTGCTCTTCCTAGAACTCTTCCTATTCATACCTCTTGCTAAACTTACTGGATTATCCAGAAACAGTCTTCAATGTTACCCAGAAACACTCTTCAGCAGAGCCACTGAGATACATCTGATCCAGCAACTGTAGGAGCCAGATGTCCCTGTATTTTTGGAGACAGCCCTGTTACCTGGCTGCATGCTACCATTTTTTGCTTTGGGGCATAAATTGATTACTGCTGAAATCAAAAAGGAATGCTCTCTTCTGAATCTCTGCCCACTGCTATAGGGAAATTAACTGGGCAGATAGAACCTGTCAGACTGTATTTCTCTATTGCTAAATTCTAATTTTGCTGTTAATGTAAAGTTTGTTTGTTTTGAATGTAATTGCAAATTGACAAGTACAAATTCATTCTAATTGCATTTCATGAGACTACTTAATCTTCATAAAGACACTAAGTCTGCACAATGTCTTGGTGTCACAAGCAGTGACTCATCAAGAGAAGGAGGAAAATACAGAACTCGAGGTCTTTCTGGTGCTCTGTGAAAAACTAAATGGGTCTAACAAGGTATTGGATCTTTAATTTCAAAATCAGTCTCCTTTGCAGGGCACTTAAAAAACCTACTGTTCCATTCTGACATTAGATGTGGAGATAACCTATAATAATGTATTTATAAAAATATTTGGGAAGCTTGTGTTTGTCATGTGATAGCTGAATGTCAAGGTTTTCCCAGCAGTCTTACAGTACTTATTTTTTTTTCCCGTAACTAAATATATTTTGGAGAGAAGAGGATATGGGCACAAGGGGAAAGAATAAAGAATATCGTGCAGCTAATATAGCAGGATTTATAACAAATCAGTTTTGACAATTTCATTATATTACTTCTGAAAGAGTTTCTCTTCAATAAGATGATACAACAGAGTAACTTCATTCAGATTAAAATGATCTTCGTGGATTCATCAATCACTTATGTACTTATTTATTGCTTAGCTCTAATAAGATATGAGGTTCTCGAGAACATATTGCAGATTCTTAGAGAGAAAATGTAGTTATGCGAGATGGATATCCTGTTCCAGCTCTGAAGGTAGTAGTTAGTGTCAGGGGTTGTTCTTGCAAAGAGGTGAGATGCAGCGCTAAGCCAGCACTCCCTTAGTTGCTTCACTGAAAGTCCTTATATACTTGCATTATTTAGGCATCCTCTAAAGGATAAGTTAAGTAGTGTATTATTTCGGGGAGTGAGAACAAGAAAGCTGAGGAAACTGTTAAAAAATTATTCCAAATAAGCTTCAAACTGTTTCTGTTGGGCCTGATTCTTACTTTTGCTAAGTTACTACTGGCCTTTTTGTCCTTCTGAAACTGATATTCAAGGACGTGCTTACACACTGCTAGCCCCTTGAGCAGGAACTGGAAAGGTGCCTACCACCACGCTGAATCAGAGTTAATATGCTCTTTTTCGCAAAGTATATGGACACCTTAGATGGCGAACAAATTGATCCACTTTACAATGAATTAATACAGCAGTTTTGCCTAGACCTTAACCCACAAACTGAAATTTTTCCCACCTAGAATGAGGAAAACAAATATGGATTTCAAGATGGATACTCCTTAAAAAAGGCTGATTCTCCCCTGGATGGAGGGGATGTCTCTTGCAGTGACTGAAGGACACTGCTGCTTGGCCCAAATATGAGTAGAGGCTTTAAAAAAACTTTGTTGTTTGGGCTGACTAGTGTTGGCACGTATTTACCACTTAAAGCCTAAGAGACATTCCCCCAGTGGCTGTGCTCCTCCCTCTGGATTGGCAGAAGACCAGACCATTGTTGGGCAGCTTTTGGAAAATCTGTCTTGAGCTTGGCACTACACAGCTGTGATTTCACAGCTTCCACCAGCTTGAGTGCAGGCAGAAATTGCCATTTAGCCATAATGCTCAGATATCTAAGCAAAAGGTTAAACTGGCATCAGAAACACAGGCTTTGCTACTCCACCATTCCCATGAGCAGCATAGGAATAACAGTGTGTTGTGCGGAGTTACAGCATTTCTCCAAATCTGTAGAGTGAAAAAATCAAAAGTATTCCCATAGGATGTTTTTGAAATGTACTGGATAAATACAGTAAATCACAAGACTGTGTGACCTTTTCCAGAAATCCTTATCGTAGCAGTTAAAATTAGAGAATTATTTAACTGAAGTGCTAGTGTTAATTAATTAGCCGTAATTTGTTTGTGGCCCAAAGTTAGCATACTCGAGCGGAAAATAGGATGGGATTTGTAAATTGAAATCCTACTTTAATGACTTAGTATTTCTGAAATTAGGAAGATTGTTGCTTGGAACCTGGGCCACTAACCTGCTTTCACCAAGTCAAAGATTTGTCTGAAATAAAATACGAAGACTTTCTTCAGTGTATATTCAGTACTTGTCTCTCCTGTGATCTGTATAATCTATCCATCCCTCATCTACGGTACTGAAAGGAAAGCTAAATGGCAGCTTTTTGCAAAAAACTGGATGAGATGGAAGAGAAACAATATTCTCACTTTCTTCTGACAAGCTGTGTGATTGACAGTGAAAAGTTAGTTCTGAAGACTGAGCCGATACTGTACGCAGGGCTGAGGTGCTTGCAAGGGTTTTACAGAATTGTTTATAACAGTTAAACCTTAGAAGACAAACCCCTGTTATTTTTTGGAGGAGACCAGACACACTTCTGAAAGAAAGTATTGCGAAATGGTTTTAGCCAAGTTGCTACGTGGATTTACTGACTGCTGGGAAGGATGTAGGTATACAGGAAATTATGCATTTGGATTTAAGGGTATTTAGAGCAACAGAATGAAGCATATATTTAAATTTTTATCTGCTAGACATATTCAAATTAAATTCTATTAACATTTCAGGCAGAAAAAAAATATGTGATATAAGTAGCTATGATTTTTGTATGCCATATTTTGAAACATAAGTATGCTGCTTGGAGACAGGCCTGTGAGAACATGCAGGATGAGTAGTTTGCTTCCCATCTAAGTGATGCTGGCTTTCCTTTGTGTATTTCCTTTATGAAAAGTACCAATTAGGATGTCGGGTTTTTGCCTTTTGAGCACACAAAATAAAACACTTAACACTGGGGATTTAAGATCTTAATTCAGTTCCCTGTTGTGTATAACTTGGAATACACTTTCTAATGACATGATAACACTTGCTTTCTCATGCGCTCTATTTTTTTCTTTCCTTCTGCCTCTCTCCAGAATGCCTCCACCTCACTGAAAGCACAGACAGCTTGGACAAGATGAGTCAGAGCTGTTCAGTAAACAGACACTATTAAATTTCCCCTTCCTATGTAAAACAAAGTTACATCACCTGTGTCTAGATGGACATTTTTTTGGAATTGTAGAAGTGATTTTTCAAGAGGATCTTAAGTCTGCTATAATAGACGAGTTGCTGGAAAACATTGAGAGCTTTAAAAAAAAAATATAACTGCCTGGTCGGACTGATAAAAACATTAGAAAAATGGTGACTCATACAGGCCATTAACAAAAAAAAAAAAGAGAGAGAATATTGTTAAGACACAATTGCTTTTATATGGGTAGGAAAAAAATCAGGCTAAAATTACCTTAAAACATAGTGGTTGAAATGAACAATGGTGTAAAATGACAAGGAGAAAAACACCTTTGTATGATCATAGGTGTTTTGATTTAAAACAGGACGAAAATATTTGTTTAGCTTGGTCTAAACACTTTCATGACACATTTATCTTTTGAAATGCTTGCGTCTCTTTGGCATTCTTTTACACTGGCATATGGAGTGATAAATGTGCCACAGTTTCTCCATTCTGCTCTTTACATTCTAATTAAAGAGAAACAACCCACTTACCTGACTGTTTTCCAGAAGGAGGGATGATGAAATTTATGATAGTTTGTGAGTTGGAACCTTCTCCCACTTTCCCTGCATTAGAGAGAACAGACTCTATTTCATAACTATCTGGTAGAGGTAGGAATCGTTTAATGAGAGAATCTTGACATAAAAATATCATCACAGTTTACTTCTTATCCTGAGATAGGGCAAACAATGAAAGACTTTTTTATGTTCTGCTTTAATGATGCAGAAATTTTTTGGAAGAGCAAAAAAAAAAAAAATCAATGTCTTATGGGCTAATTTGACATGTGGATAGTCATTCTAATTGAAATTAAATTAATTTTCCAGTTTTGTTTCAGAGTTTTGTATGGAAAGAAAATATTCTAATATTCTCAAATTCTTTACATATCACTTCAGTTTATCATTCACTCAGAGTCATAGAGTGGAAGGGACCCCTAGGTGTTCCCATTACAATGCTTTTGCTCTCTGGTAATTGTAATTCACGAGAATGAATGCCCACAGTTCCTCCCCTGAGTGTTGCTCCTGTTTGTATGAACTCCATGCCTGTCCAGGTACAGCAGAGCACACAGAAGCCCAAACTAGTGCTAAATAAAATAGTGGTGGAACCAAAAGCAGGATAAGCAGCTCCAGCAAGTAATATGAAATCTTGTATGAAGAGTGCAGGCCTTCTCACTCAGGAAAAGGACTGGCACAAAGGACTTCAAACCTGTAGTCGACTGGCGGAGTTTTGGAAGTCAGTGCGAGGGGCTCTTAGCAGTCAGCGCGCAAAGTTCTTCTCTTCCAGACGAGCCAATTATGGTGAAAATGTGTGTTGCACACACACTTTTATACAGAGCTCTTTCAGATTTGGCAGCTACTGATTGGATACAATAATTCAAAATTCTTAATAACAAAATCACTGTTGGCTACTTTCAATCCTGGGAAGCTATGTCAACACAACCTCTAAAATAACTTAGTTGTGCTAGTTAATTTCTCTGTTTCTCCTTATCTTTCTCATGTCCTGTATAATTGGTTGCCTCTGCGCATCTGGTTGCTTTTCTTCTTTCCCGGCATCCTTTATCAACCTTATAATTATGAAGCCTAAAGTTAGTATCATAGCTAAAATTCTCCTTCAGCACAAAGCGCCCCTACACAAACCACTTCATTTGAAGAAAGCTGGTAGATTGTCTTCCCAATTGAAAGAGAACATGAGAACATTCACATAAGTCATATCAAAAAATACTGTTTCAGATAGTGACCTTCCCTTTTCCTAATACTTTCTGACATTTTGAGTGCCTTTTCATGTTGATCTTGCATTCCTAGAGAACTATCAGAATAGCTTCTAGATATTGTCTGAGAGGCAACAGCTAATTATAAAGGTGTAATTGGGTAAGCAAAATAGTTTTTCCTGACTATGCATTGCTTTGCACTTCTTGACATTGTGTCTTTCGTATCATCTGTGTCACTCAACAAGATCCTTGAAGTCTGCTTTAGATTTCAGTACACTGGAAAATTCAGTGTTTTTCACTGTTTCTTACAGAACACTTCTGCAAGTGTTGAACAGTACCAGTCCTACAAAACGTGCTTGGTGGCCTCATTATTAATATTCCTCGCTTGTTAAAACTGTCCACTTGTTCCTAACCTTTTTTATTTATTAAAAGTATTAGTCCATGCAAAGACTTGTCTTCTTCTTCTAGAATAATTTATTTTCATGAAGAGCCTTTGGTGAGAAATCAGAGGTTTGAAAAATCCCATTATAGTGCACTTAGGTAATTTTAACAAGTAGAGTGACTAAAAGATTTAACTTAGTTTTTCTCTAGTGGCTGTATATTCCCTGAGTAAATGAAAGGAATGTGAGCATGTTTAACCAATTGCATGAATACTTGGGTAAGTATTGAAACTATTTCTTTGCATCCCAAACAACTGTATTATTCAGGAGCTTTTTGGTCTAACTTACTATCATTTTCCAGAGAATTTTCTGCTCTCCTGAAGTATGTGTCCTCATCCGTTTTTGGGTTTTTTCACTTGCTTTGCATCTGGTATATCTAATAATATGGCTTAGACTATTTTAAGAAAATACGGAATGCACAGGATGAGCTCAATGGCTGAAATAGAAGAGCTGTCATTGTAGTTTTTGAAGATAAGCCAATTAATAAATTAAGGTCCCAAAACAAGATCTGAAATTATTACAGAAACTGATTGAAACTGAAAGCAGCAAAAAGAGTGGTTTAGATCTGACTGATTAAATAGAAGCATTAAATTCTCTGGATATGTCTGCACACTGCAAATATGTAATCTTACAGATGAGGTGGTGATTTTTCATAGCTGCATCTGTTCTATCTTTTGTAGCTGCTTGCTACTACTTAGATTGGCTTTTACTGTTGGAAGACAGTTTGTTACGTAATTGAGTTTGTCCCTGCATAGGATTTTCACACAAGCAATGACAGGGCCAGTCAGTGGGGAAAGTTTTCTTATCTTTCTTCAAGCGAGTTAACTTTTCTGAGCCACCCATCCCAAAGATATGGTCTTGCCATTTTTGCAGTGACACTTGTGATGCCAGTTGATGGCTACTGGAACTGTGGAAATGAAAATACTTCTGTTTAGTTGCTGTCTGGAGAAAAGATCCAGACCTCCGACTTCAGTGGTGACACAAATACCCGCATAGGAAGGATAGCAGGAGCTACAAGAGGAAGGACATTATTTCTAATTTTTGACTTCTATTTTCCTTCCAAAACCTTGAGAGGTAAGACCCATGTTTCCTGGGGCAAGCCCAGCATTTGCCTGATCATTTTAAGTCACCACACCTTAGAGCTGGGGCATTTTTTTGCAAAGCATTGACTCATTTATGATCAATTACAAATGTCAGAGCACTGCTGACCAACATGCCATCACTGTCTTTAATGTCACGCCTAACCTCTGATTTTATTTTTCTCCAAATATGTTAGATACTGTACAGTAGAAATATCTGTTACAAGGGAATTGTGAGGAAGTTGAATAAATTGTGGATATGAAAGACAAGAAAGAACTCACGCACTGGTAACCTATACGTATAGGGAAGCAAGCTGTTGTTCTGTGCAGCACGCTTACCTCCAGCAGCTGTAAAGCAGGACTGCACATTCAGTCAATAAAAAAAAAAAACCCTCCTTACTACAGCATCTAGCCATTTTTAATTTCAAGTGGATTTTTTTTTTTTTACTAGAAGACAGATTTGGATCAATAGCCTCTAAATTAGCAGTTCCTGATGGATTTGCCAGATGTAGGCAGCAGAAACTTGGTTTATAAATAGGTGGCACTTACAATGCATAAGCTCCGTAACTGGGAGGTTCCCAAATATTGTTTTTACTAGGCTGTGTTCTTACCAATCACCATCTCTTCAACTGGCTTGCAGTGTGGGAAGGCAGCTAGCAATGTAATGTGAATCACAATGTGGCTGATGGCAAAATATTCCAAAAACGTTAAATGTCACTGGAGCCCTATAGATTGAGGATTTCTTCTGTGAGGTTTCTCGGCGTTTTTCAGTAGAGCTGCTCTCTAGTCTTCAATCTATTAGAAACAACAACAGCAAAAAAATCTAGTACTCATCTATTAAGAGAAGCTTACAAATGACAACACATTAACTAAGGCTGTCTTCATAGCAACAGGACACCTTTGGAAAACAGGCAGGAACTACAAAGTAATGAGTGGGTGCATTATATTGGAACATGGAGAGCTTTGAATTCTACTAAGCACCAAAAAACCTGTGGCTGACCTGCTTTTCACACAGGTTCCAGGAGACATCCCTTTGGTCCTACCTGCCAATCCTCACTGAAAAAAATGTGTACCTTAGATATTTAAGCAACCTGTATTCTTTACATTGCTACCACTGTACAGTCATTCATCTTTTAATTGCTTTAAAAGTCAGCTTCTGTTCCTTTCTTTGGATGCCAGCAGTCTCATTAGAGAGTTTGATTCCAGCTTACTGTCCCACAAAGACACGGGACTTGTTGCTGTATCGGAGGTTAAAAGAGATGGTCTGTCTAAAAATCTAACCAGCTGCAAGCTTGACTGTCTCCTGTTAATAGCTACACAATACTGTTATGTAGGTGCAGTATGTTCTTCTCAATAGATAACTTGAATGAGAAGACTATCGGTGGCTGAGTGGAAACAGTGTCATGAAATAAAAAATTGAGTGGTCTGTTGTTGTGACAAATGTGGTTTTTGCTATCTTCCATATATGGCAGTTGCTTAAAAAAAATACAAAACCCAAAACTCAAAAAAAATCCAAAGTGGTTGTAGTGCTAAATTATAGAGAACATTTTTGGTGGGTTTTTTTTTTTTTTCCCTTCATTCAGAAGAAAAGGGAGCATTGGATAGGTGAACAGAAAGAAGCAACCCGAAGTTGGGAGCAGTGTGTCCTGCTCCCAGTGACACTTTGGCATAGCTCAACATGCCTTACTGACAAGCATTTACAGCTTCCTTCTCTGAGAACAGCATGCTCTGGGATTGTGGAGTTAGCTTGCCCTAGCAATTTTATATTATTTGGTTGGTTGTAATAGGCCTTATAACAGGATACTTATAACTGGCAGATAAGATTTGGGTTTGGCTGTTTCTGAGGCTTTGGGGTATTTTTTTGGTAGAGGGACAGAATTGTTCTGCTTTTTAGTGTAAAACAGAATCAGCAGTTCCTATGTTTTGCTTGTATTGCTTTTTCTTTTTACACATAACTGGTGGCTGTGTTGAATCTCTTCTGTTTGAAAAGGTAAATAGTATTGATTTTTCTCTAGTGCGCATTTATCTTTCACTAAAACATTTTACATGCTTTAATTTGTGTTAATAATAAAAGTCTTCAGATTTATTCTGTAAATGTGTTTGAAGGTTGGTATATAATTTCCATTAGGAAAGTCTAAGAGGAATTTAAGTTGATTTTACGTTTATTTTTAACTAAACTAATTGAGACATAGATACAGGTACAGCTGTGTAAGATTTGAAACATGTCGCTGAAAAAAAATGAAATAATACAAAAGTGTATTGATTTGAGTTGAATGCCATTTTTTCTCAAACCAAACCTCCTCCTCTTTAAAGACGGAGCAGTTTCTCCTAAATATAAGGAACATGAATGTAGAATGTATTTTCATCTGTCTCTCTGTCCGTCGTCCTCCCCAGCACCACCACTCCTGTCCTGTGGTTCCACTTCACTGGTTTCTCCTCATGTGGAGGCGTTGTAACTCAGCCCACCTAAAGCCTGAATTTCCAGTGCAAATCCTTGTTTTACAGGCAAACATATTCTGCAGGTGGCTGCATTTCCCTGCACCACTGGACGCCTGGCTATGTGAACAGCACCATCAAGTAGCTTAGGAGTTATTAGACGGTGACAGTCCTTCCTGCAGGCAGACGGGAGAGTGTGAGCACAATCAGCTCAACAGATCCAGGAAAGGCTGGCCTTTAGTCTGTGTGCAGTGCATCTTGCCACAATGTGCTGCCCTTTTTTTTTCTCGGACATGTCAGGTTTATTGCCAATGCAATATATTGGGTGTGCGTATACCTGGGTATTTCTTGTCAGGAAATTGCAAAGAGCTGTGACAGCCCTTGCCGTGTGAATTGGCTCTCATTGTGGATCTTTAATCTTATAAATATTATCTTTCTGATCTTGCTATGATTTATTTTTTTTTGTCTAAGAACTTGAATAATGAGAGTTTAAACACAAGCACAATTTGCTGCCTTCCTCTGTCTAACCATGCATTCTGCAGGGCTCATCGTTAGAACTGGCTTCAACCAGGGCAGTTAAAAACTATTTCTGTTTTGAAGTCAAAGATCCACACCAGATTCCAAGATTGCACTTTGAGCTGTTTCACATGGGAATCTCGGATGTTTTTGTTGCTCTACTCATCTGTATTGCAAAGAGGAAGCAGGACTGGAAGGACAACAAATGATGGCAATCTGAAATGATGAACACATTTGCTTGTATAATCTGGTTTGTGTACCTCAGGTGACAGAAAAAACACCAAGCGACTGAAACACCTGCTGATCTTTTCCGTGTCTACAATCTCCCGTAAATAAGCGCAATTGCTGATTAAGTGTTTGCATAGTATTTATCTGAATAGGGGGTTTCTCTTGGCTAGCATTTTATTATTTTGTGTGATACTAAAATAGCTGTAATTATGTAAAATGAGTAGTGGTGACTCCATGACACTTTCTGTAAGAACTGGGTCTGTCTCTAAGTTTTGTTGTATCTTACTGTGTGCCTCATTTATGTAAAATGACAGTGGTATCACGAATGTTTTTTTTTTAAGGAGAAATATATTATTTCTTCTCAAAAATCAGCAAAGTTCATTTTTAGTGAGATCCACCTTCTTTTTCTTGAAAAGTGGACTCAGTTAACACATTTTTAAACAAAACCAGTTTTCAACAGTAATTACTAAGATTGCTTTTCCTAAATGTTTTTACTTATATCATGGTTAAACCATTAATTTGGTTTTTGTTTTGTAACTAAAAAAATTTTGTGTCATAGCTTGTCCAGATAGGATGACTTGTATTGTACAATTTAAATATCTTTAAAAAGTAGATCAGTAGTTTCTCCCTCTAATTGGAAAATTTTGATAGGGAAAAGAAAGCTTGTGTAGGGTACTGATTTCATTAATATGGATAGAGTGAAACTGAAGAAATAAGAAGACTGAGATACTGAGTTTTACAATCCAATTTTTATCAAGAAATGTTTAAATATTCCTAGTTTGAGATGTCTAACTAATTTAGCTAATTGTTTAATGCTTTTGGATACAAATAGCCATAGGCAAGTCAATGGGTAGTATGTAAATACTCGAGAAGGAAAGATATTTGTTTTTTCTCCCTTGTTCATGAAAGCTAATTTAAGGATATGGCAATACTCACAAATACTTGTTAGGCAGCCTGCTCGGACTTAAATTTTATCTGAGTTTTGAATCCTCAGGGAAAGCAGGGAATATATTCTCTTTCCCCCTTTGGATATCTTGATTTTCAATGTTTCTTACGCTGGCTTCTGCAGAAATTCAGTAGGCTAGAAGTAAAAACACAAACTTGCTTTCTCTTTCAAACTTCTTGACATCCATTAAGTCATCTTTTGACATGATGAAAGGAAATGAAAATACCTACTATTTTTGTAAATCACTTCTAAGCACTGCTGGTCTTCAGTGACCTTGTGTCAGAGTAGGTGGAAAGAAAGATCTATAGCTCTGGCAAGTGCAGAAGCATTTTCCAAAATAAACTATGTTTTTCTGTTAGAATCTTGCTGGGGAAACTGTTCTCCGCAAACTCCTGATACCACCAGTTTACCAGATCTCATAGACTACATGCTGCGTTAATTTTGCTAATATGCAGTTTGGGACCTTGATGACAGTCCTGCAAATATGGAATGGTTAAATAAACCAAGAAAATGTGCTGTCTAGCTAATGATATGCCAGCAGAAGACCATGGAGATAATTAGAGGCATTGTTGGTACAAATAGTCTCACTTGCTACCCGGTTTACAGATAAATAACTAGATCTGAAAAGTCCTGGGGTGTGGGGTGTATGAACAGCTGACAGGGTTTCCCTGGTGTTATATTTTCATTTTGGTTCTGAAGTCTGGTGTTCCATAGAAGTACAGAATCGGCTTTGTTACCTTAGGGAATAGTGTGGCTCTTGTTTGAAAATGTTTGTGGTTGCAGACTATGTCTTCTGGGCTGCAATATTCGTACCGCAGCCTAGCCATGTATTTTCTTGTAACTGTTAGAAGCTCTGTCAGGTTTGTCTGAAACTGAACAACAGTCCCAAAACCTAAAAGGGGAAAAGGAGGCATAGCAATACATACACCATGTGATTGCACAAGCTTCAGTTCTAGGAAGCTGGGTTAAGAATATTTGCATTTAATATTGACTTGACAGAATACTTGCACACTTTTTTAAAGTGCCTACTTATTAATAACTTCTCTTTCCTGGCACGATATAGCATCCACAGGTTTTGTCATCATCTTAAAAGCCCATTAATTTCTCAATGGCCAACTAATGCTATACTTCAGCAGGAAAAAAGTATTCATTTCAGCCCAGAATTCAGGAGCACATGTGTTCGGGTACTTCTGCACAGGAAAAGACTTTGAATTGGGGTCAGAAGGAGGAAAAAAATTATTTGTTGGCTTCTAGCCCATTGTTTGTTGGGTACAGAAGGCGAGTCTAAAACCATGATGCTGCTGCAATAATTGGGGCCAATTGGATTTTTTTTTTTTTTTTTGCTAAGTAGGTGAGAGTTCCTCAAATAGCCTTCAAGTTGAAGGTACTTTAGTATGTCGGTAAACGCAAAACAGGAAAAGGAAAGAATGACTGAAAGAATTGTGTGTGCATAAGATCTGAACAGTAGCGGGAGCAGCCTTAACTAAACCCATTTTAGGATTTAGATTCATGCAGCCAAAAAGAGATGCTTCTGAACATCTAGTACCCATGCAGGTGTGTCTTTGTAGTTAAACTAAGTAGCTCTTCCAAAGGTTGTATAAAATCAGCAGGGTTTTTTTTTTCTGGAGAACTTCTTCTGGAGAATTCCTGAAAATTTCAAGAGAAGTCAGTGTTTCATTGATGCTGTTTGGGATTCATATCAAGTCAGAACTCAGGTGAATCTTTTCAGATCATATGATCATATTACACGAAAGTGGTAACTGAGTCTCATTTTGAGGGGGTGGGAGGGAGAGTAGGACATTATTACACCAGCTGATAAAGGTTGGGAGAGGGACCCCAAAAAATAGAGGCTTGTACACTTGACCGCTAGCTTGTTTTTGTCCTACGTGTCCCAGCTATATTCATCAGTTTGATCTACAAGTCTTTCTAGACACTTTATCTCCCCTGTTGGCTTCATGGACACATTTTTCCTGTTTTACACGGTCCTTCACAAAGTCTGTGACTTAGTTAATCAGTAACAGCAATAAAAGTAATATTGTAAAAAGGTTTCTGGGAAATAAATTTGTACCATGTCTTCAAGTATCAACTAAGAATAAAATTATTCTAAAAGGTTCATTATTAAATGCATTATTTCAGTCATCTGTCTCCAATTTTCACTGACAGCAAGAGCTACATATTGTGTTCTAAGGACTTAACCTGTTAAATGTAGTAAACTATCAGTCACTTCTGAACTGCAAGAAGGAACGTTTTGAAAAGGAAAAGTAAAAACATTTCTCTTAAATTTTTAGAAAGCATGCAAAATATTTTGCCAAATATGTGTTTGGTTTTTTCTTTAATTAGCTTTTTGTATTATTATCTACTGTTTCAAAATCATCTTTCCTGTGGGATTTCCCTGGCCTATGAATGGTTTTTTGATTGCCCATGACAGTTTGTGAGGTTTTGGTTGATGTTGTACACTGTCCTGTGATTCCTTCTTTGTCTTGAGTGTTGCTTAGACATAAATATAGACTATTAATTCCATGACCAGAATTCATGAACAGTTGCCTCAGGTCTTGATTGCCGTTTGCAAAAAATGTGTAACAAGTTACCTTGGTTACCTGGGCTTACAAACCAGACCTTCTGGTTTTATCACTTCTGATTTTCCACTACAAGAAAATAAGCAGCAAAGTAACGTATCCCAGTGTTTGATGGCATAAGGTCATTTCAAATGTATTACAGTGTAATGCTAATAGGTACTAAGTCCTGTTTTTTACTAGGAAATTGCTTTATTCTTTGCTTTATTCTTCCTTACACCATACCCTAGTATATCTTGATTTTTTTACAGGGGGGTTTAAGTATGGTTCTGCATCGAGTTGTGCTTCAAGCATTACAAAACTGACAGGAAATATAAAGTGAAGATGAGGGTGATTCAGGAAGCTATAGCTTGAAAGGGACAAGGGGTTTGTCAACAGAGCAAGCCTCACAGGAGAATGTTGATTAAAAACTATGCAACATCCTTGCCAATTTTTTTTTCAGTTTTGCCTCCTACTTACAAGGCCACATCGACTCACGTAGAAATTGAAATTGTTCTGTATTAGCACAAGCTTTTAGGATCACTTAATTTCCTCAAGTACCTTATCTAAGCATTAATATATTGAGTTTTCAAGGGTAATTTTGTAGATATTATTGAAAATGTTGCTTATGGAACTTGTGTAATGCAGAGAGAAGAAAACGGAAAGCAATTGACATTTAGACAGGTTGTCTGTCTATTAGACAGTTCCTTGCGACATATTTATACAGCATCCTTAATACGCCTGTATCCCAGACTGCATGGGGCACCCCATCTAAGCACAGCCAGGCCTCAGCCCAGTGGGAGCTGCAGCCTTCTGTTCAGTGATGACTGCGGCACACAAGCAATTTTATGCCCTGGTGTTGTTTGGATACTTAGGTTTTGAGGAAAAAGCGAAGACAAATCTATTTTTAAAGTATAGATATACTATATTTCAGCTAAAAGCATTGCTTGCAAAGCAGTCTATAAATTTACAATCGGTTTTGAAAGACGCTTATGTAGCATTTGATTTTACTCTACTAACTTACCGTGAATCAGGAGGAGATGCTTTCTGCAGTGAAGGCGTTTGTGACCATGGATCAGGTTAACAGAATTTTCCAGATCAGTTAAAAATTGAAATGCATCTACTTGATGGTTTCTTAGAGGAAAGGAAATCTTGTTATTGAAGACTGTCTGGAATTCTGAATGTTCATTGAATAATCATTGTGCCCTTGGAAAATTCATTTGCTGCTTTCCATTTGTAAAGGGACATACTGGCTCCATTCTCCAGGTATTTATCATCTGATGGCAAGTCAGGACCTGATTTTGTGTTTGGGGCCATGCCCAGTGCAGAAGATTCAGTACCAGCTGAAGCCACTCCGTGCAGTACAAGCAATCAGTTTGAAGAGAGCTGTTTGCTCAACTGGCAGTGTTTGAGACAGGAGTCGGCGGCCATTCTTTTTGCAGTTGTCATTAGGAACAGACATATTGATACTGACCTGGTGACTCTTTTCTTTGCTGTATTTGAACAATGGATTAAAGCTGTAAATGCTATCAGGCTTGCAGCGATAGGGAGAGCAGACAGCATGTTGCATTAATTTGGGTTTCATTATTGTCCAGCCCCAAGTTACAGGTGTCCAGAAACATTCTGGAGGAGTTTTGTGGCTCTTTGTCTTAGAGACATCTGTTGATAGATAATTTAAATCTGCTCATTCTGGTGTATGTTTTATGTGGGTTCATTTCCAACAGATCCTATTAAAATAAACTAAACCCAAAAGTATTTCTGCAAGTAATGCACCTCTTTTGCCTTGCTTTCAGGTTTTTCTGTAAGTCTAGCTTAGCCCTCTTCTGCACAATAGATGTTCTGAGGTTACCTATGTTTTGCTGTTTTAAATCCTCATATTACTGGGTCACTTGTCTTTCACTGATTTTTGTCATGTGAAACATTCTTATCAACCTATATATCTTTTGTTTTTCATGTCTTTGGGGTTTGTTGGTTTTTTTTTTTTTTTAACTGAATTATGAAGAAACATTTAGGTTTTACAGAGATACTCTGAAATTACCTGTGAGAATGAAAGGAACAGCTTTAACATACTTAGTCAAACATATTTTTCTCTGTAAGATTGTCAGCAGCATGTATGAGGAACTTCTAGAAACAGAAAAGGTGGAATACGTAGGCTGATCAGTCTGAAATGCTTAGCCTGTGGTTTTCATAATGAATTCCATTTTTATTTTGGGTGTTTGGATGACCTGTGCAAGAAAAACTTACTAGTCACGATACATTCTCCTTACACATCACTGTATCTTTATGATTATTTAAATCTCCTAGAGAGAGAGAGAGAATTCCAGTAAAAGGATTATTACAAACCTTGTTACCTTTTACTCCAAGTATAAGGTGCAAGTCTTCCATGTTTTCTTGACTGGCGTAAGCACGTCATGGTGTCACCAGACAGCAGTTTGAAGCATGCTGTACTGTGTGTGATGTGGTTGGGGATGGAGGATGAGAGAGGAAATAATCATTAATGACAGAGGTTACTCATGCTGTTTAATACAGACAGGGGAGGGTTTATTTTACTGCCTTCCTGACTGAACTATTGAAAATAGAGCAGAACAATGAGGGATTTATTTGCTTTGACAGAAAGGTTTGGCTGAATAAATCTTGATTACTGGTAATACATGAAACAGAATCTGTCTTCTAGACAGCAATGTTTAAAGATTATTCTGTATCTTATTTAAACTCTACTCCTATCATTGTTTAGAGCTTCCCATAGTGATAAAGTGCTTTTCCTCTCCCAGCACTGATACGCTAGTATAACCTTCGTCTTCTTAGAGACTTACTGTTGCAACATAACCTGAGGTAAGAAGATCAGGATGACGGGGTGATAAGCACTGAAAAAAATGAATGTGGTAGCACACAACAGAAGTAGCTTCATACATGGCTATTGCAATCAAATACTTTAATAACTGTTGGACATGACTTATTATGGTACAAGGTGCCAGCTACTGAGGTACCAGCATTATTAACAGTCATTACTCTTCATTTCACTGGCTAGACTATAGGTATTTTAGTGCTTTTCCCTGTAGTGAGCAAAAGTGCCCCTGTTCAACATGCTCTGTGCTACTGTTAGCTGACTGTTGTCCGTCAGGGCCTTCTCTTCTTTAACACCTGACATGACTCAGTCTTTCTGATTCCGTACAAAACAATGTTCTGCTAGGTCATCTTTTACTAATGAATGTGAGAAAAGTCCCAAATAGTGAATGGAATCTCTGATTCTTAAAGTGCAGTGCTAAACTGACTGAATGGCCATATAGGTGCATGCGGTATGGCAGCGAGCAGCGGTCGCAGCGGTCGCAGAGCGTGCCTACAAGGAAAAACAGAACAGCAGTACCGAGCTTTTTGCTTAATGCAGCATTTACTGAAGTCAAATTGCCTCTGGCTTAGAGAAAATGAAAGTACCATTATTAGCTTCAAGAGACTGCTAGAACAGTATGTGCGCTGTTCTTTTTGAGAATATTTGCTTCCCATCTGACACACTAAGAGGGTAGAAAGAACTAAGAGTAAATATTCTGATATCCTAACTATCTTGTCGTCTTTACTATGTTGTGTTTGGTTTTCATCCTGGGAAGCCATACGTGAAAGGCTTGCAGAATCAGCCAGACAGAACGTCTGTTTTTTCTTCCTAGAAACTAAACAGTAATCACTTCTTAAAGTATAGATCGTTCAGAAGCGTGATTCTTGTGTGGCTCGCCTTTGGTAATGCTGATACTGCGCAGCATTAACTTGTAGTACTTGCAGCTTTTATTTATAGTTAAGTAAATACGTGCAGCTTTGACGTTCATCTAAGCTTTTAAGAATAGGTTAAAATTAGAACTCACTGGTAGACAGCTCATCTGTTAAAAATGAAAAAACCTAAACTGCTTTTGGTTTTGCTATCCTTTCACTGCTAGCACTACGATGTGCTATGAGGCTTTGGGCAACCTGGGCTAGTGGGAGGTGTCCCTGCCCATGGCAGGGGGTGGAACTCGATGATCTCCAAGGTCCCTTCCAACCCAAACCATTCTGTGATTTTGTGATTTTATGATTCTACTTTGCTTTTCTACCAACACAAATCCCATTTGTGTAAATAATGCTGTATTTGATGTAGTGAAGAAAAATAGGTAATTAAAATTCCCTCAATAAATTCAGAGCAGGTTACAAAGCAGGAAGAAGGAAATCTGGGAAATGAGGTGCACAGATTAGCAAACTCAACACCTAAGTAGAGAGGTGATTCCTGGCAAAACCAAGTCTCACTTGTGATAATTCAACATCTTCTGTGTTAGAAGATCTTTTCTGTAGAATAGTTAGCAAAACTATTTCATCATCTATTTCATCATATCTGACATATCTTGTTTTAGAAGCATCCTACATAAGTAACAAAAAAAGACAATATTGTAATAAAGGTTTAGTGACAGTCTTTCCTTAGCAATTCTTCAGTGATTTCTGCCACTCTGAGCCCTCCTTACCCCAGCGTATCTGGACCTTCACTTTGTCTGCTGTGACATAATCTTTCAAGACAAAAAAATCACTCTAGTTTAGACAGGTTGTTTTTGTCTAATCTACTATAAACATATTTTTAATCAGCATATTTAAAAAATTGTAACAGAACTTTAATGTAAGCTAACTACTGTGCTAGGTGTGCTAGTCTGACTCAATATTAAGATGGCTATGGCATTTCATTGATAAGATTCTAATTTTTGAAGATTTAATTAATGATCTGCAGAGGTCATTAAGTCAATTTTAGAGAATAATAGAATACAAAAATGTGGTGTTTGTGTTTTTACAGGTTTCACTTGTTATCCTAAAATGAGTCAGGATTTTACTTCATTTTGATGTTACTTTATTTTACTTTACTTGTAGCTAAATAAAGTCAGCTGTAAATTCCTTTACTTCAATGAAAATAGTTTGCTTTCTTTATTTCTGGTACTCCTTCATTACCATGTTGGATGTACCACAATGTTTCTTGGTATCATTTAACTCTTGGTTTCTTCTTCAAAATCAGGAAGTTTACAGACATGATGCTGAAGGTGAAAGTAAGCTCAGTGAATGAGATTATACTACAGTAACACTGTATAACAGGTTTTATGTTGATCTAGAATGACACTGATATCTGGCAGGAAGAATACCAAGCTTCCAAATCTGTTCACCGGTCCTCACTCTTCCCGCACAGCTCACGTGCATTTACTTCCCTGCATTTAATGATGAAGATATAAAACTTGGTTTATATGTTGTTTTGTGTATAGAACTTCTAAACCAATAATTAAGCATCCATTTTATTTGCAATGAGGGGTTTGTCTTACCAGAAAAGACAAAGCAAGAAAGACTTGTTTTGTTAATGACATTGACTCCCTGTTGGGTTTTTTGTTGTTTTGTTCTATTATTTTTCTTAACAACAATGGGACTGAAAGTTGCTCCTGGTGAACAGGGAGCATTTGGGATAGAATACACCTATCTCTTTGCATTTTAATTTGTCTTACATTTGCAGAAGAGACCAAAGAATTTTCTGAAGTTTCATCATCTTTTCTATTGCTAGCATATTTTGCTGTAGCATTTACATCTAGAGCACTTTCAGACCATCTGGAGCAAAGCTGTGTGCAACAGAAAAAATCCAAACAAACTCTCTGCTTTTTATGTAAATCTACTCAGTGAGTATCTCCTATCAGTAAGGCAGGTTTTTATCCTGTTTTTCTCAGGATGGATGTAATACTGCTGCTTATGTAACAACGCAATGAGTTTTCTTTTAGAATAAGAAATAGGGTAACTAAGCAACAAAAATCATCCTGAACGAAATTGCTTTCCCGTAGTTAGGATACTAACACCAATACTTTTAGGAATTAAACAGTCAGGGTGTCAGTATGAGTAAGTACCTTTCAGCCTTTTTGTTCTCATGACGCTGTTTTAGTTACACTCAAAACATTCCTAAACTCTTGTTTTTGTAGAGAGGAGCTATGGTCCAGCTCTGTTCTGTGCCCCACATGACTTCCAACAAAATCCAATCTTCACCAGGCTCCTGTCTGGGTATGGTTATCTGCATGTGTAAATCAGAACCCAGGATCAAGGCACTTTACTTTCTGTTTGAGGAGAATTTCTGCCATTGATTCAGGTTTGTCTGTAATATACAAGTGCAAGCACTTAAAAACTTAATGTGAAATTTTAACACAGGGTTTGCTGATGCCTTAACTAAACTGTGAGCTGCTTAAGCTAGTGACCTCCTCTCTCCCCTCATCTATGCACGGTGTTGTACACTGGGGCTGGGGGGCTGTGCTGCTGACCTTCCTGCCTGCTGCGTTCACTGCTGATGTGAATCGCACTCCTGGTGACCCAGAGCCTTTGTACATCCCGCCTCAGTCCCTTTGTAGGGATCTGAAGAGGGTTTAAGTGGTGCCTTTGCCTGGGGTTTACTGAGCTGTGACCGTACAGGCTTTGCACCAGCCTGCCAAACCTGCGGAGTGGTGACAGCAGTGCTTTGCTTGTTGGGACGTTGTATTCAGGCTCCAGGAGCTACCTGAAAAAAAACATTCTTCAGGTCATTATGATGGCATTGCTCATGTAAGGAACATGGAAGATGAAGGAAGCAATCCCATTCCCATCCCTGGCTGTGTGTGCAGAAGGTTTTAACACTGCCAGGCCACTGCAGAGCCTCCCACAGCTGCAGGCATTGCAGTAGTTCACTGATGTCTCGTTCCTCCCTTCCCACTTTGCAGCGATGAGGGTCTGCACCTGCTTTCAGGAACTGAGTGTGGGCCTAGCACCAACCCTGCTCTCCAGGCGGGGACTTTTAATAAGCCAAGAGCTCTGGTAAATCTTAAGATAATTATCCATGCACACAGCACAGTGATGACATAGCAAGTCTTAGTTGGAAATAACATATTGGGAGACACAAACATAATTATGCTTTCTTACATAGCAAAGTATAATGTGTGTGATAAAGGAATTGAGTTTAAAGACACCAACTGACTGGAAAAGAGGAATCATTATTCTTGTTTTTAAAAAGGCGGGAAAAAGGAAGACCCAGGGAACTATAGACCTGTCAGTCTCACCTCTGTGCCTGACAAGATCCTGGAGCAGATCCTCCTGGAAACCATGCTAAGGCACATGGAAAGTAAGTTGGCAATTGGTGACAGCCAACGTGGCTTCGTTAAGGGCAAATTGTGCCTGACAAATTCGGTGGCCTTCTATGATGGGGTTATGGTGTTGGTGGATAAGGGAAGAGCAACTGATCTCATCTACTTGGACTTGTGCAAAGCCTTTGACGTTGTCCCACATGACATCCTTGTCTCTAAATTGGAGAGACATAGATTTGATGGATGGGCCACTCTGTGCATAAGGAATTGGCTGGATGGTCACACTCAAAGAGTTGTGGTCAATGGCTCAATGTCCAAGTGGAGACCAGTGACAAGTGGTGTTCCACAGGGGTCGGTACTGGGACCAGTGTTGTTTAACATCTTCGTTGGCGACATGGACAGTGGGACTGAGTGCGCCCTCAGCAAGTTTGCCGATGACACCAAGCTGTGTGGCACAGTCAACACACTGGAGATGCTCTCATATGGGAGGGCATCATAGGGGAGGTGCTCCAGCCTCTGACGAATTTCATGGCTCTCCTCTGGACTCTCTCCAACAGATCCAGGTCTTTTTTATGTTTGGGGGCCCTACATCTGAACACAGTACTGCAGGGGGGTCTCACGAGGGCAGAGCAGAGCAGAGGGGGAGAATCACCTCCTTTGACCTGCTGCTAATGCTGCTTTTGATGCCCCAGGACACGGTTGGTTTCTGGGCTGCAAGCGCACGCTGCCGGCTCATTCAGCTTCTCATCCACCAACACCCCCAAGTCCTTCTCCTCAGAGCTGCTCTCTCTCCACTCTCCGCCCAGCCTGTGTTTGTGCTTGGGATTGACCCGACCCACGTGCAGGACCTTGCACTTGGCCTTGTTGAACTCCATGAGGTTTGTGTGGTCCCGCCTCTCCAGCCTGTCCAGGTCCCTCTGGATGGATCCCTTCCCTCCAGCGTGTCACCACACCACACAGCTTGGTGTCATCGGCAAACTTGCTGAGGCTGCACTCCATCCCACTGTCCATGTCTCCCACAAAGATGTTAAACAACACTGGTCCCAGTACCGACCCCTGTGGAACACCACTTGTCACTGGTCTCCACTTGGACATTGAGCCATAGAGGGTGGGAGCAGGGTGATGGACAAGGGAAGGTAAGCTGAATATAAAAGAGAAAGAGATTAACTCTCCTAGCATAGTCTCTAATGAATCTAATAATTTTGTGATTTATAACTTAATTCTATGGGTGTTTTGTTTCAATTTGTGCTTTTTATATGTCCCATGACACTCGTGGGTCTGTTTCTGACCAAAGTACTTTCACTGAATCCTTTTATTTGACCAGAATGGCAGAGTCTTGACAGCAATTCAAAATCTTGAGAGAAATAATAAGAAACTGAATTTGACCCATTAAGATGGAAGCAAATAGTTAAGCCTAGCTGTGTTACTACATCTATAATCCACTGAATTTGTACACTGTGTTTTAAAATTAGCATCTCTATCAATTTTGAACGAGTCCATGCAATGCCATTAGAGGTTATTAAAGCACAATTTCCCAGACTACCAGGAAGACCGCAAAATGAAAATCCAGAGTATAATCATGCTTTAACCTCTTGGTGCCTCTGTGAAATGGGTATCAGTTTCTCCTCTCAGGTATACAGTGTTGCTTAATTAATAACTTAAAACACTGAGTAATTTGGGTGGACTTGTTACACAGTTACAAAAGTATGTGCTTATTAATGTTGCCCTTGGAACTTTAATGTTTTTCCTAAATTTTTCTTTTACCAACCTTCCACTATACTCTGACTGCGCTGCACTGATTCCCTGGTTGCACTCTGCTTGTCTGTGTTGGGCAACTCAAGAACTACTCAAGATCTTTGCTTTTCACTAAGAAATTGATTGCTTTACTGAGACTAACTGAAAATCACCATTCTTTTTAGTAGCTTGACATCAATGCATAGATCTCAAGTTTAAAAGAATTTTAGAGAGGAAAGGCAATGATATTTGTTGTGTCTCTGTGGCAAAGTCTCTGTATTTCTTTTCCATTTCAAAGTTCACTGTGTAGGCATGGACAGGTGAGCACCTTTATCACGCTTCTCAAGTACTGAGGGCTTTGACTCGCAGAGACATCACTCATACGCTTCATGTTTTCTAAGAGTAACTGAATTGCTTTCAAACGCAGCATGTGGTGTAAATATTTGGAGGCTTTTGTGATTATGTGTTTTACAAACTCAATAGAGACCTCAGTTTTCCATGTCCCGTATTTATTTCTAACTCGTTGTCTTTAAAAGATCCCAAATACTTTATAACTTGTCCCGTAATAATTCCCACTAGCTGCTAGAACTGCCCTGGCAAGCTACTACCGTACAAACAGCCATCCTTGTCACAGGGGAGTGTTGGGTAAAGCTCCCCTGAAATTATTTGAAAAAGGAGTTTGAAGCAATTCCTAGATGTCAGTTTCCGTACGTCTTACCTATCAGCTGGAAACCCCATTTTGTTATTTTTAAGGCAGCAGCCGATCCCCCGCAGCCCTTTGCTGCCCGAGCAGAGTGTTCAGAGGAATCCTCATTTGTCTAGCTCAGCAGAGCTGGCGGCTTTGGCACACCTGGTCCAGGTGGGCGAGGGGGCCCTCAGCCACCCTGCAGCGAGGCAGAAGGGGAAAGGTCCTGAGGGGACAGCCCCTGAGCTAACATTCCCCTGGGGACAGCCCCAGCTGGCTCAGGCCCCTCAGAGGAGCCCGGGCACAGCGCCGCGGGCCGGCCCTGGGGTGGTGGGCTCAGCCAGCCCTGACTTTGATACCAGCCTCCATCGTCCCAGCCCGGCCCTGGGTTTATTCAGGATCAGAGTAATAACAGCAAAATCATCCAAATTCAGAAAACATGGAGATGTTTCCAGCTTTCTGCTACATGTTGAAAAATCGGGTTTTAGTGTCTGTCTTCCCCTTCCTGACTCGCCATTTCGCCCCCACCACGCCGGCTATTAACGGCTCCTCCACAAAGTGCTGTGAGCTGCATGCTGCCCAGCTATCTGCTGTGAGAATATCTATCGCCTTTGTAGGTAAAGGAGAAACAGGTGACATTTCTAATTCCTCTGAAGTCATGCTTTTCTTTCACTGTCCCTAAAGAAATAAGGGATAGGACTATGGTGATTTGTCAATGCATTTGTACTCTAAAGTTGTTCCCAGTCTTCCCCAGGCCAGTTTTTAATGTGTAACTTTCCCTTGCGCAGCTCCTCCTTTGGCTCTGTGTCAGCTGTTGGTTTCTGCCGTTGTCTGGGACAGAGGCTGGCTCGTGGCTCCGTGCACCCTTGCTGAGTTATACCACCCGATTATGAATTTTATAGCATTTCTTCTTTCATTCAGTTTTTGTAAGTAAACTTTACATATTAAACATTTCTTGAAAGGAAAACTGTTACAAAATAGTTTGGGAGTGAAACTGGTAGATACTGAACAGGATTTAATGGAAATAAAATATTTACAGAGCAGAGACTTGAGAGCTATCCAGCCTTTTCTGAACAATCCTAGGGACAGAAATCATCTCCTAGATGGCCTTGATCCAGCAAAGCGCTTAAGGCACAGGGCTAGTTTCATTGAGTTAATTGAGAATATGTGTGTGTATTTAAGTGCTTTGCTGGACTTCAGCCTTGAAACCACCATGCTTTCATTTAAATTCCATTTTTAGTTTTTATTTTTATCTAAGGATACAAATCTTAACTGTTTCATTGCCTTATGTTATGACTCTAGAGACAGTCTCAGTCTGTAGAGGTGGGCGCTCCCTCTTCTCTAAAGTAACAAGTGATGGGACAAGAGGAAACGGCCTCAAGTTGCACCAGGGGAGGTTTAGGCTAGATACTAGAAAAAATTTCTTCACTGAAGGAGTGCTCAGGCATTGGAACAGGCTGCCCAGGGCAGTGGTGGAGTCACCATCCCTGGAGGGGTTCAAGAAACGTGTGGATGTGGTGCTTGGGGACATGGGTTAGTGGGTTGGGTGGGGTTGGGTTAACGGTTGGACTTGATGATCCTTGAGGTCTTTTCCAACCTTCAGGATTCTGCGATTCTTAAGGATTCTGTATCAATCAATACCTACAAATTGAAATGCTGGGGTTTTTTTTTTAATTAATAACTAACCCTAAGAGGCACTAATTCTGTTCTATTTGTAATAAATGACTTAAAAAAGCAAATTTGCTTTTCTTTTATGTGAACTAGTATGTTTTGTTCTGTGATGAACAGCTTTATTGGGGGGGTGGGGGGGGGAAATCAAAATTTGAAAGTTTACGTGAGTCCCTTTCAACTACTTGAGTTCATAGACCTGCTTCAAAGGGAAATTATTTCTGAGATGTGCTATTTTATTTAAATTACTCTACTTACAAGACAAAAGGTGTGGGATGTGAATAAAGTATGTTTCTATCAGCCACTCCTTCTCTGTCTGTGCTTGGATGGGACTTTAAAATAGAATTTCTTTGTTTAGCCCCTTTGGTGAAGACAGTAATTCAGTATTTCAAAATACTGATTAATACTAAGTCATTCTCTATTAAAGCCCAATTGGATCCAAAAAATTACTCTTAGTAAAACTATCATTAAATTTTTATTTCAACCAAATGACCAAAATATGAGTGATTAATTTACACATTTAATTGAACTGCTGAAAATGTTAATTTGATTTTAAAAAAACAAACCAAAACACACCAAAAAACCTTTACCCAAGAGTATGAAAATCAGTGTGTTACAAAAGATTCAGCCAGCATAAGATGAGACAGTCACAGAAAGATAATGTTTACAGTCGGGAAACCTTGATGATAAAGACAAATAACGAATATAAAATCCATTTAGTGAGACTAAACACATGCATGGCAATAAGTAGCTGTTCTGGTTTCCAAAGGTAAACTTATGTATAGTTTTCCTTTGCTTAAAATGGAGGAAAAACCCCAGTGGACTCAATCCAGGATGTTTTTGCCTTAAAGATGGCATTTGGCGGTTCATGTTTGGTATTCTGTCAAGAATAAGCTGTCTGTATTTCAATTGTTCAAACCTATCTTAAGTATTTATTTTTACAACATTATGAGGAGTAGCGTATGGCATTCCAGTGATAAAGCACCTGCTTGTGTTGTGTTTGCCTCACCTACTTCTGGGCTGAATGTTGAATGTGCTTCAGACAATTTTTTAGAGACAATTTTTTTAGGGTTGGGGTTTTTGTAACAGTTTTCCTTTCAAGAAATACTCTTAGGGAGTGTTTCTGGGATACTATGTATTTTATCTGCAGACTCTGATAAGGGAGACAGTGTGCAGTTCTTTGCGTTGAGCGGTTTGGGGTTTTGGTTTTTTGTTTTTGGGGTGGTTCTTGTTTTGTTTGGAGTTTTTTTGTTGTTTGTTTTCCTTTGGAAACTTATGTGGTTTTTGGGAAACATTTAAATGTATTCAATTCAAATGTCTTTTTTGTTTTTCTCCTTGCATGCATCCATGTTACTAGGTCCTATTTTTGCATATTCATAATACTGAACAATCTGAGTGTCAGTAACTCCCCTGGGTTTTTCTCCCCTGTCAGTAACGTAAGATGATGGACTAAGCAAATGTCTCATTGACAAAACTTTACAAACTGTTTTAAGTGTAGCTTGGATTCTACAAATCTTCAATGGAACAAAGCTTTCCTTCATCACTTAAGTCCTGGATAAATATTTTATACCTGCTTTAGACCATCTATGTTAAAGACAGTTTGTTTAATGAAGAAGCAGTCACTTTAGAGTTCTAGCAGGAGACCTGTAAAGAGAAATAATAATAATAAATAATAATAATAATAAATAATCAGACTAAAATTTCTCTAAGGGCAGTTCTAAGAAGTTGTGCAAAGATAGGATTAATCCCTTTTGGGGTAAATTGACAGGAGGTGGGAAGGCTGACTACTGAGGTCACATGTGCTTTAGGCTCTGATGGATAGCTTGATGATTGTCCCGGGTTTATTAGAGAAGTGGCAGGTTGCACAAGAAGTTAGATGTGTTATATTAGGGACTGGAGATCTTTTGTGTGTGGTGATTTTTAAATTTTATTTTATTTTTCCCCTTTCTGACTGTCCGGAATTGAAGGATGCTCTTAGACAAGTGTCAGTACTGAAGCTCCTTTTGAATCAAAGCTCAAATATTAAGAAAAGCTGACTGTAAGAGCAGAAGAACTCAATGTCAGCTTGAACAGTTTCCTGCATCCAAAATGCAGTTGTTACCTGATTTGCTTCATTGTGTTCTCCCTTTTCTACAGTTTCCTCTTATAGTAGCAGAGTTGAAAAAATCCTTATAAAATTTTTAGAGCTATTTTATTTTGTCTAACTTGTCTTGACAGCAGGGAAAGAAGGACGTGACTGTGGACAGTGTGTGGGTTTATTTGGTTGTGATTACAAAACATTTAATTTATATTACAAAAACTTAAGTTTAACCCTCCTCAGCTAAGTGACTCAGGTGAAATACCTGTAGGATATAGCTGCCTTGAGCATGGATTGCTTTCATTATACTTGCAAGTTAAATTAGGAGCTTTTTTTTTGTTTATTGGAGAGGATCATTTCTACAGCCATAAAATACTGAAAATGGTGATGGGATGTAAATAAACAGGATAGTTATTACAAAGTGTTTACAGTGCTTCAAAGCTTTACTTATTTGTACTGGGACAAGATTATGAAAAGAAAAATATGAATAAAAATCTCTGAAAGGCTGGAATTAACATGGCATGGAATAATACAGGAACTTAATTAAAACAATGCTTTCTGAAGATCAAATGAAAGTATAAAAATTAACTGCAAAGTATTTCAGGATATTAAAAACCTCCACTTATTTGAAAACTCTTTCCATGAAATTTTTTCACAAAGGTTACATAACAGAAGTGAATGTTAATTTACAAGATGTATCCTTAATTGAGGTCTCAATGCCTCATTTCTTCCGGTGACTTTTCTTTTAGCATAAGATACATCCAACAAAAATAAGAAGACATTTCATTATTTTGGACATATTGTGGAACACAGTATGAAGAATGACTGAGCAAAACCTTCAAATAAGTTTTCACTTTAAGGGTGCAGGTATGAGTCGTATTGACTCGGGCACCTACCTCTTGAAATCCTTAGGTATTTGGAATAGCCATAACTTGGTATGTGATCTCATAATTATATGTCATAAATATGGGTCAATCTGATGAAAAAAAAAAACATGCCATCAAGTACAGTTTCTGTAAAAATGTTCTGGACTGTCGAGGTTTAACCCTGACCCGCAATGGCACCACACAGCTGCTCACTCACTCCCCCCGCTGGGATGGGAAGAGAATCGGAAGAGTAAAAGTGAGAAGGCTCATGGGCTGAGATAACGACAGTTTAATGAGTAAAGCAAAAGTCGCATGTGCAAGCAGAGCAAAACGAGGAATTCATTCCCTGCTTCCCATGGGCAGGCAGGTGTTCAGCCATCACCAGGAAAGCAGGGCTCCATCACATGTAATGGTGACTTGGGAAGACAAACGCCATCACTCTGCGCATCCCCTCCTTCCTTCTGCTTCCTCCAGCTTTATACGCTGAGCATGATGTTGTATGGTAGGATATCCCTCTGGTCAGCTGGGGGCAGCTGTCCCAGTCGTGTCCCCTCCCAACCTCTTGTGCACCCCCAGCTGGCTTGCTGGTGGGGTGAGGACCAGAAAAGGCCTTGACTGTGTGTGAGCACTGCTCAGCAGGAACTAAAACATCCCCGTGTTACCAATGCTGTTTGCAGCACGAATCCAAAGCACAGTCCCAGCCTAGCTACTGCAAGGAGAATTAACTCTGCCCAGCCCAAACCAGCCCACGTACATGGGCCATTTGGCATTACAGAGCTGTCTTTGCTGTTGCTAGGTCAGGGAAGGCATTTGTTTATCCTCTGTTGCAGCTTCCTTCAGCCCCCCCAGCTGTATGCATAAGCTGTGGGAAACCAGCAATAATTTTTTGTGCTGCACCTCATGTTATATGCATATATGCGTGTGAAACCTTGTGTTACATGCATACCCTCACACCAAACTTGAAGTGATGGGGCAAAGAAAGGTCCTGTTACCTTTTGACCTGCTCTGAAGATTGGTGGGGAGCTGGTTTCCCCTTCTCAGCCATCCTGAGATTGTGTTTGCCTGAGATATGAGCAATATCCAGAGCTTATAATTAAAGGGATGAGGCTTGTAAGACTGACACTTGCATTTTTAATGGGACTTCTTTCCATAACATGCATTTTTACCTGCTGTGCGATGCAATTTAAACCTCTCTCCTCCCTCATTATTTTGTAGTTGTGTCTATGCATTATTTACCTATGCCGGTACAAATCCACTTCTAAAGGTTTTCCCATATAAGAGCTGGTTTCAAATTCCAGAAATATGTCTGAAAATAATAGACAAGCGCATGGAATATAGATTTTAGAGGATTTTTACTGTGCAGCTCCTTCAGGCACTGACTACAGAGCTGAAAATTCAGTACACTGAGGATTCATCTGAGGAGGAAAGTATCATTCTCACTGCGTCACTGGGCTAGGCATCCTTTTAGTATGTTACAGCTTTTAGCAGTAGTGCTGGGGTTCTGTTCTGTTCCTTTATCTCAGCTGGTGACTCATACTGCAGTACAACTAGAGGCATCACATTCGCATCACCTATCAGCATATTAATCAGGGCAAAGTAATTGTTGTTAGCACGTTAAAATACTCCACTGAATACTTCATACTTCATTTATGAAATATTAGAATTTTCCTTTGAACCAAATCTCTTCAGCCTAAATCAGCTTAATATGTCCATGAAATGCCCCTGGCTCTCTTTTAATGTTATTTCTAATAATACATTATTTTTGTTCTGCTGGTTTTGTAACAGCTGGCAGGGCGTGTGTTTGCAATCTCAAATCTTATGTCAAGGCGCATTTCTGCAACATCAGAAGATAAACACCCCTGGAACCTTGTAGAACTTTCCAGTCTGCCTTCAGATGGAGATTTGCTAATGGAATATATTGCCAGAAGTAGAAAAAAGTTTTCAGCAGGACTGGTAGGTTAAAAACAGAAAGCGGGAGATTTGGACCAGGTGTAATAATAAGTTTCCTAGGGGAACTGGAAAGTGGTTTTTTTTTCCTCTTGATTAGATTTTTTAATGTAAAATAAATTATTTATATTTAAGTTGAACCTTTTTTATTTCTATTTTTGCTTGAAAACTAAGCTTGTGGAATCTTCTGATAACTGAAAGTGTGAAGATTAATTTTCTTATAAAATACGTACTTTTTTAAAGTGGCCTATCCTTGTTTTTGACGAGGTTACTCTAACTGGTAATACCAATAGTCTATTTAATGACTTTCATTATGCTAGTATCTGCAGGCTATAATTAAAGGGATTTCAGAACTAATAATTTTACCTGATATTTTGCTTTCTTAATGATGACGCATAACAGGAGAGCAAGACCAGCAAATGGGAGCAAATAAGATGCATAGCACACACAGTAACAAATCTTGTACTGTGTTCACACAACTAGGAATGTCCAACATGTTTCTGCAGCAGTTCAGAAATGTTCTGCTTTCAAATATGTTCATTCATCAATATCCTATTAAGTGAAAACCATCTCTCAGGACATGCTACTGTTTTGCTGGGATTGGCTTTCATAATGTGCAGTTTAATTACAGTAGGATTGTGCTGCAACGTTGAGGCTTTTTTTTCATTAACTGCCACTAAACCCCTGTGACTGGCCCAGTAATATTCTGTCAGTCTGCACATTTCTACCAAGCATATGTTATTTCATTATCTCTTAAATTCTCTTTAATACTTATGGAACCCTTCTCCCAGGACCCACTCATGCTTTCATATTAATGAAGCAAATCGGGTCAGGTTTTAATGTGTTTCTTCCTTAGGTTAAGCTGTACACCTGGAGAAACCTGTGAAGGCTTGAGTTTTAATCCAGTAGGTTAGCCTGCTTGACATATCAGTAGCAATTAAATGGTCAGGAAAAAATTGGAAATGTTAACAAAATATTCTGCTCTTTTCTGGAACTATGAATGAAGGGCAATGAAGCACGTGTTATAAAGCTGCGGGGTTTCGTTCCATCTCTCTCCTTCTCCTTTATAATAGCCTTCTAATTCATAAATGCTTGGGTAATTATAATTTTATTGTGTTAGAATTTTAAAGGCTTTTTTATTAAAGCAGCTTAATAAACATTATTCTTATCTATTTCTCAGAGTATCTCTGTAGGCATTCTGCCTGAACGACTGAAGTGTTTCCTCTGTTTTACTTAGTTTAGCTGCTGTAGTTTAAAAATATATTCATTTTATGATTTTATAAAACTTTATATAATTGTATTCTTTTATAATTTTCTCTGTTCCTCTGTTCATACTGTTGTCTGCCATGGAAGTAAACTGGAAACTTGCTACAGTTCTGTGGTGGGAAGACAGTCTTGGCTATGTTTGCATCGGCATGGTTAATGGGAGGACAAGCTTTGTCAGCACTGGAGAATGGAGCTATACATTCAGAAACTGAACACAACTTTTTGGACACAAACTGATTGACAGTCATTCCCTTTCTCTCTGTGCCAAAAATACGATAGCTGTGGAGCAGACAAATAAGGATGGTTGTAAGCGAGTGGCACCTGGTGAAGGCAGGCTGGGGAACAAAGCCATGTGGAATAACCCACCATTGGAGCCAGGCACCCTATTGACTGCTGATTTGTGTCTTTGCTCGTTCGTGGATTTTAATGAAAGGACTGATGTTTGTTTTTCTGTTTCCTATTTATAAGTATTTGAGCACCAAATGCAAAAATTTAGCATCATCATCCTGTTTCCATGTTTGAAAAAAAAAACAACCCAGCCACTCTGAAAACACTGGTGTGAACAGAACTTATCTTTTTAACAAGCAGCATCACAGAGACTGAGCCGTCTAGTTGTTAAGAGTTTCAGTGAATATTTCTGACCTACTTTTTGAATCAGTTTACTAGCAAGCACAATTAATATCAGTTTTAATAGGATAGTCTACTGAAGTTTTTGTAGATATACTGGAAGTATCTGTTTTGGCTATGACAGATCAATAAAACAGAGCTGCAGTCTTGAGAAATATACAAACCAGTTGACTGAAAATCCAGGCATTAATGCACCTACACTGAATGCAGCATTTATTAGTTGTGGAAAGTTCAACAGCATTAACTGTAGTAACCTGGTAAAGACACGTCCATATAGCATATCTTCATGATATGGATCATGTGTTCCTGATACAAACAAATAAATTATCAGCAATGTTAGCAGGGCAGGTATCATGGCTGATCTGGGTAATGTCTATTGAAATGGAATATTGCTCTTTATAAACTAGTTGATTCTGTTTTTCTGAAAACTGAAGCGCAGTTGCTGAAATCTTTTTCATTGTGTTCACGTCTTGCAGGATTCTTCATGGCCTTGACACCTAGCAGGACTTTCTCTGAATGAAAAAAAACCTGGACTCTGGAATGTAATTGAGGTGTACCTGTATTCTGTCTCCCAGGTAATGCTTTTCGCTCATGTCTTCTAACACAAAACTGTCAAATCTGTACTCATCAGCTTTATGTGAATGCTGTCGTATTATAGTTTGTCACAAATCTTAAAATCACTTCCCTGACATAAATTAAAAACCAGTGCTTTTATCACTGTAGTGTTTTAGGAAAATATTTAGTAGTTTAAATTATATATTAATTATTGACTGAACACCCAACTTGCAGACTTGTAATTTGTTTGTATATCACACTGTATTCCTATCTTCTGCACCTACGTGATATTACGTCATATAAGCTGCCACTGTAGTGTAGGGGCCTTTTCGAGTGTTAGTTTGAATCATATAACCAAGCTGAAGTAGACTCACAAGGAATATTATCTTCCGTTTTTCAACAAGACTTTTATTCTCTTGGAATTCAAAAACATTGCTAAAAATTCGTTTCCTGACTTGATGAAGTCATGATGAAACATGACTTTATATGGTAACGGTAGTGATTTTTTTCAGTATTTACTTGCTTTTTTCCCAAGGGTATTGAATTGTACTGCAAAAAATAGCGAGCATTAGCATTCACATTTTGTGTATGTGGGTCCAAGCCACGTGATCAACAGGGGAGCAGTGACAGAGTGGGCAATGGAACCAAGCCCCTCTCTGATCACTCCACTGGATTTCCTTTGTGAGTGAGACAAACATTAGAATGACTTTTCTGTTCTCTTGTAATTGTCATCCTCTTCCCCCAACAAAATACAAGAAGTCTTTGCAAAATTGTGACTGAAGTACAATTAGAAATTGCACGTGCAGTGGAATGCCAATGTGGTGCTAACCCTGACTGGAGTATCCACGCTGTATGTGTCTGTCTGTCAGTCTAGCAGATAGCAATTAAAAAGAAAAAAAAAAGGGGAGGAACTTTGCATGTGCACTTCTGTCTAGGTATCTTTCTTCCCAAAGGCCTTGCACAACTTAACCCTCTTCACCCTGTGAGATAGTTGCTTAGGGTTTGTATTGTCTTCACTGGGGTTTGTTAAGCAGCCTTGGAAATGAACTGGGAATTTGGGGAAATGCGGCTTTTAGTGGCCTGAGTGAAAGAAAAAACACTTCCCTGTAGCATGAGTCAGGACACAAAGATCTGCTTCTCCTAGCTATTTACTTTTACCAGATGTAAATTCTTTAAAATTATGGAGCCCTGAACACTGTTTAAGAGGCTCTTTTGTGAATTTGTCATCAATCTAATAGAATAGAGAGCTACTTGACTGGGAGATATTGCAGGTATTGTGTGTTTAAGTGCATTCAAAGTACTCCCTACGTGTTGCAGCTTACACACAAGATCATTTCAGTCTGAAAAATGATGCAGTACTACTATAATGCAAGCATCTAAATCATAAATGCATGTGAGAAGACAATACATTGTCAGAGATCCACTTCTGCTACAAAATGTGAAGAGACCATAGAGAAGCAGCTGCTGAAGAACACAAATATTGTTTCATACTACTAGTGAACAACTACTCCTGTATTAACAATATACAAAATCTTAGAAACTTACTGTGTGCTGCAAGATGCTCTCAGTCAAACCAGAAAACTTGGATGACCAAATTCACCCTCCTATTTTAATTTTTTTTTTTAAGGGCTGTAATTAGAGCTATTTGTGAGCCTTCAGACTCACTACTGCATAAAAGACAAGGCTCTGCTACCTCATGAACTGAGGGCTGGAAAGAATGTCCTAGTAAAGGGTTCCTGGAGATAGAGACATGAATTTTAAGGGTTCATTTACTGCCTAAATACAGCATTGACTGACACTCTTACAGTGTGCAGCAAAAGAATCTATTTTTGACTTAACCTTTACTGATCCACATCTGTTAATCAACTCTATATTATGCAGATGCTATTTATGTTTATAATGATATAACTGAATGTCCTTGGCACTAAAGATGCAAGACTTTCGGATTCTGTTTTTAATTATATTCCTTGATGTTGATGCCCTCACCTCCTGGATGAGGCTAGCTGATCTATTTGCTTCCTACTGAGAGGGCTGTTGCTACAATACAGTGACTCAGCTAATCTAAATTGTTGAGTGTTCTGCCTGAATTTGAATCTTCTCCCTGTATATCGAACAAAAACACATGATCTTCTGTAAAAATATGCAGTCTTAAAAGAAAATTCGTGTTAATGACACACAAAACTAGGTAATTCAGTTCAACTACGTTGTCACATTCTGTGATAAAGCTAGATTTCTTGCAAAATGTAAGCGTCTGACTTCTCCTGTCGCTCTCATTGCCTTATATTTAGCATGAATATTTATGTATGGATTTTGGTATGTGAAGAAGCAGCTTATGGAAAGCACCATGGATCCTGGACAGAAAGTTAAAATTGCTGTGCACACAGGACGAATATTGTATCTAAATATTTTTCTCTCTATAAAAATTTAGATATTGAAATAAAAATCTCCCCCGTAGCTTTCATAGTTGGCAGAAGTGATGCTGTCTCACAACTAATTATCATCGCGGGATTCCTGCTGTAGAGGAACCCACCCGTGTTTGCACAATGAGTTCCCTTGTATGCTATAGAGACAACAGCTGTTGTGGGAGGAGGCAGTTCTCATACTGCGATGTTCTCCTAGAAGATGTCCTGCCAGCTGTCAAAATTGTTTATTTACTTATTTACTGGAGGAGGGAGATGAGTACAACTTGGGTGTCTCTCCTTGTCAGAACAGATGGCAGAGAAAGAGGTACACCGTTGGAGTGGTGCCCACATTTCTAGACCAGAGCTAACATCAGTGGAATAAGTCAGCTAAATGCATGTTCAGTAAGACCTAATATCTTGTTTTAAGAGCATGTCTACTCTAGGGCTCTTATCTCAGCTCGAATTTCCCATCTCGTGACATTTCATGTCTTTCTTCCATGCTCCAGTTTGATTTTCACTCCCAAGCTGTAATGGTTATTCTGTGCAGGGGCAGGTGGCTGGGTTTTTCACCTCTGATCATAGGAAAGGGCTTTACATTCAAATCTAAATATAAGCTATTAAAGGGAACAGCTTAGAAGGAACTACAGCCAAGCAAAGGTCAACGGCTGATTGTGTAACTCCTAGATACGTAAGGTTTGGGAAGTTCCACAATCTATTATATTACTTTAAAAAAAGCTACAATGTTAGCTTAATGGGAACAATGTAACTTAGTTTATGTACTTTATATTAGTTTTATTTCACACTGAAAATAATACTGCTAAGATTCTTTTAGCAAAGCACTTTTGTAAAGGATGGGAAAGGGGATTATTACATAACTCATAAAAAGTCTTGTGGCATTTCTGAGTGTCAAACATCAGAGATTATCTCTTGTTCTGTTTCAGTTACGGAGAAGAAACAGAATTAATCTCTAAACCCTAAAATGGTTCTAAGAAATCATCTTCTTTAAAGTGCTATTCCCCTTAGAGTGATTTATAACATGATTAGCATAATGTGATTGCAGGATGAAATGGCTATAACCTATTAGAAGTTAGAAAGTCTTGCTGATTCACTACGACATTCAAATCTTGATAAAGACCTAAACCTGTTGTTCTACCTTGCGCCTTTATCTTTCAGTCCTACTGACTTCAAAGACCACATTGAAAAGGAGTTTTCTTTCAGTTTTCGTTTATGGTCTCTGAAAGGAGTATAGCACTTAATGAAACAGATAACATTTAAAAATAGATGTGACAGTTTTAAGAGTCCTTACAGCACATTAACAACCGTTACTTTGAGTTCAACTCACATCATCATATAAACATGTCACTGGGATACACTATTTTTCTTGCCAATGCAAAAATATGTTAGGTGCATTGATACCCATATTTTGTATAGCTGTTTTCAGAGATTTTTAACTAGGAACATCGGAAAGATTTGCTTTTAGAAAGAGTTCAGACATGTAGTTTATGGCTGACTGATTATTAGTGAGTTCTAAATCCAAGGGCAGAGTACAGCATACACTTAAGATCATGCAGCAGTATTGCTTAGCCTTTATGATTAGTCCAGCAAGTATAAGGTCTTTCTCAACTGTCCTGGGAAATGGGGGAGCTCTGAAATAGGCTGTTTGCTCCTTAGTGAGTAACTGAAGCAGCTGCACTTCTTTAGGGGGCCGTATATTTACAGTGATACCTGGGACACAAAATTTCAGGTTAAAAAGCAGTTTGTGTGCATTTGAGGGGCAGAAATCAAACCACAAATTTAACATGAACTTTTGTCATCTTGTTCATGGAATTAATAGTGTCTTTCCTTAATGATGTGTCTCAACTCATTTATTTTTGGTTTATAAACAATTATGTAGTCGATATTAATGACCTGTGTGTTTTAGGAGATTATTTGTGAGTGAAATGTTGACATCTGGTACTAATGTGTAAAAGAATATAAAAGTGAGTCCTTGTGTTAGTATCATGTGCCCTGCGCTGTTTTGTGTACAACCTGTTAAAGGCAGTGGGTCAGTACGCAGCTCTGCGGTAAACAACTGGAGTTTTCTTTTATACTAAGGCCCTATACCAAGCCTTTTATAAAGGTTATAAATGTTTGTCTTCCTACATTAGACTTGCCTGAGGTTTCAAATTATCCTCTGAATACAGTTGTTTCTACAGTTTCTTTCTTTAATAAGATTAGAATTCATAGGTGCTTATTCCCGCACTTTTCCTGAGTCTCTAGTTCTCAACCTTGCAGCTGAAGTCCCGCTGTTGCTGTGTATTTGTCAGTAAATTGCATGCTATCGCGCTCTTTAGTATGACATAGACATGTGGCCTGCATGTTTTAAAAATGAATTTTAAAATAGACAAGTGCAGCTTGGTGAAAAGTGAATCATACCATTTTCTTTATAGAAGGTAATGCATCTTCCTCAAAATTTCAGAATTAAAAAACTGTTGCTTCTTAATTTTTTCCTGTGTCAACACCAGAATTGGTGAATTATGCTACAAACAGGCTCGCTGATGATGAACAGAGTGATGAACACAGTACGCCTGGGTGCTGTTGGGATTTGTTTGTCTTGCTGTGCGTCTGACCCGGAAAGGCCTTCCTGAGCTACTGATTTCCAAACACAGTCTTTGTTTGTGTGTCTTTTGCCTTTTCTGAAGTCCTCATCTGATCAAAATAGATCCTTGATCTCCAGATTTATGCGTTGTGTTGGGTGTTAGTTTTGGTTTTTTTCAAGTGAGGCTAGTGTACCTTTCAAATTAATGGTTCAGGAACTGACCTGTATTTGTTAAAATTTAACAGTCACTTAATTATTGGGCCTCTCTCAAGCTTTCCAAGAGCTATATTTTATTTCAGATAAAACTATTTTTCACATTTGCATTAGCATCACAAGGGTAAATATCTCGGGCGGTTGTCACATCTGAAGCATTTTATTGCAGCCTTCTGCTCGAGAAGAAGTCGTAATATTATAAACACTGAGAGTGGCAGCCAAATAGGAAAAGCTAACAGAACGAGATTTAGCAAAAGTATTTTATTTCAGTAATAGAGGAATACTGAATAGGCTGGCTTTGCAATGCTAGGGTTTGTACTGTTCCTTATTCTTATAGAATACTTGCAGCAAATGATGTGAAGCAGGCAAAATAATGTTTTAAGAAATATTTTCCAAAGACCAATTTCCTAATAAAGGGGTTTGTGTCAGGATTTTTGGTATTTTTACTTCTTAGTGCATGACTTGAGACCAAGAATGTTTTCGGAATACTTTTAAACTGCTGGCAGAGTGGAAGAGGTAGGTGCAGCCTTTTTGAATAGTATGCTCTAGACTTTAAGCAGGCTTCCACTGTGCCAGGGGAGGGCTGGGAGTATTTTGCCAGCAGAATATAGCCAGCTGATTGCTAATCATATATTCCAGGTTTGCTGTGGATGTGAGAAATACAGTGACAGCTAAAGGGTTTGTGAACCAAGTAATCTTGAAGTAACTTTTTAATTCTTCGGGTTTTCTTTCCTGTTACTATCTGGAGGATATTTTGATCTCTAGCTTTTAGGACATGGCAATCTGAGGGATGCCGTATGCATGTATTTACACAGGAACCCATGGTGGCTTTCACTTCATCCCTTGGCCTTTATTAGAGAACTGCCTCAAATTCTGTTGTATTCACAGTTTTTCAAGAAATGTTTGAGAAAAGCCAGTCTGAACGCATGGTTTGTGTAACTCAGTAATTACTTTGCACCATTTTATTGCACCTGATTTTATTGCTTATGGGACTGAGGTTTGGGGTTCTGATACTGTGGTATAGAAAACTCTACAGTGTACTTAAACATCTAAAATAGTGAACTCTGCTCTTAAAATATTTCAAGATGTGCTTGTTTTTCAAAATGTTGCTTAATTGTTAACTTCTGCAAGTGTACAAGAGGGCTATAAGATACATCTAGTTTTCTCAAGGGCCTTGAAAAATTGGTTGTCTGCTCCAAGCACAGCACTTCTGTAGAGTGAAGCTATTTCAGCTTTTGGTACTCAGGAATCAGCTCCGCAGAAACAAAGATATTCTGGAGTCTTATTAAATTGAGTAAACAGTGCAAGAATGCCTTCAGTAAATCACAGGCACTGTACAACTCTTTGGGGAAAAAAAAAATAAAATTGGATGTAAGATATATTGCAGATTGTGCGTCCCAGTCTGTGCATCCCTCCTGTGTGTTTCGCTAATGATCTCGAAGAAAGCAGTGGGAATGCATGTCATTTTATCTGCACATATGTATCGTACTATATGGGTCTGTGGATATAAGCATATGTGTCATAATGTATGAGATTTACATAGTAGAGTTTACCTTTTACTTAGAAATAAGTTTTTTCTTTAATTCTTGCAGCTGACATTTTTCTCTGTCTTATTTTATAAAATAGTTTGGCATTCATTGACAGTGGTGGGATGAAAGGTAATTTAAAAATCATACACATGTTGCATAGTACTGGCTTTTAATTAATTTGAGAAAAAAACAGCAACAAAACATAAATGTGTTGTTTAGTTCATGTGCTGTCATCCTTTCAATTCTTTGCTCATCTTGCATGTTGCACATTATTGGCTTATCAGGTTTTCTCGTACGTGGTATTCAAAATTAATTTGTGGTAACTAAAGCAATTAATTAGGTGAATGTGCATCCATCTTAATAATTTGACAAGTCATTTAAAAATAAAATCACAGTTTTATTGTGAGGGCCAGATTGGATGTAAATGCCGTATTTTGTTTGCTGCATTTCATCTAGGATTTTGGTTTACAGTGTTTTATTCTTTTTCACTAGAAGCCAGTACTGGGTTTAATTTTTAACTGCATAACTGTGTTGCAGTTGATCTTGCACTTACCTATTCAGTCAATTAGAATATGAGTTGGAATGGTAGGACATTTTCACTCTAAATTTCAAAACATAAATAAAAAATTTGCAGAAGAAAATCCTTAAAAAACAGACCAAAATACTTGTGTTGATTAAATCGACTTTGTGTGTGATTTAGCTGGCAGACTTTCTGATCTTCAGAGGGTGTTTGTATACTGTTTAACCTCTTACTTGGAGGATGAAAATTTTCTTTATATATCGTTAGGTTTTCTCTGATTAGGAAAATCTTCAGGTCTTAAAGGACAAAAAAGCGCATTCCTGTGTAAGCACAGCACATCTGAGAGTACGCATATGTATATCTAGTATAACTCAAGCCTTCAGCTCTGTTGTTCTCAGCAGTTGAACATTTTTCTTGTCTTCTGTACTTTTTCTATAGCATTTGTATAGTATTGCTTGTTAGTTTTATTCTTTGTATAGTATTGCTTGTTGGTTTTATTCTTTAGATACAAAAAAGCAAAGTTCTGAATTCTAAAGTAGGAAGAAATACCTCCAGTACAGTCTATGAGGAATGTATATTTTTCTGGTTTTTAGAAATATCTTTATTCTTCTGTCTTAGTCACAACCGGTGTAACATTCGCTGTGACTTATATGTCTTTTTTTTTTTTTTTTTTTTTTTTTTTTTTTTTGTTACTCATAACGTCTACTGTTTGTTCCTTTTCATAATGGTGCCTCTCCTGCACACCGAGAAATGTCCAAGTTTTGCTGACAGGATTATCTCTAGGACAGTATGTGTAGTTTGTGAACAGTTTGTTTAGAAAGATCTGTATTTACTCATCTGCAGAGCACAAAATGTGTCTTCTACTACTTGAGGCTGCTTTATATTGCAGAAAATCAGCAAACGAATATGGAAACAACCTTCTGGATTGCAAGAGGAAGCACCTCTCACTGAGATGCAAAAAAAATAAACTACCCATTTCTGAGATCAGTAGTATAATAGAGGGTATGGTTTCAAACCCCAAAGTGTAGAAAACACAAGAAATACAGCAGATCGTATAGCATACCACATTTACTGCTGCATTCCTCTAGAAATACAATGCTGGTGAACAGTATTTTATACATACTTTAATAGATGTATATTATAAATATAAGATATGTATTAAACATGCTTCATCTTATAAATTCAATTTGTCAGTCCGTGTATACAATGGTTGATTTTTTTTTTGCTATAAATTGTATTTAAAAGTTAATTATTTAGACTTCTCTGGCTTGAGTTCTGAAAATACTTGCAAGATTTGCCTTCAGCTTTTACAGAAGTTTAGTCTGAGTAAGGTTGCCAGTATTTGAGCCTTAAATACGTGGTAAAAAGTGACTGAAGTTCCTTTGTATTTGTATCAATGCATTAAAAAAAATAAATTGCAAATCCTTAAAACAGGATACAGTGAACTAAAAAATCAGATAACAGATATATTTATTAGGAAATGGAAAGATAACTGTTACTGCTATTATAACTTCAGATTTTGGAATTGAAACAAACTATTTTGACAGACTTTTGTCTCCTGTAATCATTTATTTGGCCTATAGTTACCACTCATATCGATTGTAGCCTGTCTGTTTCTATGACAGGTTGTTCTCATGTCACATGCAGAATTTTTTTGAACTCCCTCTTACATTTCAGCAAGCATTATTCATGAGACTACAAAGCCCTCTTCTGCAGTATGAATTCATCCATGTTCAAAGCTTGCAAAGGTAAAAGTCTAGTCTCTAATAAATTAGGATTTGTTAGATAGATTGTCATGGTTTTTCTGTATGAGATTTAATGGACCGCTGAGCACAGATGATATATAATACAGTACGTAGTTTTTTTGCTGTTATTGTTTTCAGGAATGCAATGTGCTTTCAAATTTAAGGAAATACCACCAGAGAGTCTTTTGCTTTTGTACTGACAAAGAGACAAATTGCACCTTTTGGCATTGGCACAAGTTAGCTCAGTTCAGTCACTGGGCGCTTTAGAGATGACAGCATTTCCTCCCGTGCTCCTGCTGACCCTCCCTTGGGGTACCTGAGGGCAGGGGAGAAGCTTCTGCTGGGGAGCACAGAGGCTGAGCAGTTCTCAGGCGCTCTCCAGGGACAGATGCAGGACCAGAGGAAGCTGCTTTTTACTGCCTCCATACATACTGCTACAGCCATCGGGTCCTCTCTGTGAATGCTAGAAGAATTAGTGCAGTGCATTTCTTGCCAATACAAAACTGTTTGAATTAGTATGCTTATAAAATGTGAAATTAATTAAGGCCAGATAAGTATTTACTAAACTGACGTAAATAAAACAGAGTGCCCTTCTGTCTTAATAATTTTAATTTTACTTAACAATTTTGCATAGCACCCTGCAAATATTTTCAGTTAGTATTTCAAGTTCCTGTGATGTTTTTTGTGAACTTTTTAAAATTAAAAGTAAAATTTCCCAACGGGATTCAAAACATATGTACATAGGTATATCAGAAGAAAATTATATTAATACTAAGGGAAGAGTCTAGGTAATAAAAACATAGAAGTTTAAATGACCATCTGACAAAAAAAAAAGTTCTGCTTAATTTGTGTTTTCTGTTAACATTCATAAATCAAAACATGAGAGACTAGATTTGGGAAAGGACAGTCAAGCTGGTTTTGTGTGCTTTCTAAAGCAATAACTGAGGCCGTTACTCCTCGGTGTGCCTATTTCTGTCACATCTTCATATAGTTTAACTGCACTCCTGCCACCTTGGACAACAAAATGCAAGGAAGATCAGAAATGGAAAGCTGACGTGTTTTTGCTTCAAGGCATCGTAATGCAGGAGTTCTGGGAGAATTCAGTGAAGTTGTCTAATGAAACTAAGTGAAAGTGTGGGACTGCTGGAATAGGCGGTCAGACACCTCTAAGAGAAGTTGCTATGATGTGTTTGGAAAAGTGCAAATTGAAAAATTGGATATATGTTTGATATAAGTAATACAAATGTTAGAATATAGAAATGGGCCAACTGTTAAAGAATTGCATCACAGGTGAAATATGAATTTGAAATGTTACTATTTAAAAATGAGTAATGTTTCATGAATTCAGCAAATCCACTTCCATACAAACATTTCTCTCGTGCTATCAGAGCATTGACGCAAGCGACTCCATTAGTGTTCATGAAGTCTTAGGCTAATGTGATTACTGTAGCTATCCTGCTAGCTGGTACTTGTCTTTTAAGGGAGAAAAAGATTTTAAGTATCAGCTACAAATAGAACATGGAAAAGGCTGTACAGTAGTATTATCAACATTATATCTGTTTAGTGACTCAGATATGTCATTAAAGATGGGTGACATATTGTACATCACCTTTATACACTGCACAGAACATCCTTGGCATACAGCAAACATCCCCTGCAGCCCGTTCCTGTTGTATTTTCTTAATCTCTGTGACAAACAAGCATCGTATTTCTATGGAATTGGTAAGAAAAATTTTGGCAGCCTACTAACATGGGTTTAAATAAATGATGAGGCTTTTAAAAAGCCTTGTAATGCTGATCTCTACAAGGATTGCCAGCTGATGATGCCACAGTCCACAAGAGTACTTTCTGTGTGTGACTTATTTTCAGCATAGAGATTCTGTTTAGCCTTTATTGTGAAAATAGGCTTAAATGCCTGCTATTCCAGACTCGATGACACTGTCATCTGCCACCACCCATGTTCCTTCCCCTCTGTTTGGCCTTGTCCACGTTTCGGCAGTGAGCAGTTGGGCCATGGGCCAATGGCTGCCACCACGGTCACGGGCTGCCACCACGGACACCGGCTGCCACCACGGACACCGGCTGCCACCATGGACAGCGCCTCACCCACCCAGCTGGGTGCACAGGCTGACGATTAGTCATTTTTTTCTCCATTAAATTTTGTGGACTTGCATATTTCTGTGGATGAATAGCTGACCACATGAGATGTTAAGTAGTCTTCGTTTAAAATTTATTAGATTCAATCTGCTCAGGTGGTGGGCATCCCAAATTTCTAGTATCTATAGCTTGACTTTCATTTCCACCACATTCAGATATCTGAAAGTTACTTCTCTAGAATGCTAATATGATTTTAAGAGGCATTTGACCAGCCTAAAGTTTAGTTTTACATTATAATAGCGAAAGAATGAAATCAAAACATACTGGCCCTAACCTGCTTGTAAATTTATTTTTTTATCATTTTTAACATGAACCCTTCTGTAGTTGTTTCTGTGTTAATACCAGTATGGAGATGTGATAAGTCATTATAAGTGTACTAGTTAGGATGTTTCATTGTTTTGTTTTCTTTTCTCCCTCTCAGTTTGCCAACACAACTAATCCCTGGTAATTTGATCCTTTTTGAAAATTGCGATTTCAATGTTGGGAAACAAGACTGGATTTAAATTTGCTATTGTACTCTCTGCTTTGATATTGACTTGTCATTTAACATACCGGTAATTGATTATTCTCACTTCCTAATAGGCATAATCATCTGGAATTATCTCACAAATGTGTCACAAGGTGTTGAAGTATCATGAACAGTAGGCTGGACAAAAAGTGCTGTGAGTTCTTTTTCAGGCAGAGGTTTATATACCATTAAATTTAGCAAGCTTCCTGTAATATTCTGTTGATACTCTTTGAACAAAGTTTTCCATTCACAGTAAGACCAATGCTACATGGAGAACTCTGCTTTTTGTTTTGTTCTGCAGTAGGGACCAAATTCTTTGAGACTTTGACCAAATTAAGTTGCCCGTTGCCTTAGTGTGGCTTTGGATTTATAAGGTTATTTACTCTGCAGGATGTTTTTAAAAACTCTGAAGTCTAGCATTTGAGGAAGATAGATATTTTTTAAAATTTTAGTCAGCATAGTGATAATGTAAAGAGGTAAAAAAAAAAAAAAAGCCACAAAAATACCCAGGGACAAATTTATGAGAAGATGCTCATAGGGAAGAGAGAGTGCATTCAAAGTGAAGCAAGTGTGTAAACTAGGCAATACCTTCTATTCGAGCATTCTCCTTAGCCGTGACATCTGCTGAGTGCATAGGGTAGGTGGACAAGGCTTCTGCTGCTTATCCAAACATCTACCCGTTGGGGAAACCATAAAGGGCAACTGCATCTGAGTCTGTTGGCCATGATTACGATTAAAATCAGTCCCCATAATATGAAAGCAATTGTTTGGCTGGACTGAGACTGTACAAGAAAGTACTATGGATAGGAATCGGATTTCATCAATCAGAAAATAGAAATTTCCACACAAATCAATCAGAAAACATAAATTTCCACACAGATTTCCACACAAATACATTATCAAGGATAGATCTTGCATCACTGAAACTCGAGCAGCCTAACCACTCTGTTTAATCATTTTTTATTTCATTTTATAGTAATGGGTCCTGATATTCAAATGTCTCCCTATCATTTCCTTCTGCTACATGTATCTTGCCTTCATAACAAAGAGCACAGCTGGCACTGAAGATAAATTTCAGCCCTCTAATAGAGACTTTTGTTAAAGCGCACAGCAAAATGTAATCCAGTTCCTTCTGCTGTGCTTAATTTGGCTCTGCAAGACTGCCTGGTTTCTGTCAGTAAAATAAGCAGGTTCTGAGTACGCAGAGGAAGCAGTCTGTCCAAAGGGGGCATTTTTATACAATCACCATTCCATCTAGAACAGTAATTTTAAAAATATCTGAATATCATTTTTCAGTGTCTGACTGGTTAAGAGTGCTTTTCAGCAATCTCCTTACAGGGAAGTGAAACAATTTATATTGTGTAAAACGTCAGCTTTTCAAAAGTATGAGCAGCGCCTTTTTCTTTACTCTGGCTACCTGCTTTTTAGATGAGAAGGCAGAGAAGGGATTGTTGATATAACTGTTCAGGTGAGGAGGAATGAAACAATTCTGCGGTCTTGTGATTTTTTAGCATCTTTGCACATGGAAGATCAATGGAAACGGTGCATGTGCACTCACCGTCGTGAAGTGCAATATTCTCCCTCTGTCTGCAGGTGACTTGCCGCTGTATCATGTGTGTAGTAGATGATTTAACTCGTGTTATTGCACTTGTGTACAAGCTTTTTAGGACTACAAATAGCCCCAAGATATCTTAACACTACTGAGGGGAAGTTATTCTCTCTAGATCCCACTAGACCTAAATTTATCTAGCTGTAAGTGCAGTCCCACAAGTTCTCTGGTAGCGTGGGCCACGGACTGGTGAAATGATGGGCACATTCTAACTGCACTTGTAGCCCAGGATTGTTCCGCTTGTTTAAATTTTCAGTGCCCTGAATGCAAAAAGCTGTATCCGTATGTAGCCTATAGTATGGCTCAGCAGCGTGAACATTTGCCCCCAGTTTGTCTATGCTGTTTAAAATGCAAGCGTCTTTTGATAGCCTTGGTATTTCATTTAATTTTTCTGTCATTATATAATATATGAATGTTTCTAAATTCAGCAATTCATTAAAGAATCCTATGCAGTTCTACCTTTGAACACGTAAACTTTAAACTGTGGAAGTGCTAGCCTCAGGAAAGCTGTATCAGATCTCTCACTTTAAAAGAAATTGCTGCATGAATTCGCTATGTAACATTGTAGAGCACCTGCTACATGCAGTATGGCCTTTGGAGATCAGTTGCAAAATATCTGCAGTTGTGTCTCTCTTGGATAAAAGCGTATGTCATACAATAAAGGCTGAGTTATGTATTTTATGTTAAAACACACACTGATTACCCCAAAACTCAGGGGAAAGAGAATTCAAATGACTCTCAGAGAAAGCCCACAGCTGTGGAAATGCACCCGTAGTTCTCCTTGCCACTGTCAAATTGCCTGATGATACACAGCACTTCTCATTCATTCACCTGCTTTGGGTCACTTCACCTTCCTTCACCTGCTTTGGGTTTTATTTTAAAAAGAACAACCCCCCCGCCGTTGGTTGAAGGAGGCTCCGTTAGCATTTTGGGGCTGAGGGTGGCAAGGGCTGTGCTCTTACGGACGCTGCCCTTGCGGCACTGCCGCGGTTACGCCGAGGGCAGCTGCTGGAACAGACGGTTCTGGGGCTGGAGCGTGTGGCGGAGATGGTTTGAGTCGCTGCTGTTCCCAGCGGGGCGATGTCAGCCCGCACAGGGCTGTGCTCCGACGCTCCAGCATCATGGCAACGCCATCAGGGCTGTGCCGATGAGCACTGAACGCAGCCGTCCCGGGCTCCGCTCCGAGGGCTGCTGCTGCTCCCTGCCCGGAGGGTTTGTCGGTCAGTGACGGCGTGGAGCGACGGGCTGGAAATAAAGCTCGATTCGTTCCGGTGATGGGCACCAGGGCTCGCCCAGCCTCCGTCCCTGCCTGGCGGAGCCCCACAGTGCCAGGTGCCCTCCGCCGCTGCCCTCTGCGTTGGCAGCGCGCCGGTACCGACCCGGCCGGTGCTGCGGGGCCGCCGCGCTGCCGAGGGCTGACGGGCCGGGCTGTGACCGGGGCCGCGCACCTCAGCCGCCGCCGGACGGCCCGGGGCGGGCGCGAGGCTCCTCCGCGGGCGCTGCTCTCCTCTCCTCAGGCTCGTCGCGCGGCGCTGCGCGCGGCTGCCCCCTAGGGGCGGGCGGGCGGGAGCAGGCGGGCGGGCGCGCGCGAGCCGCCGCTGGCCGCGCTGTGAGGGGAAGGCAGCGCCGCCCGCCTCGGCCGGCAGTGAGGCAGCGACCGAGCCCGCCTGCGGATCGCGCAGCTCGCCGCGGAGCCCGCCGCCCTCCCGCTCCTCGCCGCAGCCTCGCCTTTCCCTCTCCCGGCCAGATGATGAACTTTCTGCGGCGCAGGCTCTCGGACAGCAGCTTCATCGCCAACCTGCCCAATGGCTACATGACCGACCTGCAGCGGCCGGAGCCGCAGCAGCCGCCGCCGCCGCCTCCCTCAGCCTCCTCGGCCCCTGCCTCTGCCTCCCCGGCTGCGGAGCGCCGGCAGCCGCCGCAGTCGGCGCCCCCCCAGCAGCAGCAGCCGGCGCCGCCGCCGCAGCAGCAGCAGTCGACGGGCAGCAGCTTCTTCAGCTCCCTCTCCAACGCCGTGAAGCAGACGGCGGCCTCGGCCGGGCTGGTGGATCCCTCCTCCGCCGTCTCCTCAGCCGCCGGCAGAAAGTTCAAGCTGCTCCTGGTGATCGACGAGCCGCACACGGACTGGTAGGTGCCCCCGCGCTCTGCGTGCTCCTCCGCGCCCTCCTCCTTCCCCCGTCCTTCCTTCCCCTCCCGCACACTGCGGTCCCTGTCCCCCGCGGGCCCCGGCCCCTTCCCCGGCAGACCTGGGCTCCCCTGGGGGCGGCGAGGCGGCCCCGGCCCCGGGGGGTGAGGCGGCCCCGGGGGCGAGGCGGTGGCGGGAGGGCCCCGGGCAGTGGGGCGGCAGCCGCGGGGCTGAGGCGAAGCGTTCCGGACTGGAAGATGCAGCGAAACCCAGCAAACCCTGGAGCGCCTGACTGGGAATGAGAGCTGTTTTCCATCAAAACACTGAATAAAACACAGCTACCGCCCTGAAAAAGCATACCGTGTGTTCTCTAGGGAAATAAAGCAGCGGTGGGTAGGTGCAGGTGGGATTTGGGTGTCTCAGGCACGGATTTCTGTGCGGAACCCCGTGTGGTTGTAGCGCTGCGTGTGTTAATTCATATTTATGAGCGGGCTTGTTTTCACGCAGATCCCGCTGCTTCTGTTGCAGTGTCTAAATGCGTGTTTGGGTGAAGGTCCTTCAGGGTGCTGAGGACCAGCCCCAGTTTTCCTTAGCCCTGTAGATGTGCGGTTGGGTTAATTCCCTTCGCAGGTTTTGTGTGGGGTGGGGGTTTTGCTTCCGCTATCAAAATAAAAAATGTGGGATTGACAAAACATGAAACTTGTACGTCAACTCATGTCTTGCTGTGCCTGGCTGCTACCAGGAGGCAGGGTATAGCTTTCACAGCCCTGTTTGTCACGTATGGCTCTGATGGGTTCTGTGTTTCATAGGAAGGATGTATGCCTATTAATCATTCACTCACTTGTTTCCCTATAATGTGTGTTTACACGTCAAGCTGTGAATCCGTCTCATTTGCTGTTGCTGATTACAGTATATGCGGTCTTAAGAGTGCCTTAAAATAAAAGGGAGTAAAACAAGTGTGTTTTTATAACACTGACATCATTCAGTAATGGATTGTGGGGTTTTGATTTCATTGTCGGCTTCTCAAATTTATAGCCTTAGCATCTGGATGGATTTGTACGGTTCTATGTTTTAGTGCAGTTTGCTTTAAAATGGTACTTTAATAAAACACTTGAAACAAAAATGTAAGCCTCTATCCATAGCAGATATGTAATTAATGTTAACATTACCTGTTACATTTTGGCGGCTTTTTCTTCTGTGTTTGGTTTTGTGTTGTGTTTTTTTTTTTTTTTTTTTTTTTTTTTTAAAAAAAAAAGGTTGTTTTGACTTTGAGTTAATGAATCTTGCTGTGCTGGTCATTGGATCTTGTTGTACTTGGGTTTATTAAAATTAGCAGCCCCTTGAATTTTTTTGTGTAGGAAATTCTGATCTGATGGTACCATGTTTTACCCTTATCCTTGATATGCTCATTAAGAAAAGCTCTGCTAGTCATTTTCTTGCTCTTATAATTCACCACCTCCTTCTCAGTTTCTTAACGTAATTTCTGAAGTGGGAATACAGAAGAGGACAAGCTATTCTGATAGTGATCATAGAACAGTCAAACAGCAGTAACCTCTCTTCTACCTGTGCTAAGGGTTCACTAGTTTCTATGTCAAACTAACTCTTTTCTACCCATTTGTACTTGAAAGTCATGATTCCCCCCTCTTCTATGTTCAGTGTTGCTGCTTTCCATGGGACTCTCAGAAATCCTAGTCTTTGCTCTTTTCTAGATATCTAATTCTACCTTGGTTATTTACTTGCGTTTACACTACCTGTTGGTCAAGACTGTTCAGTACCAATGGCCTTTTTTTCTGGCAGATACCATTCTTGTACCTTTGGTGTCATCTGCAGTATCAATTTTTTCTTATTTCTCCTTGGCTATTGATAACTATATGAAAAGGGTTCAAGGTAAGCTATAAACCTATTTGGGGCCTCATGAAAGAATGCCTGGTGACATCTCATTTGCAGTTACATTAACTGGATTGGTTATCCAGTATTTCATCCATTTAATGCTGCCATGCTAACTTTGTAGTATTCTAGCTCATAACTGCGTGGTCTTGATATACCAAATCAACTGCTTTGCAGAAGTGTTAGTCTATTGCATTGATGCTACTGCCTTCACCAACCAACCTTGTAAACTTGTCAGTGATGTAAATTTAGACTGTAGTATCTAGAATGATATTCCTTAGCTATATTTTTCCTTCACTATTGCCTTGATAGTCAAGTGCTGCAGCAACTTCTGTGGTACTTCTCACTTGGTGCTTAAAACATTGAAAAGTTGGACTGGGAGGTAGAAGTTTAAACTTTTATTTGGATTTCTGTTATGAAAATGTATATCAACACACACACATTAAGAGCTCCAACTGAGGAAAAGTTAAAACTTTTGCCTTTGACAATTTTGCAGTAGAAACTAGGTGATGGTGTTGTTTTATTTCATTATTATGTGATACCCAATGTCTCTTCTTCTTGCATACCCAAATATCTGTCTTCAGACCCCAGTGTTCTGGGCTTGTAGCTCAAAGTTATTTTCAGTATTCTTCAGGCCTGTGGCTTAAGCCTTTTGTATAGAACCCCTCCTTTATACCAACTGTCTTTCTCTTATTCCTTTGTGGACCTGTGACCTAACTTTATTTGCCTATTAAAACCACCACCAATACCCACAGTCTCGTGCTCGCTGAGGTGGAGCTGTTCCCAGCTCTATGAACTTTTTCTTCTGTATTTCTTGACAGTTTTTCTACCATAAGCATTGAAAGCTTCTGGGCTTTGCATGGAGCTTCAAATACAACTCAACTGGTGGACACAGGCACAAGCATGAGTTCACTATACTATCTCTAACAGGTACCTCAGCATGCCCTTGAATCACAGAATCATACAATGGTTTGTGTTGGAAAGGACCTTAAAGATCATTGAGTTCCAACCCCCCTGCCATGGGCAGGGACACCTCCCACTAGACCAGGTTGCTCAAAACCTCATCCAGCCTGGCCTTGAACACCTCCAGGAATGGGACATCCACGGCTTCCCTGGGCAATCTGTTCCAGCGTCTTGCCACCCTCACACTGAAAAATTTCTTCCTAATGTCTAGTCTAAATCTTCCCTCTTTCAGCTTATAACTGTTACCCCTCATCCTATCACTCCGCTCCCTGATGATGAGTGCCTCCCCATCTCTCTTGTAGGCCCCCTTCAGGTACTGGTAGGCTGCTATTAACTCTCCTCGGAACCTTCTTTTGTCCAGGCTGAACAACCCCAACTCTCTCAGCTTGTCGTCATAGGGGAGGTGCTCCAGCCCTCTGGCCATCTTCATGGCTCTCCTCTGGACTCTCTCCAACAGGTCCATGTCTTTTTTATGTTGAGGGCCCCACAGCTGAACACAGTACTCAAGGTAGGATCTCCCAAGAGCAGAGTAGAGGGGTAGAATCACCTCCTTTGACCTACTGCTAATGCTTCTTTTGAAAGAAAATAACGTGCAGCAGATTAGACAAGGAACCACAACACAAAGAATTTGGTGTCTAGCATTCTCCATGCTTCCTTTTATTTTCAGTTTAAATTGAGCTAAAGCTAGTCAAATGTATCCGTGTGCGATGGGCTGCTAATATTACTCCCTTTAGACCTTCCCTGGTGTAGATATGCTACCTGCAGTAAGCAAGAAATAGATTAAGATGTTTTGATGCATCCTCAACCCGGTGGATTCTCTTAACCCTTTAGCAGTGAAGAGCTAGAGGACAGCGGTGTGTGATAAATGTATAACATGTTTGTATTAAGCCAGTTGGTTAAATCATTACTCCTGAGACTGTTTGTGGGTTTCAGAACAGACCAGCTTTCCACTCTGTAGCTACTCCATTCATAACTATGCTTTCTTGTGAAAGCACCTGCATTGTGGAAAAGCAATTTAATCTAATGCTGCCACCCAGCCACTATTTCTTATTAAATAAAGTCCTTTAAAGACAGGTTTTAAATATGTCTCAGAGACCACAGAGCTGGAAGAGGCTTCTTTTGTATTTGGTTGGTGAAGGAATGAACGAATAAAAGTGATAGTGAATTTCCTAGTGAAAAATCATTGAATTTATTTCAGCAAAATGATTGGGCTGGGAAAAGAAAAATAATGAATTTCAGTGTGACAGTTATTCTGGCCATTTAGAAACTAAGGCATGAATTATGCTTTTGCTCTGAGGCAGAATTTCACAAACAAAATGATACTTAACTGCTTCTCTTGCCCTCCATAATCTCTCAGAACTCCTACCCCCTTGCACGATTTAAGTTATTCGAATTAAGTTCAAACATCATGAATTTTAAGCCATTTTTGGCCAAAAAAAACCCCAAAATGGTTGCATGAAATATCTAGTACTCACTGCAGCAGCGGATGGAGACACAGAATGATATTTAGCTGAAGGGTATCAAAGGACACAGTCTTTTCAAAAGTATTTCCCTAAAAGATGAGATACTAACTCTTTGAGAAGCATTGAATGAGGAAAGCCAAGACTAAAAATTAAATGCAACAGCATACTTCTAAAAGGCAACAAGAGATTGCAGATGTTAATACGTAACATTTAAAAGAATGTGACTTACTAATACTATTATTATGCGTATTTTCTTACTGTGACAGTTTCATTGTTGTCTGTTCAGTGCACTTATCTATGATTTCAAATAATTAAGATATTAATGGTAAATTAATTTCTGATTATCTTTAGTCTGTTCAGGGCAATGGAAGCTAGCAGACATAGCATACATGCCAAAAGACTATGGGTTATATACTCCCCTTTTGTATTTGTAATGTGACTAGTCACAGTCATGCAAGCTATAGAAGTTCTTTAGAGTGTTTCAGTTCTCAATAATAAGGAGGAAGAGTTATTCTCCTCTTAATTTTAGTGCCCTGATGTTGTTTTGTCAAGTGTGGTTAGAACAATGTTTTCATAATCATAGAATCATAGAATGGCCTGGGTTGAAAAGGACCTCAAAGATCATCTAGTTTCAACCCCCCTGCTGTGGGCAGGGTTGCCGACCACTAGAGCAGACTGCCCAGGGCCCCATCCAGCCTGGCCTTGAACACCTCCAGGGATGGGGCATCCACAACTTCTCTGGGCAACCTGTTCCAGTGCCTCACCACCCTCTATGTGAAAAATTTCCATCTAATATCTAACCTAAATCTCCCCTCTCTTAGTTTAAAACCATTACCCCTCATCCTGTCACTATCAGCCCATGTAAACAGTTGCTCCTCCTCCTGTTTATAGGCTCCTTTCAAGTACTGAAAGGCTGCAATGAGGTTTCCATGAAGCCTGCTCTTCTCCAAGCTAAACAAGCCCAGTTCCCTCAACCTTTCTTCCTAGGAGAGGTGCTCCAGCCCTCTGATCATCTTTGTAGCCCTTCTCTGGACCTGTTCCAGGAGCTCCATGTCTTTCTTGTGCTGGGGGTCCCAGGCCTGGACACAGTACTCCAGATGGGCTCTCACAAGAGCAGAGTAGAGAGGGACAGTCGCCTCCCTCTCCCTGCTGGCCACCGCTTTTTTTTAAGGCAGCCCAGGACATAGCTGGCCCTCTGGGCTGCAAGCGTGCACTGCTGGCTCAATCCAGTTTCTCATCCACCAGGACCCCCCTCTGCAGGGCTGCTCTCAAGGAGTTCTTCTCCCAGTCTATATGAGTCCCTGGGATTGTCCCAGCCCGAATGCAACACCTTGCACTTGGCCTTGTTGAACCTCATTAGGTTCTCATGGGCCCACTTCTCCAGCCTGTCCAGGTCCCTCTGGATGGCATCCCTTCCCTCTATTGTATCAACTGCGCCACTCAGCTTGGTGTCATCTGCAAATTAGCTGAGGGTGCACTTGATTCCCTCATCTGTGTAGTTGATAAAGATGTTGAAGAGCACTGGTCCCAAGACAGATCCTTGAGGGATACCACTTGTGACTGGCCTCCACCCAGACATAGAGCCATTGACCATAACCCTTTGGCTGCGACCAGCCAACCAGTTCTTTATCCACTGAACAGTCCCTCATTCAAATCCATGCCTCTCCAATTTAGAGAGAAGGATGTGGTGAGGGACCACATCAAAAGTTTTGCACAAGTCCACATAGATTACATCTGTCGCCATTCCTTTGTCCACCAATGCCGTCACTCCATCATAGAAGGCCACCAGATTGGTCAGGCAAGATCTACCTTTGGTGAAGCCATGCTGGCTGTCTCGGATCACCTCTTGGTCTCTTGCGTGTCTTAACATGGCTTCAAGGAGAATCTGCTCCATGATCTTCCCAGGCACAGAGGCGAGGCTCACCGGCCTGTAGTTCTCCCTTTCTTAAAAATAGGAGTAATGTTTACCTTTTCCAGTCACCGGGGACTTCGCCGGACAGCCATCATTTTTTAAATATGATGTAGAGTGGCTCTGCAATCACACCAGGTTTCTTTCAGAACCCTGGGATGCATATCATCTGGCCCCATAGACTTACATATATTCAGTGTCATGAGGTGGTCTTGGACTTACTCCACTGTTACAGTGGGAGGGATTCCGCTCCTCTCACCCTCGCCTAGAGGTTCAGGGTCCTGACAGACATGGGAAGCCTGACCGCCAGTGAAGACTGAGGCAAAGCACTTATTGAGCACCTCAGGTTTTTCCATGTCTGAGGAAGCCAGTTCTCCTTCCTTATTTATCAGAGGGGGAGCACTCTCCTCGGCCTGTCTCCTCCTGCCTATGTACCTGTAGAACCCCTTCTTGTTATTTTATCTACTAACATGTTGAGTGCCTTGAAGTTCCTCTAGTATAAATAGTGATTCATCTCCCAGCAAAACAGAACTTGAGAATCTTCTGTAATTCTCTCATGGGAATAGCTGGAATTTCTTGATGTACAGTGGAAAAAGCAAGGTACTGCTGGTACTTTACTGTCCTGCTCTTCCTTCAAAAATCTAGCTCATCCCAACACCTTCCAGCACCAGACTTAAGAAGCCTCTTCTTTCCGAGCTGCATGAGATCTGAAAAAGCAGCAACCCAAACTCTCTCAGCCTGTCCTCATATGGGAGGTGCTCCAGCCCTCTGATCGTCTTTGTGGTTCTCCTCTGGACTTGTGCCAACAGGTCCATGTCCTTCCTGTGCTGAGGACTCCAGACCTGGACACAGTACTCCAGGTGGGATGTCATGAGAGCAGAGTAAAGGGGGAGAATCACCTCCCTCGACAAAAGAAGTCACACTTCTTTTGATGCAGCCCAGGACATGGTTGGATTTCTAGGCTGCAAGTGCACATTGTTGGCTCATGTTGAGCTTTTCATCAACCAGCACCCTCAAGTCCTTCCCTTCAGGACTGCTCTCAATCCATTCTCCTCCCAGCTTGTGTTTAAGTTGCCTTAAATTTCTGCAAGGGACCAAAGTGCTCTTTATTCCGAAAGGTTTCAGCAGGGTTGGTTTAAAATCAAGAGCAATTGATTGTGACAGATGAGCCCTTCCCCGGGTTATGTCCCTGCTGAGATATGCACATCCTGTCCTGTCTCTTATTCCATGGAGGCTAAGAATCTTCCCAGAGGAATTTGTTATATTGAACAAAGTATAGATGTAGAAAAGGGATCAAACCAATATTTAGGTAATTGATTGAATTCTGTAGGCTCTGTTTTCAAAGGCTATTCAATTTTCTTGTAAATCTAATAATGTTCTGCCTGTTCAGTGTTTGAAATGCAAACCTCCTTCCCCTGCCTGCACCGCACACACGTACACACACACGCATTCATGTTTCTAGTGAAATGCTCAGGTGTCCAACAACCAAACTTGTATGGGTGCATAGGTAATGTCTGTTAACTTGACATACAGCTGGAGATTGTATTTGTGAGACTGCAGATTGGTTTTGAGGAAGTGTCCTTAAACATTTGCAAAAGTGAATTCTTCATGAATTTTAGCATGCTTAGTTCAAAATAGGTGCAAAACTGATTTTTATTGAAAAAAAATTAAGAATTTTGTTTTGAAAGGCTTTCATAGGGTTAGAGTAACTTGAGCAGAACTCATTCAGTCTTGTATTTAATTTTACACTGAGTATGATAAAAGTAGTAACAACTGATGGCCCTTTACTTTGCAACTTAGACTCGTTGACTTTATTGGGACTTGTCAGTTTTCCCTGAGCAGCTGTTTTAAGTAGAAAGTCACCAATTTAAATATGGGGAAAATTAGGGTGGTCTATTTAGAATTCATCCAGAATGAAGGAATGAGTTACTTTCAGCAAGGTCAGGAGACTCATACATGTCCTGCTCTTTCATCTCTACAAACAAGATTTATTGCTGTTAAAAGCGGTGGCCTCTACACTTTCTGCCAGTTAGTTGCCCCTTAAGATAATAGATGTTGTTGGAATTTTCTTGTTACTTCATGTTGTGTGGGTACATTATAATTCATTTTCTTATGAGGGCTGGACTGGCAGTCATAACATTTTGGAAATTTTTCATCTCTGATAGTGATTTAAAGGAAAGAACAATATGGTCAATGTCAGTTTCCATTGCTGTGAGTGTTTCTGATCAAAACACGCCAGCTACATTGTATCAATGATGGGGGTGACGACAATAAAACTGAAGTTACTTTTGTCTAACTGCCTCGTCTGGCTCTTCTTGCCTAAAGATAGAGCTCACTATCTTTACGGCAGCACAAAAATTTCAAGCTTTTGGTATCTACAATACTTATTATTAAAACAATTTCAAACAGTGGAATCTTGTGGATATGCAAATTGTCAGAATATTTTAAATTGAGGTGTGCATTCTGCTACAACAATCCACTGTGTAGTTTGTAGATTGCTACTTGCCTGCTCTACATTAGTAGGCACAGAATATCCTTTCGTGTGAGCTCGGGCTCTTATTTACTTTTCCAGGATCGTGGTTTCGGGATTCTCCTTGCTCTGAGATTGTTAGCTAGGAATGGGCTAAACCTTGATCACTGGGTGGTGAGCAGTATCACTGTGTATTACTCATTTGAATATTTTTATTTATTGCTATTATCATTATTGTTATTTTCAATTTTATTGTAGTTTAGTTATTAAATCTTTCTTAACTCAACTCGTGAGTCTCTTTTCCCTTTACCCTTTTAATTCTTTCCTGAGGCTCTGGGAGGAGGGAGGGTGAGCAAGCAGTTGTTGTTGTATTTTGCTAGCCAGGGTAGAAACCACGACACTAGGCCAAGCTCACATGGGAAAAAGAAGGGAGACTATGTTATAGAGTCTGCAAGGTCATATACCTGTACTCTGTAGTAGTTACTAATGCTTTACTGCCATTGCTGTATACACCTTCTCCAGGACAACTTGATGTTTTTGATCAGAACTTTGGGAAAAGTTAGTTACATATGTAGTGTTTTGACAAAGAGGCAGACACATTGTGTAAAAATTGAGACATGCATATTGTTTTTATGACCTTTTCCTGTACTGTACTATGAACAGAAATCAATTTATCATGTAAGCAATGATCAGGAAAAAAAATTAAAAGGAACCAATTCTGCTAACTGCTGGTGTGCTCACTTGTCTCCGCTGTGCAACTAGCTTGAAAGTACTTGAATCCCCCAAATTCATATACATACATGAACTCCTAGCTTGAGAGACATGAGGCGCTAAGCTTGAGCTGGCCAAGATAAGTAGAGCCAGCAACAAATTTGAGTCCACCTGATCAGCTACTGTTATTGCTGCTCCATAGGACAGACTTTGAAAAGTACTTGTCTCCCACAGTGGACACATCTCATCTCAAGTTAGTCACCCAGCTGGCAGGTGTCCAGTCTAAAATAATCTTTGAGGTTCTGTGTATAGTCATATATATATGTGTGTGTGTGTGTGTGTATATCATACATATGTGGGGAATATGCGCTTTCAGAGGATAATTGTTTCTACCTGCCTTAGACTCCTACTTAAGAGGAGATGAATTACCGTGTAGAAGGATCTAACACATGCTGTTGAGATGGAGGCTAGACAATTTGTGTAGATCAGATGTTTAACTTTTAGTTGGCTAGACTTAAGTGAGTTGACTCCAATCCTGGTGTTTTCCTGCAAGTTTTTCCTTTCCTAGCCTTACAGAAATGATAAAATCTCCTGAGAAAGTATCTGTACTGTGGACATCCCACATCAATTATGTTTGTTGTAGGCAGGTGAAATCTCTGTTCTTGAGGTTGTATATCACTGTCAGATTTCATTCATAAGACTTGACACTTTTGAATTAATCTACTCCTCCATATGGGAATTCTCACAAGTGTGATTAAAGTTCCATTTTTTTATGCCTATTATAACCAAATCTTATATCACTCACATCACTGTATTTCCAATATTGGCAGTGTAATGTTATGCAGTGTATGTTCCCTCAGGTTCAAGTACAGTAAAAGATCTGCTTAGAAGCAAAGTATGATGGGGCTATAAATAAATGAGATCAGAGAAAAGTGCAAAATCTTGGCTTCAAAGAAAGTTCAGAGAATATAAAAGTGCTCAGGGAATAGTAGGAATGATTAAACCGTTAGTGGCACTGAGAAAACGAGCCATCTCCTATGTTGGGGCTGTGAATCAACCTTAGCCTCCAGTGAGCCTTAAATGCATAATGATAATCCAAACTTTCAACATCATTAAAATATCATGGAAGTAAAAGAGTTAACTCATCTGTTATGTATGCAATTCCTAAGCAACATATAACTAAGGCTAAAAAGCCCAAATGGAAAAAAATTGAGAAATGCAAAACTGAAATTCTCGCACTAACAATACAGACGCTACCTCTGTTGGCTACACTTACTGTCTCTCTCATTTGAATTTATTTTTGCTCCTGTTATTAATTTTTTAATATATTTCTATGAGACCAATTGTCTGCCATAAATCACACAGGCTGATCAAAAGAAGAAATATAATAGCACTGTTATCCAGTTACCTCTTCCCTTTTCAGGGTTCTGCCTCTAAGTGGAATCGTACCTCATGAAATTTTACATTTTTATGAATTCAAGCAGAGTAGGCTGGAAATTGATAAAGACATAAAGTAAGATAAATGCAATATTTCAAAGTCATTTTGTGGTTTAGGAAATACAGCCAAAACTTTGGAAATTCTATAAAATCCCTCACTCTTAAGGGTATGGGTTGGTCTTTGCATCAAAAAAACCCCATTCCCTGATGTCCAGGTATTTCTACTGTTATTTATCAGGAGTAAGCTTTTTTGTTATGACATGCTTCTTGTTTAGTAGAAGAGGATTGGAGACAAAAATCTCTATAGATACTTGAGTACTCTTTGTGGGTTTTTTTGCTTGTGGCATTTTAAAATTTTTTTATATTTGTGACAATGTATTTTATATGGTGTACAGGATAGATCCTGTAAGGCAGAAAGCGGAAGCTCTGTCAGCAAGTAACTAACCTGTGGAGTCGTATAATTTCATGTGCTTAAGGCAGGGAAATGCATGTGAGACTATAGGGAAAGATTTGTGGCATAGATACATTACAGATGTCTTCGTAGGGGACAACTTGTGTTTGCAGTATTGTGATACCTATTATATTTAATTTATATAGGTATGGACACAAAACCAGTCAATATAAAAAATAACAAGAGAAAATTTCAGGCAGGTGCAGAAAGCATCTTTTTTTCTCTTGTTGATTCTTTTCTTACTTACAAGCAGTTGTTTCTGCTTGTGAACGTCTGGCAGAAACAAGCTCTTGCAGCTGGGTGTTTTTTGGGTTCTACTTAATGAAGAAAAAGATCTTTTGAACTCTGCAGAATACACCAGGTCTGACCCCTTTATTTCCCAGTAGAATGGTGGCTACAGGCAATTTACCCCTTTGTAGCCCAGTCAATGTTGCAGCAGAAAAGGCCAAAAAGAAGGCATAGATAAACTCCCTCTGCAGCAATCCTGAGCCCTGAAAGTGAGTAAAAGAGAACAAAGAGTAGAGAGAGAGACACATAATATTTGCTCCAGCGGTCCCTGGTGCACTGTACACTTATAAATACTACCAGGTAGCTTTGATGTGCCAGACAGCAAAATAGCCATGCTCAGCTTGCAAACCTCCAGACAGACAGGAAAATAATTCCTCTTCAGTGCCAAACAGGTGTGACAGAATATCTGTCACTGAAAATGAAAGTTGAGATTATTTCAGATAGCAATTTTATTTTTACCTAACTAAATTTTTATTGCTGTCTTGTGTCATTCAGTGAGCATTGGATGGAAATAGTTACACAATTACCTCATCAACAGGATGAAAATACCTCCCTTTGTTTATTATTATGTAAAGCAAATATTAGTAGAGTTAACGGAATCAAACTCACTTAAAGACTCTGGCTCATGCGTGGTAGGTATTACTGCTCTCCTGACACAGTAATATTTTTGACTAAAATTGCCTAAGAAGTGGGATAATTGTTATCCTACTGTCAGGAACGCTGCCTGGGTGTTCTGAATTTTGCTTTTATATGCTGAGGTCTAAAGATTTATAAACACTAACCTCAACCCTTCCGTGTTTCTGTCATCCAGCAGTGAGGACTTGGCTACCCACGCCACCTCTTGCTGGAACAAATTTTCCTGAGGCTCAGCTTTCATTTCCATGTGCAACCTAGTCCTAAGAATTGCTAATGAAAGTGAACCGTGCTCAAAAGAGCATTGTCATCTGTGCAAGCCCCCTAATGCTTCCATGCATGTTTAATTAAACAGCTGAGTTACCCACTTAAATCAAGGACTGAGTTAAGCAAGGGTGTAATTGTTTCAAGAAACGCACCTTAAGCCAACAGCACTGGGGAAAGGATGAATTGCTCCATTCATTGGCAGGGGAGAGGTTGGTTCTGAAATTTAGTAATGTTAATTTCTGTGCCAAATAATTCTGGTACTGATGGTATAAGAACTGATAGAATATGCATAATTTCACAGAGTTAAACTGCTTCCTGAACCCATAAAAGTCACAGTTTTCTTCAATCTCACTCTCAAAATTACTTCTCTCTCTCTGAAAAATTCCATAATATGATAGAAAATTTAACAATAATCCAGAAACATAAAAAATGTAGTAGCAGTATAAAATAATTGTAATAAATATCAAATTAAATAACAAAGAGTTTGCTGTAATGATTGTATTATTAATTTCTATTTAATTCAGTAAGTCTTCATTTCCAAATTTGCTGAAAGTGCTTTTGAGTTTTCACCATTTAAAAGCCCAAAGCAAGAATTTAGGTCAAACTTGCCACTAAGAAACCCAGAGCCTCAGCCATGATGGACTTAAGAAAGAGACTTTGTTCCTAAAAAGATAGTTTTGATTTTCCTTGTTGATATTTCCTGTAATGATGTTTCTGAATAAACCAAATATCAAAACATTTGACCTTTTGGTTTACTAGGAGTAGCATAGGGGTGAGCACCAGGACATACCTTATTTTGAACCCTCTGAGGGTATAGGTGTGATGAGCCAAATCCTATATATTCACATGAATATCCTAGTCAATGTAAGAAATTTGGGAAAGACTCATGTCCTGTGACTCTACAGCAAGTATGCTGTTTTGCTTTTTTTTTTTTGTTTCGTTGCCACAGGCATTATTTTCTAGTTTTCTGATGAATTTATCTTCTCTTAAGTTTCTCTAGTTTAGCCCGTGCACTTCCTTGTGTTCATTGCCCTTAACTGGACATAGACCTGTTGTGGCCTTATCAGTGTAAATTATCAGTGTTCCTTAGAAGTATATTAGAATATATTCCGGTTTATACATTGCAGTGAAGTGTTTGCTTTTCTACAATAGCACCATTTCCTTTGCTTGAGATCCCGCCTGAGCTCCTAGTGCTACTTCTGGGCCCCTCACCACCGTCTCTGTGCTTATGCACCATCTTTCATGGCTGTTGTGAAAGGGAAGCAAACTGTGGTCTGAACCACACCTTGACTGTTGGTTCGTGCAGGTGCCCAGCTGCAGAGGACTGAAGGGGACAGAATTTGCAGCCTGGATGAAAGACAGCATCTAAATGCAGCTTGGGACCCAGCTGCTTGTTAGTGCATGTTCTGTCATGGCAAGACTGGACTGAAGACAGAGAGATATTTTCCTCTTAGCTTTCCCTCTTCCTCTGCTGCCTGCTTCAACCCATGGCCCTAACTGATACCCTGTCCTGGTTACTGCCACCAGAGAATCTCCTTGGAGTGGGGAATCCTGAGGCCCCTGCTGCCAGCAATAGGAGACCCATTCCAGGAGCTTGAAACTGTAGGGAGAGATGCTGAAGAAGCAGCCCATCGTTGACAGGGACACTTCTGCACATAATATTCCTCCTCCTTTTCTCCCCAGGATTCCTGTCCCAGTCTCTGTGTTGTTTTTTTTACCATCCTGGAGTCCAGACAAACCTCAGGGCACGTAGGACCTGTGCTACAGAGCAGTTTGGAAAAAAATTCCCTTGAGGGAAGAAGGTTGGTATTTCCATCTTCTAGGGAACAGGGGACGGAGATCATGGGGAAGGTCATCCAGAGCTCCTGGTGGACGAAACCTCCATAAGAAAGGAAAACTTATTGTTCTCTCCAGGTAAGAAAATAATTGCTAGAGTGAGAATTTGCCTGTGTATACTGAGAAGTCCTCAATTTATCCCTCGGAAGTTATGTCCATGTGTGCTTCCAGAGCAGAACTGATAGAGAGAAGGGGGAAAATGCCCTTTTCTTTGTAGTTAGGTCTTGTCCATTTGGTGCAATTTATTTCCTGTTATGGGTTTTAGTTCTTTGGGAGGATTGTTATGTCAGTTGATAGGGCTTTGGAAAAGCTGCTGAGGATAGGAGGAGAGCTGGGCAGACTTACTAGAAGAGTACATTTTGACAGAATTAGGGAATGCCCATGCAACGCTTGACATGTTTTTTTCCTGTCCTGTCTTGTTCATCACAGTAAAACTGTTTTACAAATGAATAAGTGGGAATTGATATGATAGGGAGACATTTGTGTATTATATATTGGCATATGGGGAACTAAATTCAGGGACTGCTGCTAAAATTATTCTGAAGAATTTTATTCACCTTGTAGAGGGTGAGTGCTATAGTGCTTGTTTTTCCCTCTTGTTTCATGTCAATTTTAAGAGAGATAATTTAAAGATACCCATCTTACAAGTCCCCTTTATGGAAAAAGAGGCCACAGAAACGAGGGGAAAGAAAAAGGCAAATAATTGGTCATCTGGGAAGCTGAAACATTCCAATTTTAAGAATCGGAATCCACTGGAGAAATTTTGACCTACTGTTACAACTTGGACAACGAAAGGCAAGGGCTGAGCAACATGATGGCAGGGGTTATTTGTCTCCTATGAGGCTTAAAATATTTTTGTTACATATTACCAAAAAATTGTCAATGTTGTGCATATACCTTTGACTTCAGAGGCCTATCTGACAGGAGAAAGGATTTTGTGCCAGAAGAGCTTCCAGAAGGCTGGTGAAAGGATAAGATACAGAGGTACTACGTAACAGTATAAATGACTTGCATACAGAAACGGTGTCCCTGTCCCTCTAATGCAGTAGGCCTTCATTTTAAGACAACTTTGAGACAAGAGTGAATACCTAATTAGGACTCTGTTGATGTAACTCAGCATATAAATACACTGATTTGCCATGTACTGTGGAGTTGGAGGTACCTTCTTGGGTGACACAATCAAGATCCAACTGTGTCAGGGTTTCTCCCTCTGAATTCTTGGGAAATCTGGTCAAGAGTGAGAGTGTTTGAGGTGGGAGAAAACAAATGGGTATGGCACCGAACTCGGTGGGTGCTCTGCCTTTTCAGGGCCATATGCCAACCCTGCCCGGTTCCCTCCCAGCTCCCAGCTGGGGCTGCAAGGTGTCTGGCCCCGCTGCCAGAACTGTATGGCATCCCACTCTGCAGAGCCCCCTGGCACCCTGGGGAGCCTGGGGGCTGCTGCCTCACTCAGAGAGCCCACTGGCTGCAGCGCTGGCAGAAATGCTGGCTAGGCAGCGAGCAAAGAGTGTGTGCTGCTTATTGCCCCTGCTTCAGAGCTGTGCTGCTTATTGCTGCTGCTTCAGAGCTGTTTCTGTCCCTTTCCCCTGTACTGTTTAAAGGGCATGAGGTTTACAACCCTAAAGAGGGTGTAGCAAAATATGATCACATAGCAGCCATTTCCTGACTGACAACAATATTCTTCTGAGTTTGGGGGGAAGGTAAGGCTTATCCAACTGATCTTTTGACCTTGCTTTTCAACATAATGATTATCACATCCATTACTCCCATGTAGTAGTGTATTTACTGCAAGAATAGTATTACTACTTTCCACTAAATAATGTATATCCAAGCACAAGAGGGAAGGAGTGAGTCAGGAGTCTGGTTCTAAAAATAATCTGTCAGTTTTCTAAAGCTGCCCAGATATTGCTTTTCATAGAGAAAGCTGAAAAAATCTGAGGTATTTGGGTTTGGCATGCTGGCCTCAAATATTCCTTGCTCAGAATATTGTATTTGCAGAAAAGCAGTGGGGAGGAAAGAGCACTCCCCAGACTTGTGTCAACTGACAAGAAATAAGTCAATCTGTGTGTGTATTGTTGTGGTTTTCCCTTAAAAATAAAACAATTTCTTTGTGCTGGAGACAATAATTTAGTATGTTAAATTATGTGCTGCAATCTGAAAGGTAAATCCTTCCATAAAACTGTCAGTGTAGCTCATAAGCCAGATCATCAAAACAACTCTTGAGCTTCTGCACTATTCCTCTGGTACAATGTGCATTGCACACTGCCTGTTAGTGTTTTACGTGAATGATGCTTCAGTAGTGCATCCACGTCACACCATCTTTAAGACACTTCTAGTCCTGGCACCTCTGGCACTGTGGAAGCTGGAGGCTACTAAAAGCAGTATAGAATTGTAGGCAGATGAGCCCTGATGTAAAGATTTCTCCTATTTGCTAGCACATTGGTAGCATACCTCATGGATAAGATGCTCATTTTCAAGACATCATCAGAGAGAGATTTATGAGGATAAATAGAGGGTTAATTTTTAATGGGAAAAATGCAGGACCAAACAAAAACGTTTAAGGGATGAAATACAACCATGATTTGCCTAGTAAAATAAGTTATTCTGCAAACTGCATGGATATTTTTGAAATAGAAGAATAAAGCACTTATAGGAGAGACTGTCACAATCTTTGTTCTGTAAATCTTCCCCCCTAAAGTAGTTATTGTGAAGTGAAAGATGGTGAGTTCATTTTCCCCTGAATTTTAAATTGGGAATGAGAGCTAAAATCAAGATTTTCACCCTGCAGTTCTCACTTAAATATCTTAACTGAGGATTCACGGAAAGTCAAATATCACATCTGAGATTAAATAAGCTCCAAACAGCCTTTTGGCTTTGAAGTTTTTCTAGATCTGTAACGATAAAGTGTACAGTTTCAGTCTTTTAAGCTTATCGACTCTGGATGAGAAAGAAGTCTCTATTCAGTTTCAAAATTACAGGCTGTTGGTTTGACACTGCAGACCTCTTCAACCTACTGAATCACAGAGTGATGGAGGAGTTGGGGAGGTGTGGACTTTATGGATGTTCTTATATCCAAAAATATTTCAGTTATTAAAAACTATTCAGAAGCTGGGAGAAAAAAGTCACTGAATTATATGGGTTATTTCTAGACAAAATCTGTTATTTACGATAAAATTGGGATCTGAAGTGAGTATTTCAAAAGCAAAAGGTTATTTCTTCATATAAATGTACAACCCAAAATAATGTTTAGAAAGCCACTTTTTTTTTCTTTTTTTTTCTTTTTTTTTTTTTTTTCTGCCTACCCATAAATTATAGTTCAGCTCAATTACACTGAAGGACTAACTTCCTATCAGACAGACCCAGGTCAGAGCCCAAGACAATAATGAAGAAGGAGCTGAAATATCTGTCTTAAAAGGCCAGTGACTGTTTGCAAGTATTTCCAGAGCTGCAAAGTAGTGCATGTGTGTTCTGTTTCTTTTGCAATGCATTTAATTTAAACAGTATGATTCAGTTAAATAAAATACAAACTAGTCGCTCAAGTTAATGCTACTATGTACTTGCTGTAGAAGAACTTTTTGACATATGATCAGTAAACTCTGAAAACAGAGACCTATAAATTTGAGTAGTAAAAGCTATGCAATATTAAGAACACCAACTTTAGAACTTAACTATTCTTCCTCCTGAAACTGTAGGTAGAAGCCATTAGTTAAAAGTGTTTGAAGGTTAAATGATCTCCTGATTGTTTACGCTGATCCTGTCACGTCAGTCTGGATGACTTTAAGAAACTTATAGTGATAAAACTTGTTCTGTGGTCGCCTGTACTGTTAAATTTTTTATGAAAAAAAAAAAAAAGGAGAGTTCAGTCTTCGTGTCTGGTCCTGTCATGAACTTCCTGAATTTAAATTTAAAAACTTAAAAGATGCAGTTTTTGGGATGTCTGCTTAAGAGGCCTTGGGGGAACCTGTTCTACAGAGTTTTAAGGACCTGCATCTCTGAAAATCCTGTTATTTTGAGGCATCAGAAGCTGAGAACTAAAAAATGGCTAGTCATTTCGAAAATATAGCCCTAATATTGTCAGAGATTTTTTTATCATAGGAAATTTAGTTAGAGTATGTCTACAGAGAAGAATTATGTTACTGATACACTGTGGATGATACAAACAACTGCCCATTTAGTTTTTGAAAGCATTTTAGAGAACTGTAGTTCTTTTAAAGTGGAGTTTTATTTGCTAAGAACAGCTTTGAGTTTCACATCTATTGACTAAAACCTAGATCTAGCTCTACTGTAAAAATTTTGCTGGTTTATGTCATTCATTATTTGTTGTTGGCAATAACAAGAAATTGCTTGTTTTTCCCAGGGAAGTGTCTTGCTTCTTGGCTTTGCTCTACATAGGGCCCCAGCTTCATGTCTGCCAAACATATTGCTTCTACACTGCAGTTCCTACCAACTTTTATGTCAATTGTTGTACAGTTAATGCATTTAATATGATCTTCCTTCAAAAGATAATGAGTTTTACAGCTGTGTGTCTTTGAAGTATCATTTATCCGATTGCTTTTGTGCCTGGCTTATTTTAACACATAATTTTTGAAATGCCAGAAAAATTATAACTGAAAAGCTAAAATTATGTTGCTTCAGACCTCCTCTTCTTGGTAGATTGTTTAGTAATATCATAAATGTGTATTTTTCAGCGACTCCTTGTGAAAGCAGCTGTGTCTCGGCTTGTGCTCTAATGGCGCAGTGATGCCTGGCTTATTTCAGTGACTCTTTGTAGAAGTATTTATGTTGTGGTCGTGATTTGATGTGGTCTGACAATGCATAACTATAAGGCAGAAAACACTAACTGAGCCATTAAATGTTCCGATAACCTCCTTTAAGCATCAGAATGTCTTAGTCTAATTCTTCTAGAGAAGGACAGACAAGGGCAATGCACTTATGGGCTTGCCAATTTCTCTTATGTTTGCACTCCCTTGTCCCAAGGATATAGACAGCTGTAAGTGCCATTTTTAACAATTGACTATAGCAATTTGGAGATATCCCCTTAAAAATGAATGAATTTTGCAGGAGCAAACCGAAATTTACAATTTCATAGTTTTTTAATCCCAGGATATTTTTATAAAACTAGTCAAAACCTTATGTGGAAAAAGCTTTACACACTTGCATTGGGTTTATATCCCCACAGCAGCCCTCACAGGGCTGAGTGTCACACTGGCAGCTGGCAGGGTGTGTGTCACACAGCTTGGGAGGGGGCGGAGCCAAGACAGCTGACCCGGATTGGCTGTTCCAGACCATGTGACCTCAGCTCAGCCATAAAAGCCAAGGGCGGGGAGGAGGAGGGGGGTATTTGTTGCTGTGTTTGTCCTCAGGAGCAGCTGCTACACATACTGAAGCTCTGCTTTTCCAGGAAGTGACCAGACATCACTTACTGAGGGGAAGTAGAGAATGACATCTTTGTTTACCTTTTGTTGCTGTGCATGGCCTTGGCTTTTATTCTGACCCATGAGTTTTTCATCTTATTCTCCCCCTTTATTTTGCTGAAGGGGGAGTGACAGAGGGGCCTGATGGGCACCTGGCATTCAGCCAAGGTTAACCCACCACAGCACTGAGACGTGATACAGTGTGTAATGAGTTCACAAACAGAATTACTTCATTTCTAACCCAGATATCAAATGGGTTTGTGCTTATTCATTTACAAATGCACAAGGTACAGTGAGAGTAAACCATGGTGGCCTTGAGCATAGTGGAGGTACATAGCATGTAGATATGGAGAACCCTTCCTGTGTTTTAATTTTACTGAAGATATCTGTGCTTCTTAACAGATCACAGCACTGGTGGAAGAGGAAATTATGATCCTATTGATGCCAGTGAGAGGTTATTTAATTACATCAGTGGGTCATAGTTCTTAAACTATGTGAAAGACATTAATTGCATTGTTTGCTGGGTTTCTACATAGCTGGAAAATATATTTTGTTGAAATCAAACTAGAGGCCAAATACTGGATACAGGAATAATGGTGAACGTGTGTTTTATGTAGGTTTTGCTACTGCACTATATTAATAATCAGTGTAAAATCAATTGGTAGCCAGCCGGTATCATCAGAAAAGAGAAATAAGTATTCAGCTGCCATGCCAACATACAGCATGACAGCAGAAGCAGTAGAGCTGAGAGCTTTTAAAGTTGTGGTACACATGGAAAGCATGGCAGGCTGGCTGCAGGGGGTCCCAGAGGAGGTCTGCCTGACTCATTTGGGATTTGTTTCCAGGTTTCCTCAGAGGTTCTACTGCTCTTTTCAAGTTCCTTGGCCCAGCCCAAGTAGTTTACTAATTTTCACTTTGTAGCAATAGGAAAGGCCTGTAATCCCCTACTTGGATCAGGAGGTAGGAGGAATATTTGTGATTATTTTCTATCCTACTAAGAGGAATTATTTGTGATAATTTCTGGTTTCTGGCATAACACAGGTCTCTTTGTCTCTTACTTCTTTAAGTGCAATGGCATGTCTTGTAAAAAATACATCTAGACTAAGACATTTATTTCCTTGGAGAAACCACCACAATCCTTGATAATGACCCACAGTATCTTTAAATGATGATTTATTACTGGTGTGACCTTGCATACTTCCATCTGTTCAACCACTGTGTAATTTTTTGGCTATACTTGTCTATGTTGCATTCATCTGGCTCACATGCCAGTGGGATAACTACTTGCAGTTATTTGAAACCAGCTGGTATTTCTTCAGGCAAAAGTGGACACTGGATCAAACTCATCTCGTTTGCATAAGTTCACAAGCTGGGGCAGGATAGCTTAACCTCTTCACACAGAATGGCTTCTGGTGACAATGGAACTGTAATTTCATTTTTAAGTTCATAATTATTATAAAAATTAACATGCCAAAAAGATTATTCAAAATTTAAATATATTCTCAGTAGGCTGACCCTCTTAAATATAACAAGTAATTCAGGGGCTTCTGAAAAATAAGTATGGTTAAGGCTTCATTATACATAGCTTTCATTCAGGTTGTTGAGCTTGAACGCTCAGATGGACATATGTGCATGTGTCATCTGTACGTGCAGTGCTATATAATCACTATATATGGAGAGAGAGAAAGGAGAAAGAGCTACTCAGTTAAGGGCAAGTGGCAGACAGGACTGTTGCCTGGTAGCAAGATAGATACCTGCTGTCCACATAGGTCTCACATTACCGTTCACCTGTGCATGTTGCAGTGCACAGGCAGCAACGCTAGAGGAATCGCTCAGGTGAGCTCAGACCAGTTCTGAAACCCTCTGCAGAAACATCATCTGTCTTTCTCAATAAGCATGGTATGCCTGGGAAGATAATGTAACAAGCAGATTTCCTGTTTCTCCTGTGAAATGTGTCATCAGAGCAGGAAAATACGCTTGTGATATGACTTTCCAAAATTTTCTAAGATATAAGGTAGAACTTGTGCCACATCTTCACAACAGCTTTTTAACGTTTGCATGTCAAGGCAAGGTGTAAATGAACAACACAATAGAGTAAGTGTGATCACTCCAGACGTACCACTTCTACTTCCCAAGAGACGCAATTCATACAGCTGCACTGCTGTGTTTTTAGGTGGCCAGAATCCAGAGAAGGCAGCTTAATTCTACAGGAATAAAGGCATGGAAAAGAAAAATAACATGGGATGGGGAGAAAGAAGCATGCTGCAATCTTCTGAAGATCCTGGTTTCTCAGTGCCAATTTGCAAGGAAGAACAGGTAGGTAAACCAAAATCAAAAAAGAGAAGGGGAAGGGATCTTAAGGTAAAAAGGAGAAGCTGTGCAGACCACTTGCCAATGAAACCAAGTTGCATGGTGTGGTCAACATGCTGAAAGGAAGGGATGTCATCCAGAGGGATCTTGACAGGCTTGAGAGGTGGGCCCATGCAAACCTCACGAAGTTCAAGACCAAGTGCGAGGTCCTGGATGTGGGTTGGGGCAACCCCAAGCACAAATACAGGCTGAGAGGAAAATAGCCTGAGACAAGCCCAGAGGAGAAGGAGTTGAGGGTGTTGGTCGATGAAAAGCTCAACATGAGCTGGTAATGTGCACTTGCAGCCGAGAAGACCAACGGTATCTTGGGTTGCATCAAAAGAAGCATGACCAGCAGGTCAAGGGAGGTGATTCTCCCCCTCTACTCTGCTCTTGTGAGACCCCACCTGGAGTACTATGTTCAAGTCTGGAGTCCTCAGCACAGGAAAGACATGGACCTATTGGAGCTGGTCCAGACCAGGGCCACTATGATAACTGGAGGGCTACAGCACCTTCCATACAACAACAGGCTGAGACAGTTGGAGAAGAGAAGGCTCCAGAGGGACCTCATAGCAGCTTTCCAGTACCTGAAGGGAGCCTACAGGAAAGCTGGGGAGGGACTCTTTATCAGGGAGTGTGGTGACAAGTAGGGTGAAGGTTAATGGTTTAAAGCTGAGAGAGGGGTAGGTTTAGATTAGATACGAGGAAGATATTTTTTACTCTGAGGGTGGTGAGGCACTGGAACAGGTTTCCCAGGGAGGCTGTGGATGCCCCATCCCTGGAGGTGTTCAAGGCCAGGCTGGATGAGGCTTTGAGCAACCTGGTCTAGTGGAGGGTGTCCCTGGCCATGGCAGGGGGGTTGGAACTTGATGATCTTTAAGGTCCCTTCCATCCCAAACCGTCCTATTCTGTTCTATATATTTTGGCAATTAACTTCAAGGTAATGAAATGATGATTTATCTGATTCAAAATCAGTCTAATTCTCAAAATCAGAGACAGTCTTACACTGTAATTATAAGGAAAATTCTGCATTACAAGCCATAAAACAGGACTCTTAGTGGTAAACTTTTATGCAATTCAGGCAAGCTGATTTTTTTTAGCAGGTTGTGAGTGCAGATGTGACCAGATGTGATGTATGACACAAGGTAAGAGTTTTGTACGATTAATATGTTTCATCCGCAATACATTAACATTCCTTGTTAAGCATAGCTCATGGGTGTGTTCCAGCTTCTGAAGCTGTGGTTAAATTTTAAAAATTGCATATTTTTGCATTTGTTTGCAATCCTTTGTTTTTTTTTTCTTGTCCATCAACATTCAGAGAAATTAGTCTACTGAGAGAAATGTTCATAAAAGAGCAAATTATAAACTGACATTAGAGGATATTGCAATGCTCCAAGAGCATGATCATGGGAGTTACCTCCATCTGGGCCTCGAGGAGGAAAGTTTCCTTGAGAGAATATTAAGAAACAGACAAAAATTCTGTTTTGAATTTTTTTCATAAACATCCTTTAGGAAAAAGAAATCACTGAATTGTAAAAAAAAAAAAAAAGAAGAAATAGCATGTGTGTCCTTATATATGTTGAAAATTCTTATTTTCAACAGATCCCTGCTGTTATAAATCTGATAACATCTGAGACTTATTGTCAGTGTGACAAATTTCATGCAGGTATACGAATAATGTGAAAGCAAATGCAATGCAGCAATAATATTGCATCTCTAGCTGAAAAGCCAAGTCTTTTGCTCTGCCATGATTTGGGTGAAACTTCAGAAGAAGTTTTGCTACCACTGGGACATATTCTGCAATTTCCTGATGATGTATAATGCAAATGTTGGGTGTGTTTTTGTTAGGATCTTCTCTGTGCTGTCTCTTCCCATTTCCATCAGGTGTTTGTACCAGACAGGATTAGTTTTGCTTGATTGTTTTGTCTTTACTATTTTCAGTCTTTTGTCCCTTTTCACTTTTTATTCTTCATTAAGCTGAATGTTATTGCTTAGCATTCCTTTCTTTTTATCATCCTCATTTCATATCTATCAGCATTAAATATTGTCAGGTTTAAGCCTTTGAATGATCAAAACTGTTCAACATCTCCTTGCTGCATGTGTTTTCCTCTGTTACCCATTCTTTCAGTGTTCCAGCATTCATGTAAGTTGCAGTTGCTTTTTCACTCTCTCCCATGTAACTCTGTTTTACATTTTCTAGGCCATCTTTCTATTCATTTCATGATTCCCACACTACAGATTTTGTTATTAACCTTGAGTATGTGACTTTGTAAAAAATGTTTTCTAAAGTGAAAACAACTTCATCATGCCAAAGGGAAATCTTCTGATACCTGTTAAAGCATGTCATCTTTTTGATCATGAAGGTGATTGTGCTCATTATGTGTAACTATCAGCTTTCTGGAGACAACCAAAGGAATCAGAAGAAAGGATGTTTGAAAATATAAGTTTCAAAACTGTGAGTGTCAAATCCCTCTCCCATCCCAAGGAACCATAGATAGGATAGTTTGAGTTGGAAGGGACTGTGGAGGTCATCTAGTCCAAACCCCCTGCAGTAAGCAGGGACATCTTCCACTAGACCAGGCATGTTTCTTCTTGCTGTTCTGGGAATGAGAGCCATCATATTAATAGTCTTGTCTCTCAAAGCTCTCTTGGCCCCTGTCATCAGTAGTTAGCCCACCTCTTTGTATCTTGACCATCCTCTCTGTGGGAATCTGCAGAGGGTTTACCTGGGGCTGGACAACTTCAGTTGTGGAGGGAATCAGCAGGTCTGGTCCTTCGGAAGTGTTTTGAGTGCTTAAGCCCAGGTATGTCATGGTGCAAGCTGGCTGTTGCTGTGGTCTCCGTGAAAGTTTCAGGGCAATTCTGAGAAGAAAGTTGGGAGCCTTAGTAGAGTCACTTGCTCTGCAGTATTACAGCCCCCTTGCTAATGCTGCTGAGCAGGCTGAAGAGAGGCAGGGCTACTCTGCCCTTGAGTACCTGCTCCAGAGACTGGTTAATTTAGATGGTTTAACCTTTAAGGGTGCAAGATGTTTTTTAGTTTTGCTATGTGCCTTTAATACATAACTGTCCTGCTCTGCTTTATTTTATGATGCTGTCTATCCAGGTATGTACAAACAGGATTTAACTTCTAAACTGCCCTGCTTTGATATCCTCTTGGCTGAAAGTGGTGCAGTAAAACGCAGAGTTCATAACAACCTTTCTATGTTGAAACACTAAAGTTTTACATTGGTCTAATATATTTTCACTTGGACCTTAGAACTCCCACGAAGTATTTGCTCATGTTGCCAATTTTACCCGTTTTCCTAACACAAAGAATCCTAGTTATTACTTTGTCTGACACCTTGGGCAATTAATTTTGTGGTAATTATTGTTGTACCCTTTGCTTTCTTCCCTCATATAACATTGCCTGACACTTTCTATAATTAACCAGAAAAGCTTAATGTTATCCATGATTCACTGGTTTCTGCCAGAGCTAAACCTCACTCTTTCCATGCCTGACTGATTAAGATACTAGATGTGTTCCACACCAGCATGGCCAGTACAAGCCAAAAAGAACCTCCCTCTTGGCTGGTCAGTAGTTTTTGTCACTCAGTACTAAAGGCATGTTGAATTAATTATCTTGGGCTTAGGTGGATGTTGCAAACTACACTCCAATTTTTCAGATTAATTTGACAAATAGCTGCATTCTTGATGGGAGATGGTGAGACAAGAACCACTGCTACATTACGTGTTTACTGAGTGCTATAAAATCCTGTTTGAAAGTCAATTCTGGACCATCAGAGGATGAAGTTAACCCAAACCATTATGGACTGTCTTACCAGGACTGCATAATACTGAGGCTTTGCCATCTTAAATAGGGTCCATGGGGAAAGTTTGAGGTGATTACTTTGCCCTGAACAGCTTTGTGTAGTTTCAATGCAGGCATAATCTCTTCTCTGTCATTCCACATAGAAAAGGTGAAATGTGTGTGGCCTTAGCATAGAGCAGCAGGAATTCCCAGAAAATAAATCTTTAAAGGGTTTTCTGGCTTCTTGCTGCCTTTTGGTTGTGTTGGCAACAGTTGATGTCAGGAGTGTGCTCTGCTTTGTGGGGCTTAGAGGGCTTTCTGCATGACTATGTCTGCATACCTGTGGAGAGACGGACTTGATAAGAGTTAGAAAACGTGTAAATTAAGGTATTATGATCTTCTCACCCAGCAAAAACGAGGTGAGGTCAGGAAATTATTCCTGTGGCAATTGTTTGCATGTTAAACCTGAGTGCTGGGACACTCCAATGTCCTTGATAGAAAAATCCATAACTACACCAATAGTAATAAAAAAATGTTTCTTCTTAATTTCCCCTCTCCAAACCTACATACTCCAGAAATTACACTCATCTTAAATATTGGATTAATTATATTTTGTGTTTGATTTGCAGCAAGTTTATGATGGACTGTCTTCTGAAAGCTAAAAATATGACCTTTGTTCATGCAGAAAAAAAATCTTCATCTGTTTGAGGTAGACACTTTAAGAAGGATAACAGGAAAGTGCATAGTGGTCACTAAATTATCTATAAAAACTCACACAAAAACCCTGGTGCAATACTGAATAGTTCAGAAAAAGCATCCTTGTTCAATACTTTTCAGTATTAGCAAAAGCAAACAGATGAATAAATAGACACAAGGAAGTTAAAATAGTTGGATGGTTAAGAGGAACAAGATGAGAAATAATACTGAAACTATGAGAAATGTAAATTGGGCATGTCACTGATAACCTCACCTTGAACAACATGTACTTTTTTACTGCTGTGTCTCAGAAAGGATTTCTCTAAAACAAGACTTTCAGAGAAGCAAGCATGTTTTGCAGCATGGGAAACTTCCTTAGATGAAGAGAAAGAAAAGAAAAGAAAAAAAAGATTAAAAGCAACAATATTTCTGTGACACAATCACTAAATGATAGAGGACGTGTTTCCGTTTCTGTTCACCCTCCAGAAGATGCTGGAACAAGTAACTGTTATCTAGTGAAATTAAAAAGCTGCAAATCCAGAGATTCCTTTTTGATCAATAATTTGGAGACTCATTGCTACAAACATCTGAAAAGATTTTTAGTACATTTACCTGAACATGAAGAATAAAAAAAGAAAAGAAGAAGAAAGAAAAAAGAAAAGAAAGAAAAAAAAATTCATATTTTAGAGAGGAAAAATAAATTCTGGGTTTGTTTTGAAAGACATCCCTTTTCAGGTCAGCATTTTGGCAAATGCTTCACTCAACATTGTGAAAACATGCAGCTTCCAGGAGAGGTGGACCTGTACATACATTCAAATGTTTTCCTGAATCTTAGGTAGATGAACCAGATGCTACCATCCACCAGTTGCCTCAGTCTAGGTTTCGTGTGCCTCACCGCAAACATGATGGATGAGTGGCCAGGCTCGGTGTGACTCTTGTCTCTTTTTTTTTTTAAAGTAAGTCATCTGTGGCTTATAAGGCTTTATAAAGCTCCTAGCTTACCAGGCTCCTGAGGTACTGAGCTCATGATTGCCAAAAGCTGGCTGGTACATCTGGTACCATACACTCTCTTCAGTGTCGTGGAGAAGACACCTTTGATTCTACCTGTCATGGCTGTTCTTACATTCATCAGGAAACAAGAATTTTGCTTTCTGATTATTACATCCCAAAGAAGTAAAATGAGTGTAACTTTTAGAGCTAAAGCATAATGCCCAGATTTTAATTAATTGAGAAGGAGGTTTTGTTATTAAAAAATAGATCTTTTAATATAGATGTTATCAAATTAATGGTATCTTCATTTATGGATATATTAACTGTAAATAGCTTAATCATTTTTCTGATACCAGGGTGCCTCTTATCTGATGACTTCTTACAAGCACATTAAAAAAGAAGGTGGCATATTTGATAAATCTTCACAGCTTCCCTAAGGCGGAGAGAAGAGCACTGAGGGATTAGAAGTCTTATTAGTGCATAATGAGGAACTTTACTTTCTAAAATAAAATTAGAGTAATTATAAAATGACATATTCACATATCAATGCAATGACTTTACTAAGGTTGCCATAGAGCTGAAGATCATAAATACACGGAACTACCTTAATTTCTGACACTACAGTGAGTTTTGGGGGCTGAAATAATTCTGCAGAGAGTTGGCATCCTGAGCTCTGAGCAGAGACTGAATCTGCTGCCTGACAAACGCATGTGGGAAGGGACATATTCAGCAGCACTGTAGTCATCGTTGTTTTGAATGGCACTGTGTCCCAGTGCACTCATGGCAGGTCAAAGACATTTGCAAGGTTTCTCTATTTTGTAGTTGTTTTGCTAGACACTTTCTTATTCTTACTGATGCTTCCTCTAGCCTTTCTTTCTTTTTGGTTTTAAGGATGTACAAAGCAACGACATCACTCCTTTGGACTATCAACAACCTGTTGACAGAGCCACCCCCTTGACTTAGTGTCGTGGGTTAAGCAGAGCAGAGTTAATTTTTTTTTTCTTTTCCCTTCTCTTCATAAATAGCTAGTAAGGAGCTATGTTTTGGATTCCTGCTCAGGAGAGAATTGATAAGAGAAGAACAGAGAAGAACGTTTATAGTTATTGCTAGGATGTTGCTATTTGTTCTCAAGGACATACATTCAGCCTTTTGGGGGAGAAGAGACAGTCTGGCTTCTAGCCTGGGATTTGCTTTTAGGTAAAGATTGAGAAGCAG